>OV651819.1:43297621-43897621 GCA_927349885.1 Psylliodes chrysocephalus
TCTTAGAGAGATAGAGAGATTCAAGTAGAGGAGGATAAATTTTTGCTTGGTCACCTATTTTGTACAGCAGGAGAAATTTTAGCTTGAAGACTTTTTGTTATTTAATTTTTTATAAAATTGTCGCAGAGCTCGATCTGGAAAATTGTCCTGGGGCCCGATCTGGAGAATTGTCCTGGGGCCCAGTCTGGCTCTCGGCGGCCCTGATTTTGTACAACCTATTGCAGCACCTCTGTAAATATTTACAGGTCAACTTAATATATACATTTTCCACATACATCTAACTCAAAACATTTTTGTATATACACGCTTTGCCAACGAAAATGCTGAAAAATTTAAATTTTATACTTTTCCTCCAATTTTTCCATTACGGTCCATTTTGGAGAAATCATGTAAAAAAACCAAAAATTATAGAGATCGATATCGCAAACATCTTTAAGTTTAACAGTTTTCTCAAAAATCAGAATTTTTTTATATTTCAAAAATACTGAATGGTTTTCTGTTCACCCGACGTCACAAAAACATGTTTTGTTATAAGAAATGCAATAAAATTAAATTAAAGAAATTAAATAATTAAGACATTCACAGACAATAGCTGAAAAAGGGGCCTCAAAAAAGAAAATATCAAAAATAAAGCATTATGGTTACCAAAAAGTAAACCGCTCCATCCACAGGCCACTTTTGTTTAAATTGTTTTAATATTATAGTGGGACACTGACGTTAGATGCCGTCAAGGAAAACTTATTATTTATGAAATATTAATTGAACAAAGTTTGAAACAAAACATGTCAGACTTTAACTTTTTGTGAAATTCTTCGAGGCAAAGCTCAACACACAGGGCTGGTTTTTTTTTTCGGACAAGTTTTACATAAGTATTTCGTTGCTTTCCCAATTTTTTTTCTGTGCCTAGTCTGCACCTCATATGGTGGCTCTCGCTAAGAAATTTTTTCCTGGGGATTTTATCTGGAAAATTATCAAAATCAAATGGTACGCTTATAATGTGTTTTGCTAGGACAGTACGTATAAAAACAATTCAACCTTGTCGGTATACGCCGCGCTGAGTCGTCAAAACTTTGTTATAAACAAATAAAATTGCTTAAGGCGTGTATAAAAAACAATATTACGACTATTAGGTACTTACTTTTGCTTATCAACTACTTTTCGTAGTATTTAAAACACTTATAACACTCTACAGATGTGTCCACACAATCATAGATAAACAGTAAATTACCTGTTGAACAGTACTTTTAGGATTGGCACACCAGAACTCATGCATGGACAATTCATGCAATTTTATGTTTTCTCCAGAGGCAGTAAACGTCCGTTGCAGACAAATCATACGCAATGTTATCACCAAACACCGCGTTGAACCCAGAATAAAATTGGAAATTAGTCTACACATCCCGTCTTGTTCCCGCACATGGCGCGTCATATGCCGCTCTGTCCGCGAACGTGTTAAAATTAGCAATACGTAAGACATGTTTCAAGACACTTTATATAAAATAAACTATTTTTGACTAAATACCACACCGTTTTTACTATCGCTTTCTAGAATCACAACTGAAAGATGTCTATAAGAATTCGCCACTGTTATGATGTGTGAAGATAGTATTGATTAACTAAAAAACATTTTGTCTATTGTAAGACCTATATTGTTTTTCTTTTTGTTACGCAAATTATGCAGGTCCCATTAAAAGCTTTTATGTCCGATAAATGTGTACATAATAATATATCATTCTGTCTTTTTTTACCCTTTCAATACGAATAAACATGTTTCTTTTTTTAATGTAGTACAATTATCATTCTTGCATTCAAGATTGTCTAGCTGACGGTTTATATTTGATCATCGTATATTTGTTGTGGCTTGGCTGCTGAGCCATTCGTCATATCGAAAATTTGACCTTTGTCGCGGAGAAGTAAGCGGGCGATTCTTATATAGTACTCTATTTTTTTTAAATCGACCAGAAAGTATACACTTTCTAAACAATTTTTCATCCAGAAAGTGGCGTCTTGCCGCTAGAACAATTCAAAAGTAAGGAGTACAGAATTAATATTTTCAAATATATCTCCACCACTCTTTAGTATTTCTTGTCTTTTTTCATGAAACTTATGTCATATGTTACCCTTGTATATAGTTTGTTACTGCTTACTTACACTTTGCTAAATAAATTATACAGCGTGTTCAAAGAAATAGGAATATCAGTTACTGAAATATGGTGCATTTTACATGTATTATTATAGTTAAAATATGACTTCTGGCCATTTCTTTATTTCATTTTATATTAGATAATTTTTATAATACAGGGTGTGATAAAACTACACAAACAACTAAGAATTACAAAAACGAATTTAACGAAAAATTGATATACCTTAAATATTGTAGAAAGTCTAGAAACGAATTCAGTTTTGCTCGTATTATAACCATAGCTCTGTTTATCTAACCAAGTCCCGTTCTAAGTCTACTTAAATGTAGAAATAATTCTACTAACTCTGATTTAAATGAATCACTGAGAAGTCATATTCTAATTAAAAAATCCTTTCTGTTTTTTATACACAGTATAGATGTCAACTTATCGCTTCTAAATATAATTTTCTCTTTTTGAGGATTTAGTAGGTTAATTTTAGTTAAATTAAAACATACAAAAAAAAACTTTTTCAGTTTTTTGATATTTAATCCTTGCCAATTTTTGTTTATCTGTTCCATACCACTATAACTTTAATCTTGATATAAATTATTTTTTATTTTTATTTATTTATTTATTTCTTTGTTTATTTATCAGATTAATTATAAAAGAATTCTATAAGATAAAAGGTTGGCGAGTGTTAGATTAAATAACAGCTAAATTATCATGATAGGGTTAACAAATTTTTATCTTTGCAACTTCAGACTACATTTGCTGCGTTTGTTTATCCATATCGGAGGCATCTGAGATGTTGAAAATCTTTGATCACGTGATTCAAGCAATGAACTGGAGTGGGGTAGAATGCTTGTCAATAGACTTGATGTGCGACTCTATGGGCGAAGATAGGTTATTTTTCATCTCACTCGGGAGTATTTAAAATAACCATTTTCTATTTAACATTGTTATTGTCTGATCCACCAGCTTGTGGATTGAACAATAACAATGTGGAACAGAAAATGGTTATTATAAATAGTCCCGAGTGAGATGAACAATAAAAATGGCTGCGCCCATAGAGTCGCACCTAGTTCTAATAGTACAACATGTACATTGGCATTCTACCCCCTCCAGTTCATTGGATTCAAGTTACGTACATTAGTTTCAGCAGATACGTCCGATGTGGATAAATAAACGTTCAAGAGATAAGAAATCGGATGTGGATATTTAAACGTAGCAATTCTATTTTACATTGTATATTTTCTTCTCCTTTTTGGGCTTTCATTAAGAGCAATTTCAAAAGTTTGTTAATAGGATTTTTTGATAGTAAGTAGTTTATTTTTGTTAGGAGACTTTCTATGTGGCGTGCCTTCGCTTTTTGCAATATATTTGAGATTTGCGAATATAAAATAAAACTCAAGAGAATTCCATTACTAGATATTACTCTAAACATGTAAGACTGATTCAAGAACTATATGCTTGTGTGCTCATATTTCAAGTGTTTTGTGGTACCTGGCATACGCACGATTCGAAAATTATATAAAGTACCCTTTAAATGTTTTATTAAGGACTGTTTTAGATGTTGTTGAAAGATGATTTTGAGTGTGTGAAAATGGTTAATGTATTTAATAAAACAAGTTTTTAAAAATTTAGTTTCTTTTATATGGATTTATAATTTAGTGGAAGTCTAAAAATCTATGTAAAGAAAGTGTAATATTTTTATATTAATATTATTTGTCTTTCTGTCACACCCTGTATTATTAATTAATATTATCTAGTATTTAATATAATATATATAATTATGGTAATACATAAAAATGCATCTTATTTCTGTAATTAATATTCCTATTTTTTAAACACTCTGTATGATTTATTTTAAAATGTGGCAGTAGGCAATAACAAGCCACATACAAGTGTAACTCATGCCATAAGTTTCACGAATAAAACATGAATTACTTAAGAGTGGTAAAGATATATATCAAAATATTAATTCTGCACTCTTTACTTTTGACTCCTTCTGACAGCTCACCCTGTACAGCTGCAAACTTGATGTCCATAAGAAAGTTGTCCGTTATGACCTGAAAAGTAACATACTAAAATTGTCAATACCCAAAATCAATGTAAAAAGTGCGGGGTCCAAATTTGTTGGAATCTTTATAAACATTAGAATATTTTCTTCCACTGCAATCAAGTATGGTGCCGTTTAATCTTATTTTAATATACCGGGTGTTCAAATTAAATTGTTACAGATAAATACCGCCTTTTATATAAAAAAAACATTTTAGACGAAAGTTTTATAGTTTTGTGGGGAAAAAATTTTGGCTAAAATCATTTTTTATAGCTAACCATAATATGGCCAACTTTTTTTTCGCCCAGCAAAATTTCTAAGTAGCTGTTACTCAAAAAGTCTAATAAAAAAAAATATTTTCCTCAAAAGTTCCTTTTTTTTATGTACTTTAAGAATATGCAAAAAATGGGGTTCCAATTTAAAAAAACAAAGTCCACCTCGATATGGCCATATTATGGTCAGTTATAAAAAAATGAATTTAGCCAAAATGTTTCCCCCAAAAAACTATAAAACTTTTTTCTGAAACTTTTTTTTTCTAAAATACATATTTTCGGCAGTATTTAACAGTAACACTTTAATTTGAACACTTGGTATACTCCATATTTTGTAAGATATATGTAGGTATATAGAACATACACACAGTATTTATGTAACATGTCTTATGAGGTCTCCAGACAGATCCATATGTCTTAGGACTATTACTAAATAGCTTCCGAAAAATGAGGAGCTTTTTTAAACATCGAATAACGAAATTCAATGAAGTAACCATGTTTAACACGTTAACTGCCAGGGTACTTATGGAAAAAAAATTGTACCAGGTCGTGTGGGACACGCAAGTTTTATTTTAGAAAGTGGTTTATTCGTGACTAAAAATTACTAAAAAAGGAAGAAAGAAAGCGTTATGTATAGCTAGGTTTTGTTAAAAGTTACCCTTAAGGTAAAAATTAAAATAGTAATGCGGCGAAGGTAGAGGCATGCAGCGAGGTAAGCAGGCGATTATTGTATCCTACTATATTGTAAATTGGTACGTACATACTGAAGCTCTAAGCGACGAGTTACTGATTCCAATTTAATAGTAATTTATGTTACAAGACCAAAACGTAGTGTACTGCTGGTCTAAACAGCAGATTCCAGGGTGAGCCATAGGCGAAACCTGGAAGCTTGGAGAAACCTACTTAACACTAATTTTAGGTAGAGTAACGTACAATATTTTTTTTTTAAGACCGACACTTGATTTAAACTCAATTATTTATTTTATTTAATAAAGTGATTACAAATACTAAAAACTAGATAATGGATACAACTGCTAAACTAACCAAATACATTATATTAAACGTACATTTTTGCTGCTTCCAAAATTTCTTCTGAAATTTAATTTTCTATGTCAGATAATTCAAAATCTGAATCCACATTTTTAAATTTGCAAAAAAAAAGTTTAACAAAAACAACAAATTAAAAATCAACGAACTGTCACTTGCAATAAATCGAAACGTTGTTACCATAATAACGAAATCAAGGCAGACTGTATTATCAAGCAGCGATCGGAAAAATAAAAAAGGGACCAATAGAGCTTTTACCGGTCCCTAAAGTCTACTTTCCGGTCTTGATCGGCAAAAAGTTACTTTCTGAACGAAAAATTGTTCAGAAAATGTATACTTCCTGGTCGGTCTTAAAAAATATATGACGAATGGCTCAGCAGTCAAGCCACCACAAATCTACAATGATCAAATATAAACCGTCAGCTAGACAGTCTTGAGTGCAAGAATTAAAATTATAGTACATAAAAATAGAAACATGTTTATTCGTATTGAAAAGGTAAAAAAAGACAGCAAGAATATACACATATTCACATATTTATCGGATATAAAAGCTTTTACTGGGACCAGCAGAATTTGCGTAACAAAAAGAAAAATAATATAGATCTATAATAGACAAAATATTTTTTAGTTAATCAATACTACCTTCACACATCATAACAGTTGCGAATTATTATAGTCATCTTTCAGTTTTGCTTGTAGAAAGCGATAGTAAAACGGTGTGGCATTTAGTGAGAAATGGTTTTTTTATATAGAGTGTTTTGAAACATGTCTTACATGTGGCTAATTTTAGTTTATTTTTTAAATACAACACTCTGTATATTATTTAGCATAAAATTCCTTATAAATTTACCTATTCAACGATAGTAACAGGTTAGCCAATTATACATATAAAATGTGTCACATCAGTGCGTAATTGACCGATAGCTGTTTTATTATTGGAAATACGAAGAAATTTTTAATTTAAAAGATGTAACACCATATTTAACAATTATTATTAAATATACAGGGTGGTTCATAAACGAAGGACTGACCAAACTTATACTTTTTTACAGCAGAACACCTTGTAGGTAGTTACATATATTTAATTGTTTTCACATCGTCAAATAATTTAAATGGACCTCATTCATTTGCTATATTGTATACAGAGTGTGTCAAAACTCAAAGTTAAGTTTTTATAATTTTTAAATGTTATACCATCAGTTAGTTAACACGTTAGTGGACAGAGCGGCATATGACGCGACATGTGCCATGTGCGTTTGGCGACAGCGTATGATTTGTTTGCAACGAACGTTAACTGTCTCTGGAGAAAGCATAAAATTGCATGAAATGTCCATGCATGAGTTCTCGTATGCCTATCCTAAAAGTACTGTTCAACAGGTGATTTACTGTTTATCTGTGTATACATCTGTAGAGTGCTATAAGTGTTTTAAATACTACGAAAAGTAGTTGATAAGCAAAAGTAAGTACCTGATAGTCGTAATATTGTTTTTTTATACACGCCTTAAGCAATTTTATTTGTTTATAACAAAGTTTTGACGACTCAGCACGGCGTATGCCAACAACGTTAAATTGTTTTTATACGTATTGTCCTAGCAAAACACACATTATAAGCGTACCATTTGATTTTGATAATTTTCCAGAAAAATTGGCACAGAAACGAAATAATTATGTAAAACTTGCCCAAAAAATAACTAGCCCTGTGTTTCGAGCTTTGCCTCGAAGAATTTCACAAAAAGTTAAATTCTAACATGTTTTGTTTTAAACTTTGTTTTGTACTTCAGTTCATCCACATGGATATTAGCTTATCTACGCACAGATTACAAAACGAAAAAGTATGCTATTGTCTTCAACTGAAGGAATATATTTTATATCCATTCTAGGTAGTAAGAACACTGCAAAAAAATTAAATCCACCAATCACCCTTCATATTTTGATCAACCGACTGCTATTATTTTTAAAATAAGTGACAATTCTGTTAAACTAATTGTCAGTATATTTTTTAGTTATTGAGATTAAATATACATTTAAATGGGTTATTCTTGTGTAGAGTCAAAAAATAAAAGCATTTCTTTTTTTATTTCGTCTATAATTATAAATAATTTGTTAATTTAAATAAAACTATATGAAGTCAATTTAATTACGAGTATTAAAGCAACAAAAATAAAAGAATAGGTGGTTGGCGTTTTTGCCCTCCAAACGGAAGATTGGAGTTCGATTCCCGGATGGGGAAAAATGAAATGAACATTTTTTCTTCATTTTTTTGTTTATTTTATTTTAAAAATTATTAAAAGTCATAAATTATTTCTTAATAACCTAAAATATATATTTTTTTAATTTAATAAATTTTCGTTAGTGGGTCTTACAAAAAATATACTGTTCGTACAACTCGAGTGGATTGTCCACATCGCACTCGCCTACGGCGTTGTGCTTTAATATCGTCTTCGTGTGATATGGCCATCATATCCACTCTTGTTGCACAAATTACTATTTTTAAATTTAATTATTTTCATTGTCCAGTTGATTGAATGTTATGCAACATTATGATTTAAAATATAAAATGTATGCCCAATGTTTAACCTCTTAGACATTGAAAACAGTAAAATTAAAAAATATATATATTTTTAAATAACTTTAATTTTTACACTATCTGCACTTTATATTCCAAATACCTATACCATATTTAAGATATTAATTTGTCTAGAAATATTGTATCTAAAATTATTTAAGCAATGTGGGGGTTTGATAACTATTGTTCTAGAACACATCTAAAAAATGTATACTCATTGAAGATTTATTTCTAACTCACAACTTGACGAATCTAAAAACCTTGATTAATGGGTGAAGGGTTTAAAAGAAATGAGATGCGTCATATTGTTAACCCATAATTAAAAGCTAAGAAATGCGAAAAATTTTAAAGACACTCTGTTAATCAAGTGGACAGAGAGATCTCAATTCGAAAGTGTTGAAATCACGTTGAAGGCATTAAGAGCAAGAGTCTCTAGATGTAAAGTCAAAATATTATCAACCTCAAATATATTGTGTATACTTGGTCCTCACAACCAATGCAATCTTTGAAACATACACACAAAGTGTATAGATGTAGGCGCCCCCTTCCGGTGTGTTATAAGAACTTCATCCACCTGGCACATTAGTTATGGGGACCAAACATTTTAATAATGATATAGGTACCATTTGACTCCAAAAATGACGTAGATTATCAAAATCAGGTTAATTTCTTATAGGTACCGGTTTGATGTCCCAACAAGAAAAACGGTCCTAGCAACCATAAGCGTTTTTCGGAAAATGTCCCCGTAAGCCCTCAAAAGTCCACACACACACACACACACACACACACACACACACACACACACACACACACACACACACACACACACACACACACACACACACACACACACACACACACACACACACACACACACACACACACACACACACACACACACACACACACACACACACACACACACACACACACACACACACACACACACACACACACACACACACACACACACACACACACACACACACACACACACACAGACATCATGGCGAAAATAGTCAAAACGGATTCAGGGGACCTCAAAACCCAAAAATCCGTCGAAAACTCGAGGTCGAAAAAAATCGTGATTCCTATACTTTCCTTATATCTGTTTACAGATAGGAAAGTAATATCTCGGAAAATCAGCTTAGATAAAAAAAAATGTAAAAATAAAGGAGAATATATAATTTCGTGTAAAATGTCTCTCCAAAATTTCATTTAAATCGCTTGACAAATAAATATAAATAAAATCAGCGGGTTATTACTTCCAATTAATAAAAATATTAGAAGAAAAATAAAATAATAATAATAATAGCTGAATAATTGTATGTATTATATATCGTACTTATACATGTATGACGTTGTTGCTCATAATGTTACTGATCATGTGTTATTTATGTCGTCATCAACACCAATAAAGTATACAGATCTGACAAGATCAAATATACGAGCCTGCTTTGCCTATGCCAGAAGAAAACATTCAGCAATCTCCCACTCCTCCTCCTTTCAACGCTCTCAACTCTACCAAGTACCGCTCGTCGGCGGATCAACAAAAAAAGGATTGTCGAATACATTTGACACTGACAAGAATATCAAAAGGTTGTATATGGCAAGTCGCGCCAACAACGAGCTTATTTCGTTAGATTTATATGGACACGACACTGGCTGGTTTTTGGGGCGGCTCAGGCGCGACTCGTTTTATTTACACGCACCTTTATGTTCTATTGTTCATTTTGTTTTAGAATTTTATATTCACAGAATAAAAATAATAAACAATTTATTGAGTAGTTTTTGTCCTATTTCTATTATATCGCTTTCAATTTTTGATAATTTATTTATGCCTAGTATTGTTTATTGTTACGCGTAATCAATCTTATTGCATAATTATAACTATTGGTATGAAAACATTATTTTAACTTTCCTTAAAAGTATCCGTAAAAGTATTCCTTAAAGTATCCGAAAAAAAGTAACCAAATACTTGTATCCGAGTACGTTTTATGTGAAAGTATCCTAAAAAGTATCCGGATACATTGTAAGTATCCGTATCCGGTACTCGGATACTTTTTACCTGTATCCATCCCAACTCTATCTATAATTACATATTTTTCGACATGAACTACAGTTAGTTCCAATTATTGTCACAATATTTATGTATTATATACTAATAGGATTTATTTTTTTTTCACAAATTGTTTTTTTATTACATAGTGTCATATACATCCAACATATATTTGCTAGTTTTATAGCATGGGTTTATTTGTTTTTAATTGGGCGTCAACTATCAATCAAAGGCATCAAGTACTAGAGTTTTTGAGGCTTGAGGCCATTACCCATTTTCCAGCGCCTTTGTCAGGCGGTGCTTAGGAAGACAAAACAAAATTGGCTGAAACCTTGTACTTAAATAGACGTCAAGCCTTAATTACAATGAACAGATATCTGTTAACTTCTATTACCGTCCACGTCACCAAGAAAAGAAAGCTCAACAAGCTTTGGCAACCTACGTTGGTCGGGATACTGTTTTTATGCATAAAGATAGTTCGTAATTAGGACATTCGATCATAGATTTTAAGGCCTCTAAATGTTACTAGTATTGTTCATTTCAGCAAACAGCAGTTAGTATAAAAAAAATGGTGCTCAATCAATAGATACCTCTAAAAAAGTGCTTAACGGAAAAAGAAATATATTGTTTTACAAGTATATCGACACATTCTTGCTTGAGTCGACCCTGTCTTCTTTATCTCCTCGAATGGGTCTTTATAATCATCATCTATTGACATGATCGCCGTGTCATTTATGGTCCAGTTGGCATTGTTTTGGGGGTTTATGCCTAATGAGCTTGCAGGAGGGCGCAGGATAGTGTTGATTGGGTTGATAGGTAACCGGGGAGATAAGGTCACATGGCGTTAATGACTATAGGGAACGTTTTTTACAGTTATTGAACAACGCTGGGTACACTCCATTTCTCCCTGATAAAACGGAATATAAAATATCCTCTTGGGTACGATAAAATGTTTCGTTTTTAATATTCCAGGATAAACAGAATGTCCTTATATTTTTTCGACTTAATAGAAGATGATTTAAAATGTTTAAATATTTTTTTATGAGGTTCACGAAAAAGCTTTTACTTGTTAATAATAAACAAGTATTAGAAATTAAAAATTTAAAAAAACCAACTTTAAAAACGTGCAGGTGTCATCACCACATCTTAACCAAATTTATATGGGACCACCCCTGAGGTACCCCCGTACTAACAAAAAAGAATCATATAAATCATACAAGGTGGTAAAGCATTATCGCTAAACATACATAAAAAATGAAGAGTTTGAGGATTTTCTCATGGACCCAATTATTAGATTTTAACTAAATTTATATGGGACCACCCCTAAAGCACCCCCTTTCTAACAAAAATATCATTAAAACCGGACACCGTGTTAAAGAATAATCGCTGAACATACATAAAAAAAACTATCGCGACGAATTGATAACCTTCTCCTTTTTTGAACTCGGTTAATAAATTATTGAAAATTAGAATCAAGTATAAGAAACTCAGTTATTATGTGAAGATTGTCGCATTCAAGCAGTTTTTAAATATCATCTTGTTCTAATACTTATTGTGATTGTTCCATGAAAAATTGCTAAACAACAAAAAATTAATAAAATAATTTTTAATAGTAATCTATTAATAAAGATCTTTTAATAAAGATATAATTTCTTTATTACAAAGTAAATTTGTGGTCTGTCCAGGGTGAGTAGTGCTTGTCTTATATTTGTATAGATGATTGTATTCTTTTCAGTAATACTGTTTTTGATCATTCCTTTGGTGCTATGAAAATCCTTGGGAGCTGGGTTTGTGGGTTTGAACTACACTGTTACTATTGCTCATATCCCATTTTATGTTTACGATTAATGATTTGGAGAATATTCCACATATTGAGTTTTGTTTCATTTTAGAACACTCGGTGTAGATATGAATCATACCTGCTACTTTTGGCTCTTCTATTTGTTCTGTTAAAAGTTAATATGACTTTTTTTTTCTTGAGTTATGTCTAGAAGAAACAGAGGAAGATTCCGACCGTCACTACTAAACTTTATCTCTTGTACTTTTATCGGGTTTTTTTTTTTTTTTTTTTTTTTTAGTTTTACACCCTTCAGGCCTCCTGTGCTATACCCTTATCCGTCTGTAGTCTGGCAGCACTGCAGCCTGCGGCTTATTGTACCACCATTTGAAGGTCCTACTACTTTCCCATTCACACCCTCATTCATTCATTCCACTTCGTCGATGGTTAAACGCTAGTCGGATGAATCCCATGGTGTCACGGCCCATGGTGGAACCTTCCGGCGGTCACCCATCCACGACGTGACCGGAGAGATCATTGCTTAACTGTTGCGAGTAAGTGGATGCACACTAAGCTCGCGGCTAGCCTCTCCGGCTTTATCGGGTTTTGTTACCGAAATGTATTTTGGCCATCTTCTTATAACTATTTAATTTCGTTTTATTGCTACTAGTTTGTAATAGTAAAAATGTTTGCCTACATTATCTAGTTGAGAAGTAGTTTTTTTTTTCGTCTTTTGAAACCCATATCTACACCCATATCTACACTTTATATCTTTTTTTTTCTAGTGTAATCCTTACTTTATTTTAACTATTTATTTTAATTATTTTCAGCACCTTGTTAGTATTTGCGTCTATTCGTTGTCTTAGAGATTGTTCCTTTTGTTTGATTTTCTTTTTCTTCATCTTCTTTTCTCCTTTTCAATGGCAATCAAGAAAGTCTGTTTTTCATCCTCCTTGGAAGTTTCTTCTAGTCAGACATTTACATCCAAAACATACTTAAATCGATTTTTATCAAGTGACATAGCGCGTTAATCCCCTAAGCTATTTAGTTGGGTTGGTCGACATTATGCAAGGCCTAAAATATCATTATCGCTTCTGTGTATAATTTTTTCCCTAAAAATAGATTCAGGGTGCGAGTTTGAAAAATTGCGACATATTCAACCCTCAACCCTTAGTGCGTAATCTGAAGGCCCTTCGGCGATTTACCGACGAGCCGAACTATAAGCTAAACACCATCGAGACCTCTCATCTTCACGCCTAGGGAAATTATGCTGATAGAATTTGTGTATCTGGTAATTCCCACGTTAACGCCGATGTCAAACAGTGACCTTCCCCTTCTTGGGAATTCTTAAAGCCGTGTGTTTTCGAATATAATGGCAAAACACGTTTAGAAATAAAAAAAGGGAATGGCGTTTACGTTAAACCAAATTTGGGAAAATAAATAAAAATACATAAAATATGGTTAAGATTTATTCCCCAGTGTTTGCAGAAGTTATAAATTTTTACTGTGATTTTTATATACAGGGGCAGGCATAGGTCAGTTAACGGTATCCGAAAACTTAGCTTGCTCGAACTTTTTCCTGTATTTGGTTAAATTGCGGGTTGACGAAAGATGGATATTATATAAAACTGCTTACTGCTTATAGATTTAAAGAGTGAATTTGAAAATAACCCGGAATTAGCGGATATTCGAAATTTTCAACAAGACGGAGCTCCGCTTGACTTCGTGAATATCTGAATGCTCAATTTAGCAGGTAACTAATGAGAAGAGGATTAATCGAGTGACCTGCACGGTCATCAGACTTAATGTGGTACGAGTTTTCTCTGCAGGGAGTACTTAAAAGCATTTACAGCTCCACTACGTGATATTAAACATTTGAAAAAAATAATTAAAGGGGAACTTCTGCGCAAAGCTAGAATTCTTTAAAAAAAAAAATAAGTGGTGTCATATTAACATTGAGGCAGGTAGTAAATAATTTGAACACAAAATGTTACATTTAAATCCTCAATACTTATCCATCTTTACGATGTACCATATTTTTGTGTGTCTGTTTTCTTTTATTTTTCGGTGTGCATTATTTATAAGTTAACTGACTCATGCTTTGCGATTACTATTGTCTATATAAACTTTTAGATTACTGAAAAAATAATTGTTTAGGGATCGTAAAAGTAAAAAAATGGACAATTTAAAAAAATATTTTTCCTGTTGATATTTATTAAATTAAAATAAAAAAATTTTTATTAATATATTATGGTTTCTATTTTAAGGAAGTTATGAAAATAGAACAACTAAATGAAATAAAAAATTGAAAATAAGACTATAATGACATACAATATAAATGTAGCATTAACAAGCAATATAATAATTAAATGATAGTAAAATAAAATAATAAAAACAAACCCCTACTCATAGTAAAACTGTTATTATAGCTACTCTTTCTTTACATAGTTCTAATTCTAGTTTTTTTTGTTTCATTTGTTTTTCCTGCCAGTTTTCGAACAATTACCATTAAGTGTGCACAATCTCTAATATGTCGACTTTTCCCGTCCTTATTTTAATTTTTATTTTTTTTATCAATTTGTAATACATAATTTTCACTTCATACAAAATATCCTTTTATAAGTGTTTTATACGAAGCTAGTTTTATAGTCTAAGAGACCGTGGGAGGTCGACCTTTATCCATCTGATAACCAGATGAGGCATATTTTTTATGAAATTTTATTGATTTATTAACACGCCTATGAGAACTTGCCATTCGAACAGTGTTCATGGCTATTTTTAATTAAATAAATTAAAATCAGTTTTTTTTATAATCTTCAGTTTTCTAATAACCGAACAAGTTTAATTTTAACATAGAGAATATGCCTCGGTAGGCTTGTTTACTTATTTCTGTTCGTGGCTACCTGGCAAGCAGGTATGAACAGGTGAGTCAATAAAGGTAACTACACTGATATGTCAACCAATAAAAATCTGATGTGTCCAACACATGACTTTCCTATCTAGTTATTATAGGCTTTTTCCGGTTATTTTGTACAACCTATTGCAGCATCTCTATAAATGTTTATAGGAAACACTAAATATATACATTGTCCACATACATCTACTTTGAAACACTTTTCTATAGATATTCATTGAAAACGAAAATACTGAAAAATTAAAATATAGCACTTTTCCATTACGGTCCATTTTAGAAAAATCATGTATAAACAAAAATTATAGATATCGATATCGCAAACAACTTTTAGTTCAACAATTTTCATAAAAATCAGAATTTTGCACATTTTGTCAAATTTCTCGGATACGGACCATTTCAGGAAATTTTGACAAAACAAAAATTATAGATAATAATATTAGAAGTAACTTTTATTTGAACAATTTTCTTCTCCAAACATAAATAACAGATATATTCCATAAAATATAAAAACGGCCTCCCATAAAGTACCCCCTAGATGTTCCGACTTTGTCCAAAATCTAATCATTTCACGTCAGGCCAAAATAAACCTTAAGTTTAAAATTTAATGTTTTTTTCTTTATCCGTTTTTGAGTTTTCTTCAAAATTCGAAATTTACACATTTTCTCAAATATCTCGAATACGGTTCATTTAGGAAAAATTATATATAGAAGAAAAATTGTAGAGAATTATATTGCAAACAACTTTTACTTGAACAATTTTTATAAAAAATGATTTTTTTTTTACATTTTGTTAAATTTCTCGAATACGGACCATTTTATAAAAATTTTGTATAGAACAAAAATTATAGATAATTATATTAGAAGTAACTTTTATTTGAAGAATTTTCTTCGTCAAACGTAAATTACATATATATTTCATAAAATATAATAATGACCACCTATAAAGTACCCCCCAGATGTTCCGACTCTGCCCAAAATCTAATCAGTTCATTAGACGCTGGAATAAAGCTTAAGTTTAAAATTTGGTGTTTTTCTGTGTATCGGTTCATGAGTTAGGCGACCTACAGACACACACACACACACACACACACACACACACACACACACACACACACACACACACACACACACACACACACACACACACACACACACACAACACGCACGCACGCACGCACCCACACACACACACACACACAAATACACACGCACGCACCCACACACACACACACACACACACACACACACAGACATCATCGCGAAAATAGTCAAAATGGATTCAGGGGACCTCAAAACGTAAAAATCCGTCGAAAACTCGAGGTCGAAAAAAATCATGATTCCTATACTTTCCTTATATCTGTATACAGATAGGAAAGTAAAAGTTGATATCAGAAGAGAAATAATTTTATTACAAAAATAATCGTATAGGCTTGCCTGAAAAATACTGTTCATGGAATACCAATGCCTTAAAGTTCTAAAATCGGAGCAATTAAATATGTGCGAGAGAGAAATTAAAACGTGCGAAGTCCGTGTGATAGAACAGGACACAACATAGCAGCTTCGCGCTACATGTCCTCCGAATGTAACCCAATGCGCATGTTGAAAATTATTTTGTGAGTGTTAGTATTAAGTATTTGTAATTGGGAAATAAAAAAAATAGTAAAACATGAATAAAAAGTATTGTTAATGAGGTTCAAAAAAATCTTTTCTTGTGTTTGATGATAATTTATTTCGACATATTCTTTAAAATTAGCTTTCCGTAAATAGCAAAAATTCCAATATGGAATCATCCACCTAACCAAACAATAGCTAGATTTTGTTGTTCATCATTCCAAGTGTAATAATTAAGTTACAGTTTTAACTAATAAATATAAAGAATTTGAAGATTTTATAAAAAATCATGAAGTTAATAAAAATTTTTGTTTAAATGAAAATCTTAAATTAGCGACCTTTATGTGATTTTTTTTTTTGTAAAATATTTTAAATAAAGAAAAAAATTGTACGTTGATTTTCAAATATGTTTTGTTTGTAATTATAATTTTTTATCATCGTTAAGTTGATTATTTAAAAAAAAAGTTGTTTTGTCTGTAAATTTGAGTTTAGTGATAATTATGTTCATTAATTAATAAGCGTAATATGAATGAAAATTTTAACAATTGTAACATTTTAAAAGTAATTATAAAATGTTATTTTAAATGTTTGCCATCCGGTATAATTTAATTATCGCCAACAAACAATATTCTAAAGAAAGGGAAATTTCTTGAAGTGGGAGTACCACTAACCAAACGATTTCAAATTAGATTTGTAAATTTCATTTTATTATTATTATTAACTTCTTTTTATTGATAAAGCTAGAATTTATAATTTTCACTAGCTTTTAAAAATAAAAAAGAGAATTATTGGTGCCCAACATTTCCTAGAAAGATTACTACCCTTAAAATTGTCTATTTGAAAAGCCGAATTTACGACAGAGAAAAGTATGTGCTCATTTATTTTTTTTTTATTTTTAAAGGCAAGTAACGTTTGTTATTAAATTTCACTGAGCTAGTAAAAATCTCTATAAGTGTTTTGAAATTAACATTTATCATAAGGGTAACGAATAATATTACATGACTTTTTGACTTTCTCTCTTGCACATATAAAATTGTTACGATTTTAAAACTTCTGATATTAATTTTTATTGGTTGACATCTCGGTGTAGTTACCTATATTGACTTACCTGTTCATCCCTGCTTGCTAAGTAGCCATAAATAGAGATAAGTAAACAATCCTACTGAGGCATATTTTCCGTGTTAAAAACTATCTGTTAAAATTAAATTTGTTCGATTATCAAAAAAGTGAAGGTTATAAAAAAAAATAATAAAATTTGTTTAATTAAAAATAGTCATGATCACTTTCCGAATGGCAAGTTCCAATAGGCGTATTAATAAATTAATTAAATTTCATAAAAACTATGCCTCATCTGGTTATCAGATAGATGAAGGTTGACCTCCCACGATATCCTCTACTATTAGTATTTTAAAACATTCAAATCGTTAGTGGTAAAATGTTGACATTGACATATGACGTATATTGTTAAATTTGCCTCAAAAATAATCTAGGAATCCATCATATATTACTTTACTATACTAGTCTAGTGTGATTAAATTAAAAGTCCTTTAGTAATTCAATTATTACATTGTCAAAAGTTTTATCTCACGTATGGGGGTAAATCAATTTTTGACTGGATTTATTTTTTTCAAAATAAGTTTGTTTCTCTCTATATCCTTACTACTATATTTTTATGTTGATGTGTTTCAGCTATGCACCATGGTATAAAAAATTGAAGGTAGAATATCAACTGTATCAAAAATAGGACGACCACGCGCATGACGTCATGCGTAGAGTTTGTATAGGCGGGAATTTAAAAATACTATAGAAGTATGAGAAAACTAAATGCTATTTACAGAAATTTTATAAATATTAAAGGACAATAATTTAAAAATTACATCAAATATCTAAGGATATTATTATGGGATAGTTAAGGAAAGAGCTATAAAGGAAAATAAACGCAAATACATACATGAAAGAAATATTTAATTGAAGTATCAGTTTTTTCCTTTTTCTTTTTAATGATTTATTTTTGTTATATAAATTATAATGAAGGTTTTAATTTAGAAGAACATTCGACGTCTAAAGAATAGTTTCTATAACCAAGATAATGAGAAAGGTATCTTCGCAGTTCGGAATTTCTCAACTGGGGACCCTGGGTTAAAATTTTGCATCTTGGGACTATTTACCTGATTAGACTTCACAACTGTTGGCTCATTTATCTGCAATATATTACCAAATTGAACATACTTAACAAATTATTTTATGAATAAGATGGGATTTATGTATAAGTACGATAAAAAAACAGGTTTTGAAAAAAAAAATATTTTTCATACATACAATATAATGCAAAGCATAAAAATAAATGTACCAAATACAAATAACTGCTACATGGTGGGTGTACATATAAAATTAAAATAAAATGTCACTGCATTTTTCCTGGACCTAGTCACTGATAGTTTTTTAATTCGTTATCAAGTACAACATGCCGAAATAAAATTTTATTTTTTTGCGACATAACTAATTTTACCTTTGCTATATATGGCGAAATTTTCATCTTTCAAAAGGGTAGAGTCCCCAGTTAAGAAGTCCTGAGTTGCGAATGAACTACCGTGAAGTTTGCTTTGAAGTCCATCTTATAATTAAAAGGTTAAAAGTGCTTGGAGCACACGACAAATTTCTGTTTTAAATTTATCTGCACGGCCATAGGCCACTGCAAGGGCGTCTTCGTCAAATTTTGGAGGGGGAGTGGGTAGCATTGCCTATAACATTTCCCTTTTAATAAAATCCTCATAAAATGTAAAAATGTTAATTAAGAAAGAGGCAAGGTTCCCTGGGACCTACAACTAGAGTCGCCCTCTGGCCATTTCTGACTAACCTCTTACTGTCGAAAAATGTGAAAAACAACGTCTTTCTCAACTCCTTTGCTTTGATTGTTACTGTTACATCCGTAAAAAGTGTACTTCATTTTTTAATGTTTTTCACTAATACCACTTACAAGGAACACTGTTTACAATATAATATAATACAGATATTCGCTTAAAATGTTAAAAATCACTATTAATAACCTACAAATTACTGCAACGTGCGTCATTTGATATTTATTTGGCGCCAACTCTACTAACTCTACGCATGACGTCGGCGCCGCCATGACAATATGCGCGATATCCCCCCCTGGCTATGCACGATTCTTTCTTGAATTTAAAAAATCCCGTTCATCTACCCGGTGATTAACTATTTTTATCTTGTGCTAGTTCACTAAAAATTATTAAGTGGGTGCTTACATTGTACGCACATTTTAATGTCTATTGTGATACGTCTTCCATTTTGGACTACTCCTGCTGCCCTTTTTCCAGCGTTCTATATCTATGCTACTTTTTTATGGTACCCAGCTGTTCTTATTCCACTACAAATGACCGTTTTCACCCATCCACTGACGAATAAATAGATTCTTATTTATAGACCGAAGCTACGCTCAAGCACAAGCTTTGAAATAGCCCTATGGCTATCATTAGTTTAACTAAGTTATTCATTAGCCTGTGTGTTCTATTCCAAAAAGGTTTGGTCGTCGCCTAGCAAGAGTTTTACATTTGAAAATTACATGGTATAAGGTTTCTTTTCCTCTTACATGTAGTGGGATCATTGTGTGAATTCATCACACGAAGGTGTTTCAGCAAGCGGTGTCCTATTAATAATCCCAAAATGGTAGATATTTAAGGCCTTGCTAGTTGTAGTACCTCAGCAGACATGCGCGTCTTTGGTCCTCTTAACATGAGCTTACTGTTTAGTGATTATCCACCTGTTCACTGCCCATCGAGCAAAGGTTTTGCTTATGCCAAATACAGCTTTAGTTCTTGTAAATGGTAATTCTGATCCCCCTTTGGCGAGTTCGTTAGCCTTTTTATTTCCGTGGTTACCTTTATGCCCTGTTATCCAAGCTAGTTTTAACTTATTGTAGATTTCCAGATCATTTAGTACTTCAAGATAGTTCCAGACCAGCTTTACTTGTTTGTGTTTGATCTAAGGGCCTTTAAAGGCTACCCTTTTAATTTAATTGCCACGCAACATTGCCAAGTATTGTAAGAATAAAGTAATATTTTCCTATTTAACACTTCCTACTATAAAAACAGAGATGAGATTAAGATAATAAGAGCAGACATTTGGGAATAAAAATTATTAGTATCAATCACAAAGCATACATTTTTGATCTATAATTATTATATTTTTTCGGCTTTAAAAAAATAATTTCATGACAAAAATGTTTAATACAGGAAAATAAATTATATTTAAGACTTGAAATTGTATAATTTAATTTGCAGAACATCTAGTTTACGTTGATTCGCTAATTCATCCGTATTAATAGAGTTATGTACATGACAGTAATATCAAAACGCGATAAATTACTCAGTAAAAGGTCCCAATAATCCAACCGCAATTAATTCCGGATTGCAGGAAAAACCGGAAACTCAAATTTCATTAATTCGAGAAATTAATATTCCGCAAAATTTATCTCGCGCCGTAAATTTTCGTCGCTGATATATATTGGCCTATAATTTTTCCATTGATTCGAAAGTTTTCAGCACATTGTGAACTATAAGTTTGATTTAACGGTAATATTTAACGATCAATCTGCAACAAACGAAATGAAATTTTTTATGACCGTTAATCATTGAGAATTGAAACGGTTGAAGCGTACAGCATACCTATCCAGTTTGTACTGGGAAAACTGGAAAGTCTATTTCTGCTAATAGAAATTTTAATGGAATGCTGCTGGAAACTATTTGCTTTAAAAGGGTTAATATGTACACTAGTTTTAGGTATTGTTTTGTTTTTTTTTTTGTAGGTATTATGTTTTATTGTAAACGTATCTACCGGGCGTAAGCATTTTATTGTAAAACCATATATATTTAAAATCCATATCACTAATTCAGTAAGGTTATGATGATAATATTGGTACTTTACAAAAGGAAGTCTACTTTTCTAAAGTTTTTTTTTTCTTACACCTTAATTTATATTTTTATTCTTTGTAGTTCTTGGGCTTTTAGGTGCTAGTGAGGAATGAAACTCGTATATGTGTAAGTAAAGCTTTCGACACTGATCAGTGCCTTCTTCAGTATTTTTTTTATTTGTAAATTATTATTTTTTTATTCTTTTTGTTTATTTTTATTTTTTTTTATTTTTTTTTTTTTGTTTTTTTTTTTATTTTAAATTTATTTTAATAATTATAACGACACACCCCAACTTTGCTCAGTTCCGAAAGCTTTACCCACACATACACGAGTTTCGGTTATGATAATGTTCAATAGTGTTCGTCCGATTATTTTATTATATTTTAACAAATTTATTTCTTTACCCCAAGCCAGACGGAGTGGATGATAATTCACAATTTGGTCGCCGAAGGCCATATCTTGGGGTAATAGATCAACGACTAAAAGGTAATGCAATATATGTAAGTGTTCTGATAATTCTGAATTAGAATTAGGGAGTAAAAAAGATTAATGTACTATTTATTTTAAGGTTTTTTAAACCAGAGAAAAAGTAACTGTTTTTCTGGACGATTCAAACGTCCTAACACGAACCACTACTGGTTATGGATCTAGCATTTGAATTATCTTACTATACATCAACTCATCCGCTAGATTCACAAGGCATCTCCACTAAGGATAAAGGCCAAAAAACTTTATTCTATAAAATTAATAATAATAATGTTATGGGTTGTCAAAGATATTTTACTTATTGAGCTTATGGTTCAAGCTACTACAATTAATGATTAAGTTAATTAAAAGACGATTCTGGATTTAAAAACAGCTTTACAAAAAAAAACCATGGCAATTCTGAAGACAGGCAAATTTTCTTTTCCCCGATATTTTTTCACATGGTCGATCAAAGTCATAAAAAACAAAAACCGTATTCATACACAGTGGAAAAAATTTGGAAACCTACGAGATTAAGAAGAATTTAAATTATTAAGAAAACGAAGTAAATACTTAATTAAAACAAACTTTAAAAATTACCTTTTAGAAATAGAAGAGGATTTAAAGACGTCGCCTAAAAAATTTTGAAATTATGTATCCAATTCTCGTCGGGATCATAGTTTACCCATACAAATGAAGTTTAACGATGAAGTCAGACACAGTCCGCAAGGTACTTGTAACATATTTTCGTCTTTTTTTAAATCTGTTTATGAGCTTTATTGTTAACTTTCAGGTACATCCAGTTATCATAACAGACGAAATGGTATTTGATAAACTCAATTCTCTAAAGGAGAAAAAGGGGCCGGCTTCGATTGTTATCCTTCATCATTTATTAAAAAATGCCCGCAATCACTTTATAAACCTTTATATTTCATTTTTAAAAAATCTATAGAGACTGGTATTTTTCCAAAACTGTGGAATTCCTATTTATAAAAACAATGGTGCTAAAAACCAAACTAACAATTATAGGGGAATGTAAACTTTGCATTTTTAGTAAATTATCTGAAAGTTTGGTACATGATCCATTTAAAATTATAAAAAATAAAATATTTGATGAACAGCATGGATTTCAGCAAAGCCTTTGACAAAGTAAATCACAATATTCTGATTTCAAAATTAGCAAGAATTGGTGTAAATGGATCGCTGCTGAGTTGGTTCGCTTCTTATGTATTTAATAGAATCCAAATTGTAGAGGTTAATGGTTTCAAGGCTGATTCATTCACAGTTACCTCTGGGGTACCACAGAGATCACACTTGGGACCACTACTGTTTATAATATTTATAAACGACTTAAAAAAATGTTTCAAATCTTCAATTTTCCTTCTCTATGCAGATGATTTGAAAATATTTAATAAAGTGGAAACAGTAAGGGATCGTATAAAACTACAGAAGGATATTAACAACTTTACTAACTATTGTTCCGAGAATAAACTTCAGTTAAATATTACTAAGTGTCAATGTATTACTTTTACGAAAATTAAGAATACCATAATTTTTTATTATAATGTCAATAATATAACGATCACATATTCAGATTTTGTAAAAGACTTAGGAGTGGTTTTCAACAGTAAGCTGAGTTTCAACCTTCACAGATTATTTACTGAACAAGTGCTCTAGAATGCTAGGCTTCGTAAAGAGAACATATCGAAATTTTAAAAGTACTGAAGCCTTAAAATCTGTGTACTTTGCTTATATCTACAGTCGGCTTAATTTTGCGAGCATCATATGGAATCCAAATTATAATTTGTGTAAAACACTTGAGCGGCTTTAAAATAACTTCGTAAAATTCCTAAATTTTCAAATAACAAATGTTTATGTGGATAACAATATGAACGAACTAAAAAATCGGTATCACATTATTCCATTGGAACATCGCAGAACAATAAATGACCTCGCATTCTTATTCAAAATTATAAATAACCGATTTGATTCACCGCACTTCATTTCATTTTCCACCTAAAAATACTCGGAGCAGCCAATTGCTTTACATTACACATTATAATACTAATCTAGGTTTAAATTTACCAAGAGAATTTGCGTTGAATTCAACAAATATTGTTTAGACTTGGACATTTTTAGGAAACAAGTAAAATTAATATTTGTAAACTAAGATTTATTTTTTAATTGTTTGTCAGTTTATGAGGGTACTTTTAAAACAATTGGTTCTTAAATTTTGTTTTTTTTTATTTTTTTTGTTATTAAATATATTTAACTTCTATTTGATTTAAATATATACAGGGTGTTTCAAAAAGGAATGTTATAACTTCTTCCACAGATATATTATTAAAAAACAAGTAGATTTGGCTATATTTACCTATATCAAAAACTGGCTCCTAACAAAGTTACAGGGCGTTAAACTAACATTAAAAAAACTTTTTTTTTTGTAAAAAGTTTGCTGTTGCGAATTTTTCTTTGAAAGTTTTGCCAGTGCTGTAGATTTTAAGGCCGAATATTTTAAGGAGAAAAAAAAATTAAAGCGACCCCTTTGAAAAAGTTGGGGGGTTGGATACCTTTTAACCCCCCGTATTTATTTTGTCATAAAGAAACTTGCTTTATCGATCTAAAAATCAAAAAGAACTATGAATTTTTAATTTTTTATAGCAAAATGAACTTTGTATCTTCCTTAGTTAACAAGCTATTTAAAATTTTCTAACTGAATTTTTAGAGCAATTCGTCCGTCCTGGACTTAAACTAAACTAAAAGTAGGTCAGGAGTTATTGTACAAAAAACGCATATAAAAATCAGTGGTGTGAGTAGTGCTGTGCTCTGCAAAAACTGCCTCATTTATTTATATTTTTGTATTTAAGAAGGAGGAGGACATGTTAAACATTTACTAAATTAAAAAGTTTGTAAAATATGTATAATAATTATTGTCAAGTGTTTATTTATAATTGTTAATTTTTTGTTAATTTTTTAATTAAAAAATATTTTTTTTAATCACTATTAAATTTAATAAATACATTTCCACACTGACGTGTATTTTAATCAGTGGCATGGTGAACCAAGGGTGGTACACCATTTTTATGGCGCCAATCCAATATTATAAATACCCTTTTTATAAAAATATAAATAAACGAAGTTTGTTTTGCAGGGGCGGCTCAAGCACATCCCTAGACACACCACTGATTTTTATATGCGTTTTTTGTACAATAACTCGTGACCTACTTTTAGTTTTGTTGATATGTCCAGGACGGACGAATTGCTCTAAAAATTCAGTTAAAAAATTGCTCATTAACTAAGAAAGATACAAAGTTCATTTTGCTATAAAAAATAATTAAAAATTCATAGTTCTTTTTGATTTTTAGATCGATAAAGCAAGTTTCTTTATGACAAAATAAATACGGGGGGATTAAAAGGTATCCAACCCCCCAACTTTTTTCAAAGGGGTCGCTTTAATTTTTTTTCTCCTTAGAATATTGGGCCTTAAAATCTACAGCACTGGCAAAAATTTCAAAGAAATTTTTTTGAATGTTAGTTTAACGTCCTGTAACTTTGATAGGAGCCAGTTTTTGATATAGGTAAATATAGCCAAATCCAGTTATTTTTTGGTAATCTGTCTGTAAAAGAGTTTTTTTGAAACACCCTGTATATCATGTAACTTTAGTACTTATAATAAAAAATTGTATTAGTGGGTACTATAATTGGGTATCAACCTGTATGTATCCCAAATTTTAGTAATAAATAAACAAAATGCTTATTAGTAGCAGTGACCTCATTGAAAATATATAGAAGCATTAAAAATATTCTATGAAACTACCAAAGAACGATTTGGAATAAACTTACTGCAATTTCAAAACAAATTGCATTAGAAATGTATTAGCTTTTGCTGTTGTAAACATCTTGTATATTTATAATGTTTTTTGAATTAAAAATGTATGCATTAATTTATATTTAAATTAAGATTCTTTTTAGTATACAAGTTATTCTAGAATTAGCAAATAGTGTGAATTTTAGAGTTCTTCCTCTACTTCTGCTTGTGCTTATTATAAAATATTTCATTTTATAAATTTTGAAGTAGTTCACTAATTAAATAAAAGTATAAATTAATGCTGCAAACAGCTAAAATCGCTTCAGGAAAAACTAATTTTCTGAAAGATGACCATTAACTGAAACCAATTTTTGTTTTTTAATAATTTTTCAATATTAATGAGAAATTTTCAATTAAGTTCAGAGAACCAAACCGTCGTCCGTTGAAGTTATGAAACTGCTTTTTTAAATTGAAATTTTTAGCAGTATTTCAGTTTAATTAAAGAGAGTATGCGATATTTGGAAAGTTTAAAACTGGCGCTTTCTTTTCATATTTTTATTATAAAGAACTTTTTTGTTGCTCTAGGAAAGGATATCAAAATAAGAAATGGCGATGATAATATTTAAAAGAAATGAGGAAGGCTAAATGAATCAATTCCTTGCCAATTTTTTAAATAAAAAACAGAAATTATTTTAAGATATTAAATGTCCATGAGAGTAGAAACAAAAAGCATTTTGTTTGATTTTAGGAAATATTATTAATTTTTTTATCAGGATTAGAAATGAAAAAAAGTGAAAAATATGTCGGTAAGATCTGAAAACTATTGAAAAATTAAATATTAAGATTAAGAAATACATTTGTAGTTTAACTATTAAAGAAAAAAATTAAAAACTGTATTCCATGACATAAAACTAACCTCAATCCATAATCTAACCATATTTAAAAGTATGAAAAATAAACAAAATAGTACAAATTTCCACACAACTGATCCTAAAATTTTTTATAAAAATTACTATACAAATTTCCATACAGATTTATATTTAGATTTCCATACAAAATAATAATTTACCCAGACATTTTGATTCAAGTTATTTTTCACTCTCCCGTAAATTAAGTTGTTTGCAGAATGGAAACATTTCCATAAAAATTACTATTCATAACCACTTACAAAGTTGCACGCAAGTTTCCATTTAAATTTCCATACAAATCTTCGTATACATTTTCATACAAATTTCCATAGAAATCATTTCCCTAAAAATTTCCATACAAATTTCCATAAAATATTTTTATGTAAATCTCCTCCAAACAATTCCGTATTTCCGAATTTATTCTTGATAACAATTTAAGTAAACAGCAGTATTTAATAATCAGATACAGAGTTCTTTCTAGGAAATCTGATATGTACCTAAACTATAATCAGGACCATGACACTCCCTGGGCGGGAAAAAGACGCGCAGCTTTTACTGCGCTGACGTTTTCGGGATATAACCTATCACTTGTCATAAATCCGGTTAAAAACTCGCTACCATGCGCAGGCAACCCATATTTCGTACACAAATATAAACTTTTGTTTACATTTTATCGAAGTAGTTTTTGTAATACATTTACATCTTAAAAACGGAAAATTTGTTATTTTGATAGTGGATTTAGATCAAAAATACCCCAAATACACTTCAGTGCATGTTTTATCCTTAATATTGCTCGTTTTATTTGAGGACATTGGAATAAATAGAGTACTAAAAGTAATCAAGCTAAAAAGGTCTGTTATAAAAAGAAAATACATTGCCTTCGACTGATTTATGTTTAATATGTTTTCGTGAAGTATTTCCAACATGCTAGTTACTTGAATGGTTGTAAATTGTACGTGTATAAGTGATAAAAACATCTAGTGCTTTGTGCTTCATATTTTTCTGTTGGTGTCCCAGTCCAGCATTTCTGGCCAGCAGTAGTAGCAAAAACATTAACATTGTCTACATTCAACCCATTTACATGATTTATCAGCTAAAAGCAGAATACAATATTTCTCTGCAAAATGTAAACAACGCTACAAGGAAAATTGCTCATGTATAAATTCAACAATTAAATCAAAATATATTATTTTTTAAGGACTTATATCAACTATTATGTTAATTATAAATATTATAAGTATTTGTAACAAAAAAAATAGTTGTGTATTAATAAACCTGTAGCTACTCCAAAAAATATATTATTTATAGATTATCAGGTATCAAAAATATGTGCACCTATAGAAATTTGTTGAAATGTTCTATTGCTCTTAATCTTTTTAATGGGTTCTTATTATATATGTAAATAAAAATCAACACTTTTTATCCGTCTATTTAACACTTACAAACGTATGCATATTTTGTAAGGATCCATAGCCTCTTAATGTTTTACATTAGAAATAAGACCTGTGATGTCACATTAAATCGTTAATATGAGGTAAATGATTTGGGAGTTGTCTTTCAGTCTAATTTGAAGTTCAATAACCATTTTTTACACATAACTAAAAATGCAATAAAAGCATTAGATTTTTAAATCAGAAATACAAAAAAATTTAGGATTACCACCAAAATCAGATTATATAATGCCTTAGTAAGACTCCATCTTGAGTATGTTTCACAAATATGGATGCCCTTGGAAGCCACACAAATTTATCATATTGAAAAAGTACAAAAAATATTTTTACAGTACCTTTATGTCATATAAAATACTTGTACCCTTATACCTAAGATCTCGTATAAAACTATGCTCAATAGTTTTAAGATTAAATCTCTTTTACAAAGAAGAAAGCAACAGGCTGTGATATATTTTGTACTCTATTTTAAGTTCAAAAATTGTGAATTGATTGACTATATAAATGTTAATGCGGCAAAGATTAATCTAAGAAACCCAAGTAACAAAAAATTATTTGATTTAGATCCAAGTAGTATATATCTCCTTTTAACAAGCTGATGGCTGTTACCAATGAGTTTCTTAGCGAGATCCAAATAGATATCTTTAATGTTAGCCTAAGAAAGTTGAGGACTGTACTAAATTAACTTCACTAGATATAAAGGTTTGTTTTGTTTTTGGTCTTAAATTTCTTGTTACTTAACTCTACATGTAACTACTATTAATTTTTTTATAGTATCCAATAAATAAATTATACCTTATGGCTGCTTTCAAACAATTCTGTGTGTAGTCACTTAGTTTAAAGTCAATTTTAAATTAGTGGTTTTACAAGAATGTCAAATAGTAATATGTATTGTGTCTATGAATTTGCTGGGTGTAGTAAATGGCCAATATACATAACTTTAATATTTCTATCACAAGTGTAAAAACTACGAATATACATACATATAGTTCCCATTTTAAAATAAATTTAAATTAATTCATAATAGAAAATAACGATATTAGTCTGCCACACTTGAACTCATTCACAAAAACAAGTCACTGAGTATATATTTGTAAAAAAACTACACTAAATATGTCTCCGTTACAAATTTTCAAATTTAAAACTACATACTTTCCTATAGATTTTGCAGTACCTAAATAACGTATAGAATAAATTTTTACAATATACTAGAAAAGTTTTAGATTAGAGTAATTCTTAAGAAATAAAGCAATACCTCTATTTTGTTACTCTAACCTTGTGTGTTATATATTTCCCTTGACAAACTAACGTTATATTTTGAACTAAAAGTAATTAAACTTTTCACCAAAAAGTAATATTTCACATATATAAAAAAATTTAAAACGGTTCTGTCCTTCTTACATTTGCGAAGACTGCCCTGATATCTAATCTATTTTCTTCTTCAAAGTATTTAAGTTATCTATTAAGGTATCTCACATCTCCCTCATACACACGAATTTAAAAAGCAGCAGAACACAAATTCAACTAACCATGTATACCAAGTCCGTGTAAAGAAAACTTTTCATATCCCAAAAAGGTCAAGTGTCAACTAAAATTTCTACTTTTAAAGATCAAACGTGCCGCCTCAGAGTGCCAATACTGATTGGTATATGTACTGGGCTATAATAAAGTGTGGAAACGTAAACCTAAATGTAGACCAACCGGTTTTATTGTTTCTGATGTTGTAGCGGAAGTTTCTTTATCAAATCTTCTGGAACATACTACAAAACGAATTGTATTTTCACAAGAAGAGACCATTATGCAGTACATGAAAATTATCAAGGTGAATAAACTTAGTACAGTATTTAGTTATGGCTTCGATGAAAGTAGTGGCCAATCAGCTTACAAACATAAATTCAGCACTTCAGATACTCAGTCCGATAAGTTTTTATTTGCCGACATGTATACCTCTTCGTTTGCAGTCAAAAAATAATGTCATTTTGTGGAACAACAGAACTCCTTGGTCTTTTTGGTTTTGTAGACCATTTAAGTTATAGTATACTAAAGATTCATAAGAAAATATAATGAAAGAGAAACAAAATATTGACTTGCAAATTGAAAAACTAAAAGAAATAAAATTACCATTACGTGAAAATAAGCTAATAAATATTAAATATATTCGTTTTATGACTTTCGTTGATGGAAAAGTACTTAATAGGGTAACATGGTCAACGGTGAATCAGTATTTTTGAACTTGCTCTTATCTTCAAAGTTAAACGCCTGAAAAGTCGCAAATTCGAGCACAGGTTGCCTTAAGTGTCTAGTGTCCAATTTATATTAGATTGAACACCGTAGAAATTTTTTTGAAATGTCTGTCTTAGTTTTTTTTAAAAAATGAAAATGATCCACTGTGTACTATAGTTAGTACACACTGAATCGGCCATTGGTTAACAGTGAATAAGCAACAAAAAATAAACACAAAAGTAACATAAAATTTATTTATAGGTAAATATAACGTAAAACTTAAATTCTCATTTACAAGAATAAATATACCTAAAATAATCTAACGCATATTTAAATTTGACATATTAATGGGAAATTTATAACAAGATTGTTGCCTTGCAGTACTTCCAGTAACTGTAGGTTTCGGTAAAATAAATTTTATGTCATGGTCATTAACACATGCTAAATCCGGGACGTTGGGGATATGAAATAGTTGGTCAGTTTTTTGCCTTAAAAAACTAACGTACACTTCCATGGAAGTATTTCTACTTTCTAATACCTTAGCTACGTAGTAATTTTTTGTGTTTTTGTGCTAAATTCCACAATAATATAATCCCCCACAGTTGGTGATCGACAAAGTGAATTTTGCAAGCAGTTTTCAGTTAAAGTCATTTGATCATTTTCTTTTTCCTCTTCAAAACAATCAATGTCATCATCGTCAGATTCATCATGCAGCACAACTTCTTCCTCGTCTTCTGAATCGCTTTGCAATACTTTACGAACACTACCTTTTTTACCTTTCATTTCTTTTCTTCTTTTAGCAGCCTCCCTTTCGACTACAATTGCTGCTTTTTCCGGTGTATAAGTAGCTATTAAACTTCGTCCTAACTTTCTTGGTTTTCTTTTCCCAGTTCTTGGCTTTGCTTTTAGTGGCTGTCTAAATTGATCAGGAGTTAATATTTGACAATCTTTTGATAGGCCTGCTGATGTCGAAGGAGCTAAATTAATTTTTTTCTCCAGTAGTACTTCAGCAGTTTGATGTTCTTCAGTATCTTGTAGTATATCTGGATTTTGCCTATCTGTTACCGTACTAGGCAAAAAGTCGTCGTCCTTAAATTTGTGTCTGTCGAATGGTACTAATCCTGTCTTGTTAAATCCTTGACGTATATTGGATGGTGTCATGGATTTTTCAAATGCGATTCCAATTAGTTGTCCAACATCATAAATAGTAATCGGTTGTCCTAGATTACGCATCATCCAAGAATCCATGGCAGAATGATTATAATTCTTAAATGGTGCAAAAATTGACACATCTAGAGGCTGCATTTTCGCTGAAGTATGAGGATGTAATGTGAGTACAATCACACCGGATGCCTTTGCCAAATCTAACGATTCAATGGATAGATGCGATTCATGATTGTCCATTATTATAATACTGGGATTTTCCAATGAACTACCACTGTGTTTGATATAATGTTTCATAACATCTACAAATAAATCGCTGTTCATCCAACCCAACTGTGCCGCTAAAATCAAAGTTCCCGGTGGAGTACCAATACCCATTCTAGGGTTTACCTTCTTTCGTGGGAAAATTATTACTGGAGGAAGTGCCTGCCCTCCAGCGCTTATGATGCAGCATGTTGTGCATAAAACTCCTTTTTCGCCACTGGTAATTTTGCAAAGGTTTCTATGGCCCTTCAGGGCTATTACTTTATGAGGTTTCTGCACGGTGGTTGTGCCTGTCTCATCGAGGTTAAATATTTGCATCCATCGGAAAATGCTGGATTTCTTTTAATTGCGTTTTCGAGATTATCATAAAATTTCGTCACTGTCTCTTTATTAAATGATGTAGCTCTCACAAGGCTACATGCTTCTGGTTTTCTAAGTGAGAGTTCAGGATGACGTTTCCGAAAACCCCTAAGCCAGTCAATACCTGCTATTTGATTCGTTTCCCACGAGGAAGGCATTTTTATATTATTATACCTTGCCATTTCAAAGGCTACATGACGACAATCTTTGGAAGTCAGCCCGTAAAATAATAAAGCACAATCTTTATAATAGTCTCTAAGAATATTTTCTTGTACTTCCGAGAAAACTCGGTTGACTTCATAGTTGGGTGTTAATTTTACGTCACCTACTAGGTCAGTTTCTTTGGTCTTTGCATAATACCTTCGTAGGGTAGTAAAAGGTATATTTGATTTTGAAGAAACGTGCCGTATACTGTTTCCTTCCTTAATAGCATTAAGTGCTGCTAGCATTGCTTCTTTGGTGTGATCACCTATTTTTCTTTTTTCTTTCTTATTTCGTGGCATTCTGAAATAAAAACAAGATTGAATTTGTAAATATTATTAGCACAACCTTGTTATAAATCACATGGTACACAATGGATCATGATCAACTGTGTACCACAAGCTTCTGATCCACTGAGTACCACCTGATCTATTTACTTTTGAAATTCAATAACTGTTTACAAGATATCACTATGTAATCATTTTAATCGTTATTGTATAAATTAATAACCACTTTATATATCTGAATTGAAAGTAATAGGTAAAAATCAATAATAAGAACATGCTTGACAAAATATTACTTACCTAGTTTTTTCCACGTATAGCCAAAACAAAACTTAACCTTAAAACACGTCTAATCGTCGCCGATACAAGTCGCTCACTAAATAGACAGAGAGGCAGTGTCGTTAGCTACAAATAAATGAAATGCAATAAAAGTTTAACCCATAAATGACATTGTGGTAGGGATAGTTCACTGTGTACCACTGATTCACTGTTGACCATGTTACCTTACTTTAACTGGTACAAAGTCAAGTCAAACTTGTCCAATATGTGGTGTTACTCTCCAAAGTTTTTTAAAAGTTGAGAACCCGAATACAACTAATATCTTTAAACCAAAACCAAATACTTTAAAATATGGAATAAGCCCATTACATCCTTGGATTCATTTTTTCGAGTGCATACTACACATATCCTACCGGAATGATTTATGTGAATGGCAAGTTAGAGGTACCGAATATAAAGAAAGATTTAACAAGAGAAAAAATTTTTTACAAGAACGATTCTTATTCCTTTTACATCTACATGTAGAAAAAACAAAATTCAGTGAATTTATTAGCACAAATAATGGCAATACTGCTCGTACAGCCTTTAGCAATACCAAACTCTTTTCGAAAAAAATGGATGTTGAAGAAACCCTAACAAAAAAAAAATAGAATCATCCTAATTTGTTTGTCTTGCCCAAAGAGGTTAGAAAGGGTAGAGGTAACATAGGAAGCATTTCTCGCTGCGCATATCTTGCCAAAACCGAAAAACTGGGTGGAAGGAGTGAAATGTTCTGGGCCGGACTTAAATATTTGTATTGTACTACTTAAGTTTGGTAGGTAACTAAAAGATGAAAAATTATGAGACGTTTTTTTGGCTTTATTTGTTAGCACGATTCATTTATTATGCGGGCAACACTTTATCAATATATAGCTAGTAGCTAAGAGCCGATTCCACCGTTGTGTTAAATGAAGTTTAAATTACTAAAAGAAAATTAAAATGACATTGTTAATGTAAAAATGTGATTTTAATCTTCGTTTAGTATTTTAAACTTTGTCTAACAAAACGGTGAAATCGACCCTAAGTAAAAATTTATAAAATTATTGTAACAAAATATCTGTTGAGACAAGAAGTTATCGAATTACACACAAGATTTTTTTTACGATCACACCAAAATAAAATAAATAATTAAATTTTATTAGAAATGGGTTACCTTGTCGTTCGTTATAATATTTTAAGTTTATTCGAAGAGAAAAACATGTTTTGGTACTTATATACCGGTAATTATATATGATTTAATTATTTACGGAAAATACTGTCAAATGATTTATGTAACCAGTACAAAATGCCTTATTTTGTGTAACGAGTAAATATTTGCTGTAAAATGAACGAGTTACACAAAACGGCATTTCGTAACGTCTTTATATACAAGATCTTTTCTAATTTTCACTTGATTATTTATAAAATTGTGTTGAAAAATGATTCACCATCATTCTTTTGTAGGTACTTTCAATCAAATATTTCAGAAAATTGTTTTATTTGATTGCACTACGACGTTTTTTTTTTTTAATAGTAATAATAAAAATAAGGGGCATGTGTAGTGTTGCCGATCTGATTTTTGACATTACCCGCGGGAAACTTGAAAAAAAGCTGTTTTTACCCATTATCCTTAAAGAATTACGTCAAAATTTTACCCCCCACATTTCTGGGCAGTTTTCAATAATGGTTTTCAATTATTTAAAAAATAAAACGGAATTTACAGCTTTTTTTTTTTTTTGTTTTTTGGATTTTTGGATTTTTCGATTTTTCGATTTTTCGATTACTCGATTTTTCGATTTTTCGATTTTTCGACTTTTCGATTTTTCGATTTTTCGATTTTTCGATTTTTCGATTTTTCGATTTTTCGATTTTTCGATTTTTCGATTTTTCGATTTTTCGATTTTTCGATTTTTCGATTTTTCGATTTTTCGATTTTTCGATTTTTCGATTTTTCGATTTTTCGATTTTTCGATTTTTCGATTTTTCGATTTCTCGATTTCTCGATTTCTCGATTTTTCGACTTAAAAACCAAAAAGAGGCAGTTTTATTTATTTTTATTTCGTAACTGGTGACATAATCAACTTTTTGTAATCAGTTATATAGTGTTCTACTTTATGCAACTGGTTGTTATGCAACTGGCTGCATAAAGTAGATCGTTTTGGCACTTGCTGCGATTACAAAATTTATTACTTTATATGTCAAAATTAATGAAAATAACAAAATGTAAATTAAATTGTGAAGTTTGAAACGAATAAATTGGCAATGAAATTAATATTTTTGTATTTGATTCTGTTTCTCTTTCCACTTCCTGAAAACAGGTCCAATGTGTTGATTAGATTTTGGGCAGTGTCGGAAAATATTATTTTTATATTTTATGAAATATATCTGTTATTTACGTTTGGGGAAGAAAATTCTTTGAATAAAAGTTTCTTCATATATTATTATCTAAAATTTTTGTTTTATACAAAATTTTCCTAAAATGGTCCGTATTCGAGAAATTTGACAAAATGTAAAAAAATATTTTTTTATAAAAATTGTTCAGACAAAAGTTGTTTGTAATATATTTCTCTATAATTTTTATTATTTACATAATTTCTCTAAAATGGACCGTATTCGAGATATTTGAGAAAATGTGTAAATTTTGAAGAAAACTCAAAAACGGATAAAGAAAAAAACATTAAATTTTAAACTTAAGTTTTATTTCGGCCTGACGTGAAATGATTAGATTTTGGACAAAGTCGGAACATCTGGGGGGGTACTTTATGGGGGGCCGTTTTTATATTTTATGGAATATATCTGTTATTTATGTTTGGAGAAAAAAATTGTTCAAATAAAAGTTATTTCTTATATTATTATCTATAATTTTTGCTTTATGTCAAAATTTCCTGAAATGGTCCGTATTCGAGAAATTTGACAAAATGTGCAAAATTCTGATTTTCATGAAAATTGTTGAAATAAAAGTTGTTTGTGATATCGATCTCTATAATTTTTGTTTTTACATGATTTTTCTAAAATGGACCGTAATGGAAAAATTGTAGGAAAAGTGCTAAAATTAAATTTTTCAGTATTTTCATTTTCAATGAATATCTATAGAAAAATGTTTCGATGTAGATGTATGTGGAAAATATTTATTTTATCCTCTAAACATTTATGGAGGTGCTGCAATAAGTTGTACATAATAACTGGAAAAAGCCTGTAATAACTAGATAGGAAAGTCATGTGTTGGACACATCAGATTTTTAACGTTAATTTCCAAAATTTAAGTCACTAAAATACCAAATTAATTCTCGTTGACACATTAAATTTGGATGAACAACGCTCTGACATGTTATGTTCTCAACTGTGATTGGTGGGTGTGAATAATTTCGAAATGCGCAGTGTCTTATGTTCCATCTAAGGTTTGTATAATCTAAGGTCTTGCCAGTACCAACTGGATGCAGAAAAATTTGAAATTTTTTGTCAGGACACTGTCAGGATATACATGAAAAAATATTGCTAGTATCCCCCATTCACAAAGTTTTAGTATATGTGAGACAGATAATGGAGAATACCATATTGCCCATGAGATATTTTAAGGAAGAGGGATCTGATGCCAGAAATAAACTTTACAAATATGATCGACAATTTCACGCTAGGAAAAGGAGCCAACAGAATTATCTCAAAGATGTTTTTTATCGAGCTATGGACGCCTCAGATCCTATTATTTCAAGTATAAATTTACAAAAACGAATAAATAAACAGCAGAAGTTAAAGCTTCCAGCTGAAGTTACAGAAGTGCTTTTGGAACAATAACCACAAACATTGGAACAATGAAGAAAATCTAGAGGATTATTATGACAAAGACAAAGGGGAAGAAATAATTTTGCAAGAATAATGCCTGATCATTTGGACTCACTTGAGTTAGATATGGAAATGTGATTTTTCTTTTTATTTAAATTATCAAATATATTTTTAGAAAAAAGCCATTTATTATTTTAAATCTAGTTCTAAATGACCCAAAATAAGATTTATGGTGGTAATATACTCCATTAAAAACAGTTGAACCCACATTTTTTTTTTTTAAATCTTGTTTTGACTTTTGGCCAAAAAATTGTCCCATTAAAACCATAGTGTGATGGTTCGAAATTCTCTAATTATAAAATGATTTGTTTTCGTTCAACTTGTCACTACTTATATTTGGATAAGTTCAGTTTAATTTAATACCTTTAAATCGCGTTTAGCATTAACCACTCTTGAAAACATGAATAAAAGTATAACCCTAATTCCATTTGAAACAAAAAAAATCATTCATTTTAACTAATGGGTTTTTCATTAAACATCGATCTTTTTCTTCTCTTCATCAAAACAGAAAAAAAATGGAAATAAAAAACAACACAGACTTGATTGAAAATACACCGGACTAATGACTGACAGGTTTAAACCTATATACGAAGCGATATATCTTGACTGTAATGAAAAATGGTTAGATTTTGAATGAATAATATCAAACAGATTAATACAGCGACCAGTGATGCGTGGACTGATGGGGAAAAATATCAAATGATAAACAGTATTCATTATTTTTCCTGCACTGATTGGTCTGATAGCAAAACAAAATGAGTTGATGGTATCTAATTCGTAAACAATGAACGTAGATGGACGAAAAATATCAAAAAAAAATGTTTTTTGTGTTAATATGTTTTTGGAATCGAGAAATTTAGAATTCAGCAGGTGAAGCTCAAACAACGAACAGTACAGAGTTTAAAGAATGGAAACTACAGAATAAATTCCAATTAACTTATTGTACAACCCGTGTTGATATATTAAAAAATCTGATGTGTCCAACACATGACTTTCCTATCTAGTTATTACAGGCTTTTTCCGGTTATTTTGTACAACCTATTGCAGCATCTCTATAAATGTTTAGAGGATAAACTAAATATATACATTGTCCACATACATCTACCGCGAAACATTTTTCTATAGATATTCATTGAAAATGAAAATACTGAAAAATTTAAATTTAGCACTTTTCCTACAATTTTTCCATTACGGTCCATTTTAAAAAAATCATGTATGAACAAATATTATAGAGATCGATATCGCAAACAACTTTTATTTTAAGAATTTTCATAAAAATCAGAATTTTGCACATTTTGTCAAATTTTTCGAATACGGACCATTTCAGGAAATTTTTACATAAAACAAAAATTATAGATAATAATATTAGAAGTAACTTTTATTTGAAAAATTTTTTTCTCCAAACATAAATAACAGATATATTCCTTAAAATATTAAAACGGCCTCCCTTAAAGTACCCCCCCAGATGTTCCGACTTTGTCCAAAATCTAATCATTTCACGTCAGGCCGAAATAAATCTTAAGTTTAAAATTTAATGTTTTTTTCTTTATCCGTTTTTGAGTTTTCTTCAAATTTCAAAATTTACACATTTTCTCAAATATCTCGAATGCGGTCCATTTTAGAAAAATTATCTATGAAATAAAAATTATAGAGAATTATATTACAACTTTTGTTTGAAAAATTTTTATAAAAAAAAATATTTTTTACATTTTGTCAAATTTCGCGAATACGGACCATTTTAGAAAAATTTTGTTTATAACAAAAATTATAGATAATAAAATAAGAAGTAACTTTCATTTGAAAAATTTTCTTCCCCAAACGTAAATAACAGATATATTCCATAAAATATAAAAATGACCACTAATAAAGTACTGCCCAGATGTTTCGACACACACACACACACACACACACACACACACACACACACACACACACACACACACACACACACACACACACACACACACACACACACACACACACACACACACACACACACACACACACACACACACACACACACACACACACACACACACACACACACACACACACACACACACACACACACACACACACACACACACACACACACACACACACACACACACACACACACACACACACACACACACACACACACACACAAACACACAAACACACACACACACACACACACACACACACACACACACACACACACACACACACACACACACACACACACACACACACACACACACACACACACACACACACACACACACACCACACACACACACACACACACACACACACACACACACACACACACACACACACACACACACACACACACACACACACACACACACACACACACACACACACACACACACACACACACACACACACACACACACACACACACACACACACACACACACACACACACACACACACACACACACACACACACACACACACACACACACACACACACACACACACACACACACACACACACACACACACACACACACACACACACACACACACACACACACACACACACACACACACACACACACACACACACACACACACACACACACACACACACACACACACACACACACACACACACACACACACACACACACACACACACACACACACACACACACACACACACACACACACACACACACACACACACACACACACACACACACACACACACACACACACACACACACACACACACACACACACACACACACACACACACACACACACACACACACACACACACACACACACACACACACACACACACACACACACACACACACACACACACACACACACACACACACACACACACACACACACACACACACACACACACACACACACACACACACACACACACACACACACACACACACACACACACACACACACACACACACACACACACACACACACACACACACACACACACACACACACACACACACACACACACACACACACACACACACACACACACACACACACACACACACACACACACACACACACACACACACACACACACACACACACACACACACACACACACACACACACACACACACACACACACACACACACACACACACACACACACACACACACACACACACACACACACACACACACACACACACACACACACACACACACACACACACACACACACACACACACACACACACACACACACACACACACACACACACACACACACACACACACACACACACACACACACACACACACACACACACACACACACACACACACACACACACACACACACACACACACACACACACACACACACACACACACACACACACACACACACACACACACACACACACACACACACACACACACACACACACACACACACACACACACACACACACACACACACAAACACCAATCATCGCGAAAATAGTCAAAACGGATTCAGGGGACCTCAAAACGTAAAAATCCGTCGAAAACTCGAGGTCGAAAAAAATACTTTTCTTATATCTGTATACAGATAGGAAAGAAAAAATTGAACGTAAAATCTTATGGAGCGTTATAGTGTGAAGTAATTTTTTCTGAATAAAGAAAGCAAAGTAATCATGACAATAGGTCTTTTAATTCTGTTATGGTAGCTTAAACTTTAAATCATAATTTGGTCACCTTTTCCTAAGTGTCTGAACTAGATATTAATAAACTTTTTTAACATATTAAGATGCAAGAAATTTGTTCATGATGGTTTAATTAATTAAACTGTAGCCCATTTATTTATTTATTTTCTATTAGAGCATGTTATAGTGGTGCAACAGTCTTGGCTGCAGTCACTGATGATAAAATTATATCCCTCGTGAAAAATAGCTGGTTGTCTTTATTTTAATTGGTTATTCTAGAGTCTTTCATACTACAGATAACCAAAGTCTATAAGCGATCTTACTTTTTGTAAGGTTTTGTGCTTTTAAAATTAAATTTCTATCATCTTACCTTATTAACCGTAATTAATAAGTGAAACGTGGTCAAAAATTATACATTATCCAATATTAGAGAGAATAAATCAGGTATTTCTAAAGAGCTAGAAAGTGAAATATGTATTTTAAATCCAAGAATTAACAATTGAAGAGACAACAGCGAATAAACAACATTGTATTATTTAACTCAAAATTCTCAGGAAATAACCTACCCAATTTTAATCTAGACTTATTAAACCCAAAACTAAAACTTAAATAAACAAGATTTTAATACGATAATTATTTGTGGTGAAAGTGTAGATAATAAAACAATATTAGTAAAATGTGTCCCTTATCTTACAAAGCAAAAGGTTTTAAAAAACTATAGAAAGCTCATAGGGATATAACGGAAGAACTCTCTCAAGAAAAAATAATAGTTAGGAATGTATTGGTGGAACAAATTAAAAAAGAAAAGCAAAATAATAGGCACGTATTTGTGAACAAAAACTCTTTGTCGAAGAAACAGCATACAAATACGATGAAATTCTTAAAAAGAATCATGTGGTTTCAAATACAACAAATCCCAATAATACTAACAGTACCAATACCAATAATATACAATCCAAACAAAATATTCGAAGCCAAACAAGTGAAAGTAACAATAAGAATCAAATTACTGGATTCGGGAACAACATATCAACTATTGGGGAAGCACCCCAAAACAGGCACATGGAAAAGCCTTCATAGGCAGACCATGTCCAAAAAGAACTGGAGAACTACTCTTAATGAATAGGAACCAGTTGAAAGTGATAACAGGGTTCATGACTGGGCACGCCCCAGTAAAGGGACACTTGAACAAAATTGGCATGTACAATGGGGAACTCATTGACTATGTCACAAGAAACCAGAAACGGCCAAACACATACTGTGCGAATGCGAAGCTCTAGATCGCAAAAGACAGGCTCTTTTTGGACAACCCCAGGTTGATCCAACAACGTATAGAACCCACCCACTCAAGGATCTGTACAAACTTGTACAAGGTACAAAGGTGATAGAGTGGGTGCTATAAACTAACATGGGGTAAAACACAATAAGCCAATAGGCTTCAGTGTTATTCGGAGACACATATTCAGACGAGCCCAGGAAAAAAAATGTAGTAATAAATAAATAAATAAATAAATTTGGAAAATATTTTCATGCTAAAGTAAAAATTAAAATTTGATTGTCAGTAATAATTTATGTAATCGTAATCGTAGTAGTATATTTTAGAAAATGGCCAATTTGCAAGTTCAACGCCCTGTATATCAACAACCAGTCATAGGATTAAGTTGTGCCCATGGACACTATTGTTTAGCAAGTCGACTACAACATATCAAAAATTCACCTAATTCCACAGAAGTTTATTTGTACATAGGCCGGCTGCTTGGTCCTTTCCGTAACAAAATTTAATAAAAACCTAGGCTTTACTGAATTTTTTGTAAATTACGACTTTCCGATCTTGGAACGTACAAAACTTTTTTCAGCATAATTTTTTATTTTTAAAAATTTGGTACTTTCTAAAATACCTATGTATAAAAAAACTAGAAAGGTTGGGAGAAAACGAATCTTCGTAACGTCTATTGGCAGAGCACTTCCTGCTTGTCAGTGTCAACTGTAACTCACTTGAAACCGCACTTCTTCCATTTTCCATATCCACATGGAAGCCATCCAAATTTCCCGTGATTCGACACAGGCCAAACATATCCATCACGGAGATTATTTACCGATTGTCGTTATCCTTCATCCTGATCCTGTATGTATATTTGGCAGGCACACCTACATCAAGTAGACTCGAGGATAGAGAGCGCGCATGTCACCGAGTGCCGTTTGGCCGACTGGATCGCAGTTTTCAGGACGTCGTGACGCGAAGCGTATCGCGGGATAGTGGAAATGACCCGGTGAGAAATTACGAAAATGTTTCGAGAAGTTTAGACGATAATATTTTAACCACGAGCTTTTTGTGGAAAGATTTTTTCTTAGTGTACAGTGGGTGAAAAAAATGTGAAACACTTGTTTCTGAAAGATATTTGTGTTGTTCTAATAAATGTTAAGGAAAGTGATCAAAATGATTTTGCTGGCATGTTCTCTTCTGCTATTTATTAATAGTTCAGGTAAGTTTTTTTTTAATTTTAACAGTTTTAATTTCTATAAAATACAGTGTGTCCCAGGTGATTGACCTCCTTCTCTTAAGCAAATCACCTATTTATTTACCACAATTTTGTTGTGTTCTAAAAATTTTAATTAATTAATCTGGATATTTAGACAGTCAGAGTAGTGAGGTAATTGGTATTATATGATTATTTATTTTTAATTTTCCCGCAGTGTTTTAAAATATATCATTAAATTCATCAATATAGATTAATATAAATAAATATTAAAAAATTGTGTACTAGGTGAAATTGCCACTTGTTAAAAGTACAATTAGGTTTTCAAAAATTTATTTATTAAAAACTTCAAACTCAAATGCATGTTTTCGATAGCGTCACCATAGCAACCCAGATACGGTTTCGGATTTTTTTCTGCTAGGGTTACCTTCGACCGAATAATAGGACAAATTTTTCCTAGAATAATTTTGTGTTAATTTTTAGTTATTTTGTAAATTTAACATTACATAAATATTTTACTGAAAATAAACAAATACCGGGTGTTTCTAAATTCTTGCGACAAAATTCAGGAGGTGATTGCTCGTATGAAATTAATATGGGTCTTTCCTATAACAAAATTTCCTCAGCCCACCCCTTTCCGAAATATCACCCTTAAAAGGTAGTGACTAAAATTGAGTTTTTATTTTTTATCCTAAAATTTCAGTAAAACTAGAAACTTGAAATTCTGTAATTTTCGTGCACTCGCCAAGGACTAACCACGGGTATTTTTTCAATATACCTGTTACCTTAGAGGAGGGTGAAATTAATTTTATTTCATAAAACTTCATGGCGAAAAAAAGTTTTGATATGAAATAAAGTAAGGGTTTCTAATTTCACATTCCTATAATATAACAGGAATATTGAAAAAATATCCATGGTTAGTTCTTTGCAAATATGTACGAAAATTACAAAATTTCAAGTTTTTAGCTTTACTGAAATTTAGGAAAAAAATAAAAACTCAATTTTAGTCACCACTTTTAAGGGTGATATCTCGAAAAGGGATGGGCTGAGGAAATTTTAATATAGGAAAGACCCATCTTAATTTCATACGAGCAATAACCTCTTGAATTTTGTCGCATGAATTCAGAAATACCCTGTATATACCTAATACGCTAGATAAATATTGCAGAAGACAAAGGTAGGACACTATCCCGCCTTTTATGTCCAAATCAATTGTATAAAAAAGTCCTAACTATCAGAGACCAACTTTTTTATTTTTTTTTTATTTTTTCTAAGACTTGTCACAGAATATGTGGACATTCTCCCAGATTCAGATATAACACATAAAAATAACGTGACTAGTTTCTATATTTTTTCCTACGACCCCCTTTTCGTAAACCACTGAAATTTTTTTTTTTTTAATTTTCAATGTCTTTTGTTAAATTTAATAATTTTCAAACACGATGGATGCTTGATAAATCTGCTTAAAATGTATCAGTTTAAACACATTTGGCTTATTTACTTTTCCAGGGAAGGACTAGCTTTAAGACAATAATGCAAATATGTTTTACAACCTGTATGTACAGAAACAACAATACTATTTTTAAACAGCTTAAACATTAAAATAAAAAAGGTAATCTTAATCAATATTGTTAAAAAAAAATTGCTTTCGTTTAAAATTATTTTTTGCATTGTTTTTTTTTTTGACATGTACCGATTTAAATAAGAATAATTTATGGCAATATGCTAGTATAGGTTGACAATAGTTTGTTAATATTTGGGATTTTTTTTTCTTTATCTTATTACTAACGTCATTAGTGTTACAATATTTATTTTTAAAAAAGTATAGCCAGTTTTTTAAAATTGTCTTTAGTCCTGAATAAGAGAAGTATTCCAAGTGTTACTTAGAAAATGCTTAGAAATATGAGTTGGATCTTTGAAAACCACCTTAAGACTTCCATAAATATTAGATTTTTTTTTCTAATTAAATAAAATCGGTCAAAATAACACTTGGAATAAAGTTGGTACTATGTGAAGTTTTCGTTTGCTATTTTTTTTTATTAAATGTAAAAGTCGAATTAGGTATTGTTAAAAACTTATTCAGTCGATAATAAATTACCTAACAGCTAGTTAAATTCTAATTATTTACCAATTAACAAACAGTCTATTACCTATTAATCCAGGATCCGTAAGTAAGGTCGACCTTCACCCATCTGTTGATTGGATAAAAGTTATTTTTTATTAAATAAATTATGTTTTTAAATATACCGCAAATAGGTTGTCTAAGAAAATACGGAAACGGCCATTTTTTACTTTCCTCTCTGTGTACAGATAAGGAAAGTATAGGAATCATGATGAAAGTTGTTTATGATGTCATTCTCTATTATTTTGTTTCCATACATGATTTTCCTAAAATGGACCTAATTTGAGATATTTGATGAAAAGTGCAAATTTCTAACTTTGAAGATAACTCAAAAACGGATGAAGAGAAAAACACCAAATTTTGAACTTAAGCTTTAATCTATCCTGCAATGAGCTGATTAAAGTTTGGGCACAGTCAAAGCATTTGGGGAATACTTTACAGGGTGTCGTTTTTTTACTTTAAGAAAATAAATAGTCTGGAGCGAATTTTCTTAGGCAACCCATTTGCGAGATATTTAAAAACATATTTTATTTAATAAATAGAAAGTTTCATCCATTAAACAAATGAGTAAAGTTCGACCTTATTTTGGATCTTAGACTATATTAACCAGCAACCAGTTAAAATTAGATTCTTTTATGAATTATTTTTTCTCTCAAAATGATCAATTTTAAGTAATCAAGTTAATATAAAATATTGGGATAACTGAGAAAATGATGTATTTGTGTTTTGATTCACCCTGTAGACATTTGTTTTTAATTAAATACAGTAGTGCATCGGCATACATTTTGACTAATATCGAAAATAGTATTCAATTGTTTCTATTGTACTATACAGGCCATTGATATCAACACGATTTTAATTTAAAACTGGTTATAGCGTGTGAAATACCCTATATAATCTTATACTATTTAGTATTGTTATAATAAGAAAAGCCAAGGCAATTCAAATATGAAATAAAATAAAGTTTGTTACATTTAAAAAAATATAACTTTGATGTAAAACTTTCTTGGAGAACCCTGTATAATTAAATTTTTTTTAAATTGATTCTTTTCTGTGCAAAGATATTTAAATAAGCTCTACATACCAAGGGGTTACCGGTGGCCCACCCTTTATAAACGGTACAGTCTGTTCGATATACTTACGCGGGTTTCGGATTAACAAAATTATGCAAATTAGTCATTGACAACCAGTTCCAATAAGCCTCTTCCCAAGAAATTAGGTAAAATTGCCCTAATGGTCAGATTTAAATTAAAATAACATTAGGGTAGGTACTAATTTTTTTGTCAGAAATATTGCAGTTGAATTGATTCTTTGCAAGTGTTGACATTGTATGTATATTGTAAATTTAGTGGAAATTTTAAAAATGCCTAAAAGTGTGTTAGATGTAGATAGTCTAATTTGTAGGGTACATAAGTATTTTACGGATAAAAAAGAAAATGGCGGTCCTTTAAAATCGGTAATGTCTGTACAACAACGCGTATGTGATGCTCCAGGAATTAGTGAAACCAAATTAAGAGGAGTATTACAAAATCACAATAGTGAACTGCCAAAAGAAGATCACCACAAAACTCGCCCATCATTAAAAACGAAAGATATTCCTGATGGAAAGAAATTTGAAATTCGTAATACCATTTATCGAATGAGGGCCAACAAGGAACATGTAACCTTAAATGCAATTCTCTCGGAATTAATAGATAGAACAAGTCTATGGCAAGTGATACATATCTTGGGTTCCAAATTTCAAATGGAGGGTAACAGAAAGGCCCTTTGTGAAAGAAGTTCTGTCGTATACAAGAGAATTAACTTTCTAAAGAAATATTCTAAATTTAAAGAAGAAAGGGCGAATTTTATATATTTAGACGAAACATGGATATTTTCTAGGGGTGCAACAAAAAGAATATAGCAAGATGATAACGTAAGGTTCATCAAACATACCGATGGAGAAGGAAAACGACACATAATTTTACATGCAGGAGGGAAATCGGGTTTTATAGAAGGTGCTGATTTAATATTTTCATCTAAATCAAAATCCAGTGACTATCACGATAATATGAACATAGAAATGTTTGTAAAATTGTTGCATAAAAAACTTCTTCCAGGTTTAAGTGAGCCCAGCGTATTAAACAAAAGTCCAACGAATTCGTGGACTGTTGATAAAATTAAAGAATGGTTGACAAAGGAACATATACCATTTCCTCAATACATATTAAAATCAGAATTATTACGCTTTGCAAATATACACGCAAAACTAAAAACCTTTGTTGTGGATCAGATTATTGAAAGTTACGGTCATCAAGTTTTACGTCTGCCACCGTATCATTGCCAGTTTTATTCCATCAAATATATATGGGGAATAGCAAAGCAATATTATGACGACCATATTGGGCCTAATGGTTATAGTGACGACACAGTTCGGGAAACTTGGCGAAAAGCACTTTTAATTGCAACTCCAGAAGTGTGGCGGAACTATCCAAGTGCGAGAAACTAATAGAAGATTGGTAGACTCGTGAAAATACAAGTCTTATTAACCTTTTATTTAATTTATCTGTTTTGTTCAAAAATCGTTCTCAAAATTTAATTTTCATCTGAGAAGGAGCTTCTTCAAATACCTACCTTGAAAAAGATTATAAAATTTAAACGAAAGGTTTTTTTTAGACAAGGTGATAAAGCATTATCGCTAAACATACAGAAAAAATGAAGAGTTTGAGGATTTTCTCATGGACCCAATTATTAGATTTTGACCAAATTTCCTGAAGTACCCCCTTTCTAACAAAAAAAGAATCATTGAAATAGCACACCGTGTTAAAGAATTATCGCTGAACATACATAAAAAACGAAAAAAAAAAAAAAACTATCGCGACGAATTGAGAACCTCCTCCTTTTTTGAAGTCGGTTAAAAATAAACGAAATAAGTCCAATCATAATAACAATTAATGGTGATGACAGTGATGATGATGAGGATTATGATATATTGGATGATAATGACTGATTTTTATTTTTGTTGACAAGTTCAATTTTTTTTTTTTTCATTTGAAATTCTCTACATGGAACAAATTTTTATTTTAGAAAATATTTTATTTGAGCTAAATAACATAAATTATACATAGACCATATTTTCTGTGTGAAGTGTGATATAAAATTATTATTATGTTTATAATAGCCACATTGGACTCCATTAATGAAGAAGTTTAATTCCGCTCTCAATTATACAAAACATTCTCCATTATTATTTAATTAAAAAGTTGTACATTATTTTTTATTTCATTTAACCAGTTGATATTTCCCCAAAGAACAGGTCAAACTTTCGGGTACTTGCCTGAAAATACTCATGAAATTTTTAATTCGAAACCCGCGTAATTATAGCGAACAGACTGTACTTTCTCAACTCGTGCGTTAACAATTCGAACGTGATGAAAAACTACCTGAATCTGTTGCAACTTGGGCGACCTCCAAAATTGTACACCTGTGAATTCGCAAATCGGGCGTCGACGATATAATATGAAATTTGACCATAGTTTATGTACCTTGATTCTGACTACAGTCTGATTCAGGTAGTAATGACATCGTAATGAATTAGAGAATGGAATGAGATCGCAGAACAAGCTTTGTTTTTAACAGATAGCGAGCGTTAAAAAGTTATCCGATGTGAAAAAATGAAAAATTTTTTAATTACGGTTCATTTTAGAGACATTGTGTGTAGAACAAAAATTATACAGCATGATATGGATCATTTTCAAAATATTCGCGATTTCTAAAATATCACCGGAAATAATTTAAGCACTAGTGGTATTATGGGCGCATCCGAATTCTGCCAGAAATTAAAAGTTTACCTGAATTTTAACAGCTTAGGGATTAGTGAATATTTCAAACTCTGCTATGACCATTAGGGGCATTAAGTTTTATCCGTATTAGGGATTAAGGATTTAAATATTTTTTCATACCTAAAGACCTTTCAGAAGAGGTACAAAAATTAAATAAGTAATTATTAATATATTTTCTCAAAAACAAAATTGATGGAATTCTTGGAATATTTTGACGACTGCTCGGTTTTAATATTTCTGGAAATATTTAGAAGGGGAAATAGGTTACTTAGTTGAGTTAAAATGAATAACAGTGCGTCTACCATGTTTAATGAAAGAGGAAATAAATTGTGTTAAATAATTTTAAGTTTTCCAAAGCTAATACTAGCAAATGTGGAAAGATTCTATGGAAATGCTGTAACGCTAAATGTACAGCTAGAGTGTACTCCTACGTTTCCAATAAAGACTAATAATAGAGGTCAAAGCAGAACACAATCATGGTGTTGCAATAAATCTTGCAAGACATGCAGTGAGCAACAGTGTTAAAAGAAAAGCAACTTGTGATCCAGCTGAGAAACCAGCAAAATTAATAATTCGAGAGTTACAATCAAATAATTTTGCGGAGAACATAAAATCTTGCCAATATTACCCAAAAACCAAGAAGAGGTGTTCAATACTTTTCTTGAGTTACATCTGAATACAAATCGCAGGGAAGAATTTCCAATGGTGGCAGAGAAGGTAAAAAAAAAATAATTGTGTTTTCCTGTTTTTCAAATTTAACATTTTTGATGGACAGAACATTCAAATTTTCTACAAATTTCTTTTACCAAATGTTTACGATTCATAGTTTTAAAAAGGGTTATTATGTACCAATTGTTTTTTGTTTATTACCTGATAAATCAAGTGAAACATATTACATTGTATTTCTCCTTTTAAGTAATAAGCTCGGTAATAAGTGTAAAGCTTTTGATTTAAATTTTAAGCCAATAGGGATTGTAGTAGATTTTGAATTAAGCGTTCACAACGCAATATATAAATATTTTGGAAGAGATCTTATTCTTTTGTGTTGCAAATTTTATGTCTGCCAAGTATGGTTTCGGAAAATTTAAGAATATAATTTAGTTCCGGAATATAAAGAGGAAAACTCTGTGATTGGTAGATATTTTAAACTTCATTTTGTTATGATGTACCTCAGTTCTAAGGAAGTTGTAGATTTTTTAAATAAAGAATTGCACTATTTGCTATCAAATGATAAAAGAGAAATTAAAATCCGCAATTATTTAAAACAAACATATGTCAACAATTTATCAATATTCCAACCAAATATTTGGGTAAATAGTGCAGATTTTTTTAGAAGGACTACTAACGCATGTAAAAGTTTTCATTCGCATTTTAATAGCTCCTTTTAAAAAGCACACCCCAATATAATGCATTTTACACGTGTATTGTTAGATTTTCAAGTAGAGACGTAATCAAAAATGCGGTCAGCTAACAATAATTAGAAACAAAATAAAAAAAATGTCCAAACGAAAGTTAACACAATACAAGAAAATATTGAAAAATATAAAAATAAATCTATTTCGCGGATTATGTTTGTTAAAATAATGTCATTTAAAAAACTTCCCAATGTCTAATTTCATTTTACCTGTGAAGCTTTTATTATATTTATAATTTTCAATTTTCTTTTAATAAATTCGAATATTTTTCTAATAAGTTGTTTTTTATATTATTTCATATTTCTATTCATGTATGTAGCTATATAAGTACCACAAATAGTAAACAATCAGCAATGTCTTGGGTGTAGGTATCATTGATAATATCTTAATTGGATCGGAGAGACCCTCTAATGATTTAGGAACCTAATCTATAAAACTCTAATCCGTGACGAGTTCGGATATCAATTTTTCTTGACCTGAAGTTTGTGGCAAAATTCGGAATCCCCGGGTATCATAAGTAAAAATAATGAGAAAAATTTGAATTTTCCACTTTACCTCAAATTTTCCAAATTCGGTCCATTTTAGACAAATGTATGGAACAAAAATTATAGAGAAATACATCGTAAGCAACTTTTATTTGAAGAATTTTCTTTAAAATTCTAATTTTGCACTTTTTGTCAAATTTCTCGAATACGGACCATTTTAAGGAAATCATGAATATGATAAAAATTAAAGAGACTAACATTACTAGCAACTTTTATTTAAACAATCTTCTTTTTCCAACCGTAAATTACAGATACATTTCTTAAAATAAAAAAACAACTATAAACCTATACAGCACAAAAACACAGTAAATATTTCAAAATGTAAAACTGAAATATTTGTAATATTAAAATGTTACGAAACGCCACAGATGCATTTCTGAAACGTTCCTGAAATGTAAAAATATCCTGTATATGTAATATTTTATATATTTCATAAATAATAATTTGAAATCTTTTAGAAATCTAACATACTAATATTTCATAAACGTATCCGACAACAGCCTTAAACTTCCAATTATTTAGAATATATGGTTGTCTCTCTATATAGGCTGAAATAAAATGATATTACTTAAAATAAAATGACTACAACATAACCCATCTTTTTCCTCTTCTTACAAATGAGAAATTTTTCAAGTCGTAGCCATTTACAACATAACCCATTTTGTAACCTTTTGTGTAACATTTTCAGTTGAATATTTTTTTTTTGATAAAATTAATTAAAAAAAAGTTTTCCATACGTAGCCAACTTACATAAAACTTACATAAAAAATATATTAAAATAAAAATTAAATAACTAGCCGAGATAGGTACACTATTATTTATCAATCTAATTATTATATAAAAAATAAATTATACTTTTTTCAATAAAACGACAATTTCAAGTGTCATAACAATATAAAGTAAAGATTATTGTCACGAAGAAAAATAAATAAAAAACCTAGTTTTATGAAAGTTACATAATATTTAAAAACTGGCAAGTTCCTCTTGTACGGCACTCCATATATAATTTTAATTTAAGGCCGAAAGTACCTTCTCAGGTTAAACTAAAGAGGTAACATTCATTATATTCCTATAATATTGGTACCTATCCTTAAACGCCCAAGTTGTGAAGGGTATTTAACCTGTAGCCTTACGTCTGAAATGCGAAAAATTAAGTATTCCGCTCGAGTTGCGACGCACGATATACGCACAAATCTTATAAATAGTATAAATTTGTCTCAAATTAAATGATTTCTTAGAATTTATCCACCTCTGTTGGTTTACGGCTCATAAAGGGTAAACCAACGAGTTTTTGTTAGAAAATGTTTCCTAACTGCTATTAAACTGTACATAAAGGAATCATTACATCACAACATGTTAAAAAAGTTGTGTTTACTTATTTTAAGTTAACTAAAACAATAATTTTTATTATTAATCTTGCAATCTCGAACAGTACATCAAATTTAATTAAAACGTTTTCCTGGTTGGTCCTTTTGTCGACTGCGCCATGTGTCAACTTTTACGTCATATTATTCCCAATTGTCCTCCAAATGCGTTAAAATGTAAACCTTTTTTGTGTTTCCAACTGAATTCACCTAAACTCAGTTCTTTTTTTTTATCTTTTTTTAAAGGCCTACAGCTTCCAAAATAAAGTTTTTCCTGTCGGTACATTTATTTTAGCTTTTTGAAAACGAAGAGAACGAATGTGTGCCTAGTCACTTTTTCCACTCAATAAATACGAACGAATGTACGATGATAGTATATGTGTGTGCTAAGCCGGAGAGACATTTTGAACTGGGAATAAAACGAATTGAAATAAAGTGAAATAAAGTGTAGTATTTGCAAATGGAGTGACCATTCGGTGTCACATCACACAATAGTTATTTTAACAGTGGACGAGTTCTAAAAGAGTTGAGAGTTTTCAGCTATTCTGTGGTCAGTTGCAGCTAAATTTTTTTTTTTATTTTTAAAAACGTATCATGCATATTATAAAACAAGGATGTGCTAAAATATCTAAAATGCTATTTTATAATATTCCATAATAGTTGTATGTAGGGTTAAAAAATAAAGAATATGTATGTATGTATAAAATTTAGTTATAGAACATTAGCCTTTAATTTTGTTTCTTCTTTTTATATTATAATTCTATGTTTATAGAGCTACTGTATGTTGGTGAGATCAAAATAAGTCGATTGAGCTAAAATTACTAAAATCTCAAAGTGCTTCGTTTGCCTGTGAGGAAGCTTCAAAGTTGTATCTCACTCTTTACGTCGATACACAAATCATTAAAGTACAGGAAATACTTTTATTTCCAATGATAAATAAGGATAGCTGAATAAAATGTATGCAAGTCTGTACTTGAAAATGTATTTCTGGACTGAACTATTATTTGACCGGTGATGCGTTTCCGCAACACTTAACTTTGAACTTTATTAGCTATGTATAATGGTTCTATATAATTTGTTTAAGAGCCTTTATTTTTATCATTTATTAAGTAAGAAATAGAAGAAAATATTTTAAATTTGTTTAAACAATAATTTGATAATTTTTACGAAAAATTATTTAATAAAAATATAAAAAAAATTCAAAATTTTAACGTTTTTTAATTCGCTGTTGTTATTGAATATGTTATACAATTGAGCAAGAACAAGATCTGTTTAGATTTCCACTAGCATTAGTGACGCATGAGAACTGATATCTATTTTCCGGAAGAAAATTGGTCGATCGCCAGAACTTCAAGATCAGTTACCGACTCCTATAAAAGCCTTAAAACTTTAAAAACGGATCATGATACCTTTTCCATCTGTTAACAAAAAACACCTTTCGCAATAGATCCATTTATCATAATGTATGAGAAGCATTACTTAGAAACATGGTGGAAGTAATTTTCCATGATATGGAAGTCTAAATATTAGTTTGCAGCCATTTTCCTAGTATCCAGGGTATAGCAAAGACCGTCTTTTGTTACTTCCATGTAACTGGAAATTATAAAAGAGGATCCAGTTGCATATACAACCATTTCGTTTTATATAAATAAAAATTTCTTTGGTGTAATCGGTCATAAATTTTATTTTATATCGTTAGCACAGCACTACATATTATATTTCGGAAAACTTTGTTTCTACTTCTGGTGCAGTCAAAATTTAAAAACATTAAAAAAACACATGGTGACGATTACATTTCGTTTTAGTTTCTTAAGAATTCCAATAGGAATTATCTCTTAAGGAGAAGACAATGTAATGTGAGCCATGCTCTGATCCTTTGGGTCCCTTTGCCTTGTTTGGGCCTTTTTACGACCTTACTTTTCCTTAAAACTAGGGATATTTGATGAAGAGAATAAACTTCCTTTACTCAACTATAGAGACGCCCACATATATGCTCACATATAGCAGATATAAATCGTTTATTCGGGAATGTACTAGAACCTTTTATAGGAGAATATTCGAGTAAAATGGTGGTTAGCAGATTAGAAATTAATTAATATAGGCTATTGATTATGTCCTATAAAGAGGGCAATAAGGAACTATCACCATCGCAAATTTTCAAGCATGAATCATTCAAATGGTAATTAAAGATAAAAAAAATCACAGACTGCTATTAAAATAAAGGGTAACAATTGGAGATAGGGGTGAAAATTGTAAATTCAACCCTTAGAATTTTTTTTATTATATATCCCTAAAACGAAACAAAATTTAGGTATAGGAAATCGGAAATTTTTTGTAGAATGCCATTTTTCTTCGGAATAGATTATTTAAAAATTTTAAATCTTTTTTTAATGTCAAAAATTTTAAAAATATATATAAAAAAAGCAAAAAATCTATTTTTGTTCTTTACTTTTTTCTATTTTGCGTTTTCTGAGAAAATATAGGTATAGGCATTGCTTTATATAAAAACATGTAGATTAAATTTCCTTTAAAATTGTGGTTTAAAAAAGTTTTTAGGAAAGAAACTGACCAATATATAATTGCTCAAACTTTGCAACTAATTCGAAATGCTATTATTTATCGAGTATACACATAAATAACTTAATGTATATTTAATCTTTATAACTAAAAAATATACTGACAATTATTTTGACAGATTTAATTAAAATTTTAAAAATAATAGTAGTTGGGTGTCCAAAACATAAACTGTGATTGGTGGATTTTATTTTTTTGCAGTGCCATCACTACCTAGAATGGATATAAAATATATTCGTTCGGTTGAACGTAATAGCATACTTTCTCAATTTGTAGTATGTACGTAGATAAGCTAATAACCATATGGGTGTAGTAAAAATTAATTTAAGTTAATGTAGATAAAAATTCAATATTTTTACGAATGTATAGAACTGAGATGGAATTTTAAACGAATTAACAACGAATTATTCTCAAAAATTTTTTTCTTCTGTTTTCAAAATACAAGTATATGCAAAAATATATTGGAACTTTAATTAATTTGAAATCTAATAATTAAACTTAAAGATTTTATTTATATCTATTTGAAATATGGATGTTTGAAAAATACATTTAAAATTTATTTAATTTAAAATTTATTAATCAGTTGCACACTTTTTGCGCCAATAGCACTATAGTTTTTGATGCTAATCCCAGTGATTTAAGTATTGGTACGAAAAGTTCAGAAAGGCCGTGTCGAAACAAAAAAGGTTGGCCCAGGTGTATAAATTAAAGATGATCTGAAACCTCTTTCAAAACCCAACAAATTTGTTATCAAATGTTAGCAATAAGAAAAACTTTATTAGGTACATTCTAGTTAATTCAAAAATTCATTGAAGTTGATATAGAAACGTTACAAGCGAATTAATATGCAGATGATTTAAATATACAATGTGCAGACGAAAAGGCATCCCAATCAAACAATATAGTTGTAGTTAGCCAAGATGTAGATCTTCTTATAATTTTGTCACTTTTGCCGGATCACTATCAAAATATATACATTTCTTCAACCAAGTATAGGCCAAATAGCATCAAAATTGTACGATAGGAACATTTTTAATTTTCCGGATCAATGTGTTTGCCTTCAATGTATACATACGTTCAGCGGCTGCGATACTACGTCCTCATTATTCAACATTGGAAAAAATGTGTTTTTAAATTTATAGATAAATATATGTTAACAGAAGGGCTGTATCATCCATCCCTAATAAAAAAGTTTAAACTGCTTTTTAAATGGTTTTATTCACACAACAAGTATTCTCAAATACAATGTAGATGTGGTATTGCCACTGTCTATTCGCGTACTGCCTACTGCGCTGGTCTTGCTTCTCCCGCTCCTCCATCCTGACACGCATTGTATGAACTTCAAAAATGTGTAGTAGGGAGCAAAGACACATCCTGCAATTGGAACGGCCTCGCGCCACATATATCTGGAATTACAAAATACGGAAACAGAACTATTGTTATGATATGAATATTATCATTAATGTTCTTTTAGACACTGAACCATTAATTATTGTTTTAAATAATGTTGGTGATGTTTCCACCATTACAGCACATTAGTAAGATTCCCACTAACTACTCTTTCAATTAATGTTAGTGGGATTGCCACCGTGACAGTAAACAGTGAAATTGCCACTAATAACGTTTTTAAATAATATTGGTGGGATTGTCACTATAATAATAATAATAATAATAATAATAATAATAATAATAATAATACGCTCCCTAATTCACCCCCTTACGAGTTAATTTTAACCTCAAAAGCTGAGCTTGTGCGGAGAAAGGGACGGCTATTATTATTATTTGCCGTGGCGCTCCGGGGCGACTTAAATATGATTGATGGTGCCATTTGACTAACAGGTGAGGAAAACCCGGAAAACCTCACTCACCATCATCGAGACGGTAAGGTATGGCGAATTTTTTTAATCTGCATGTCATATCAACAGAAATTGAATTTCTATTAATACGGCACACATCAAATCCTATACCGAACCATGCAATTTAATTAAAAATTTACATGGTCTGGTCTGGGATTCGAAGCCCAGCAGTCTCTGACACATAAACTTGCTTATACATGAATATAAGCGCGTTAGACCGCTACACCACCATCCACTATGACACTAAACATAGTGGAATTGCAACTAACTAACTACTTTTTCAATAAAAGTTGGTGATATTGCAAGAATTATTGTAAACAGTAATGGAATTGCCACTAACTATTCTTTCAATTAACGTTGGTAGGATTGCCACAATTACAAAACACTTTAGTGGGATCGCCACTAATTACGTTTTTAATTAATATTGGTGGGATTGCCACCCTAACACTAAACACTAGTGCTACAATACTAAACCCTAATGATACCTTATTATCATGATTTATTTAGTTAAATTTGGTGGGATTGCCACCTTTATAATAAATACTAGTGCTATAACATTAAACCTTAGTGCTTCTTTATTATCATGATTTATTCAGTTAAATTTGGTGAGATTGCCATCCTAAGTTAACAAAAACAATTATTTTAATTTAATATTGTGGCACTGCCACTTACAGTTCTTATAATTTCTGTGATGACGATAGTATTTACTGATCGTGAGTGGCTACTGTCGTATGTCGTATGTATTTGGACATAAATTTTATTATCTCTGATGACTTCTCTTCAATCTTTAAACTGACTTGGTTTTCTAATGATTTTTGCATTGTTCGACATTTTTGAGGTCTCAACACGGGTCGCATCAAATTCGCTGAGTAATTTTATAATTAATGAACATTTAATAATAAATTAATTTGTTTTATTTAAATAAACTTCTAAAATCTTTAAATTAATTTAAAAGTATACCTTTTATTGTAACAAGTACTGAAAGTAATATTAAAAAACCGACTTCAAAATCTTGCATATACTATCCCCACATCCTAACCAAATTTAGCAGGGACCACTCCTGAGGTATCCCGTTACTAACAAAAAAAGAATTATAAAAATTGAAAAGGTAGTAAAGAATTATGGCTAAACATACATAAAAAAAAGGAGAGTTTGAGAATTTTCTCATGGACTCAACTATAAGATTTTTATTAAATTTATATAGGACCACCCCTGAGGTATACTCTTTATAACAAAAAAAAAATCATAAAAAATAGACAGGCAGATCAATATTGGTATTAACTTTTTTTTAATAAATTATACAAATTTGACATACTGCTTTATTATTATTTTATACCACTGTCAGTAATATTGACACTCTGTTTTTGACTTTTTCCTAACTTTTGAATATATATTGTAAGTTCTTACTGCCAATTGTAATGCAATTTTTTTCATATTTTATTCAATTACAATATATCTTCATCTATCAAGGTATTCATGGTAACATTTTTCCTTTTTGACTTAATACATACTGCTTTAAATGCCAGGCAAAAAACTCGTCTGATCTAAGATCAGCAACGGTTTTGTTTTTGCTGGTAAAAATCAAATCCTTTTTTATTAACAGTTATTTTAATAAATCAGTTGGTGTATTATCTAACCTTCTTATTATTCTGATTTGAGGGTAAGTAATTTTCATTTAGTTCTAGAACATATTTTCTAGTGTACTGCTTAATTATAGGTGAATTCACTACGAACAAAAGATAATTACATTTTTCAACCAAAACTATTATTTTTATTTGATGTAAATTCAAATTTAGTAAGTAGCGAAACTAAAAACAAAGTGAGGTGAAATAAAGTTATAGAGTGGTAACTTTCGACAACTACACATCTATATTTGCAGAGCCTCAAGAACAGAAACTAAAATGTGTATTGCTTCGCAACTAGTTGGGTAATAAATTATGGATTTCTCGTTTAAGCTGGTAAAAAGTTGAAGTTAAGGTTACCTAATTATAACTTCTGAGTGTTGTTAATAATTGTGAGTGAAAATTATGATAATTATTTTTAATTGAAAATGGGAAATGTGGTACTTTAAAGTAAACTACAATATTATCTCATAAATAAACAAAGATTTTCCTTCTAACCAGGTTATTTTAAATTATGTACGTAGTCTGAACCTCGTTATGGATAAATATTATATTTCTCTGAATATACATATTTAAGAAATATCCTTTGTAAGGACTGACTTTAAGCTGAATTTCCACATATTTCATTCTATTCTGCATACAATAGGGATAACAAACCGCACAGACATACACTAGTGCATTTCTGACAGTTGAGTGTTATTCAAATCTGGGAACTATCTTAAAAGATTTAATATTTAGAATCTATTTTTGCAAATTATTTATAGAAAGTATAAAAAGATATACAAGGAGCTCAGAAAGACAGTGTAAATTAAAAATTAAGAAATCAAGATAAGAATGAATGTATTAAGAATTTAAAGTCTCGCAAATACCCCCAGCCCATTCGTTTTCTTCATTTTTTAAATGTAAAATGGATAAAACAACAAGTTACTAAATTTTGACACGTCCTATAATAACTGCAACATGTTATTCTGTCAGGTGGCAGCCCATGGAGGAAGGATAATTAAGAGTTGCCGTTTCTTTGAAGAAATATGGCAACAGGTTTGCTTGCAGCGCCAAATGGGAGGGATTTGTCCAACTATTACCCAGTCGATAATGTAGGTACCGGCAATAACCTATTTAACTTTTATCCAGTCGGTTTTTCTTTATAATTGTACTTAAATTATTATAACTAAAATTTTGCATTTTAATTGGCATTTTTTGCAACATACACAAGATGCGAGATATAACAAAATGCCAACCAAAATGCAAAATTGTAGAACATAATTTTAGGAAGGGTAAAATAAAGGCAATACAAATTTTTAAATAATTTTATTACCTGAATATTAATTAAAATTCTCAAGAAAAATAAACAAAAAATATATAATAAAATAAAAGCAATATAAAAATAATGATATATTTCCCTACACTTCACCCCCTTACAAGAAACCCCTAAAAGTAGAGCTTGTGTGGGGGAGGGATGGCTATTATCATTAATATTATTTGCTGTGGCGATCCGGGGCGACTTACAGATGACTAATGGTGCCATTTGACTTACATGTGAGGAAAACCCGGAAAACCTCACCCACCATCATTATTTATAAACATATATATTTGTTTATTACATTCAAAAAACAAAGTAGTACATTTTTTCTAAATATTTACTTAAGTTTTAATAAAAAATAATCCTAATATCACAAAATTTAAATTCAAAAGTGCCTAGCTAATAAAATGAGTTTCTAGTAATTATCTTTAATTTATGTGTATCGTGTGAACGTTGGGATAACTGTCAGGTAAATGTTTTTCTTTTATTCCCATTTTGCTGGATTTCGTTGCAAAACCGAAGCTCAGCCATGTGCTTTTTTAATCTATCTAATAATATTTTTAAGCTTTCTTATATATATATATATTAATATAAATGTGTTATCATTGAATTACTTTGATATATACGCGGGGAGGCAACTAAATAATTGAATTACAGGTCAGTCTGGAAGTACAGTTTAAACGGAAATTTATGGCTCCTAACTTATTTTTTGCCTTATAAATATTTTATATTCTGTTCAGATGATGTAACTTTAATATTTGTCGTGATATTTTATATTCTGTTCAGATGATGTAACTTTAATATTTGTCGTGATATTTTATAATCTGTTCATACGATGTAACTTTAATATTTGTTTCGTTTATGCATAAATCCGTTATATTTCCAAACTGGCATGTATATGTACTTTTACACACGGTACTGAGGTTCTTTTATTTCTAAACCTGTAGTGGCTCCAAGAAGAGGCTACTCCTCCAAGTATCCAAGTACTCAAGTACTGTCTACAAGAAGAGACTACTCCTCCAAGTAATGGTTCCCAGTAGTCCTTCCAAGCAGTACCTACAAGTAATGGTTCCAAGTAGTACCTCCAAGTAGTACCTTTAAGAAGAAGCTCTAAGATCCTTTAAGAAGCTTCAGGCTCTTCTATGAAAACGTATTAAGAAGCTCCAAGCTCCTCCAGGAAGCTCCTAGTTGCCTCTAGCTTAAAAAAAAGGGAAGAACCGTACCTACGTACTAAAACACCACCATTTATCGAAGTATCTATTAGTATATTTAAACAATCATTGATTCATTCAACTCCATTCACTATTTAATTTGTAGACTTATGTAAACTTAATCTTTTACTTTTTTTATTAAATGTATTAAATTTTCTCACTTTCTTTTATTTGCCAGAACCCATACAGATCACTTTAAGTACCAGAGATGGACTCAATTAAACGGGACATTTAAAATCAGATAAGTTTTCCAAGTTACTGAAAAACTTGGTGGCGCTCAACTTTTTTGTCGTTGTCTTATTTTAATATCTTTCATTTTATCTTAAAGTAGATCTTGGCCCGCGAACAAGTCAAGCTATTCTGATTTTATTTGTCCTGGTCAATTTTTGAATCCACACATATCAGCAATTTGAGTTAAATCACTTATTAAATAAATTAACAACATAGAAATCTAGAAAGAAGGTAACAGTACTGTTAGCAAAATAAAAAGGGGAAAGCTGAAATTAAGGGATGAGGTAATACCATTTACATTCCCAAGTCTTCCTTTATATTTGTATTACAACAATAAAATATCTGTTAACTGTGTTTTATTTTGCTCTTAAAACTATATATACGTTTAATTCAAAACAAATTTGCTACAAAATTGTACTTATCAAATTTCAGCGTTTAACGAACCTTTTCGAATTTGGTAATACCTACCTAATTTGTATTTTATATAGATAAAATTAAATAATGTATCAATTAAAATGTACAAAACTTATTTAAAAATAAATACAACAGTATGTTCTGTGCTTTATTTAGCTATAAACGTTTATTTTTATTATTTTGAAAAAATTGTGTATAATTCCTATAAAAACACATGTATTTTGAACACATTATGCAGTACTAGCGCCCATGCGTTTAATAATAAAAGCTTAATTAGCCTGCGTTTTTTGGGACCGTATTTTGAGTATGCCGATTCTTCTCCTTATCTCTAGTCTTCATAGTACCAACCCAAAACGTTTAAATTTGATAGCGAACTCTAATAATGATGTTTCTCCATTGCTCGTTATTATCACAAAGCACGTATCTTCTAGAGACCCCACGCCAATGTTAGACTTTTAAACCAAATTAGCGCCACCTTGAGTTTGGAGCAGGAACTAAAATGACAATTGATAGATGGCGGTAAATTCAAATTATAATTTTTAGTAGTAGGTAATAGTTCTAAATTTTAAATAATTTCCACATAAATTATTTTATAAAATAAAGTATGGAACTACTAAGTTCGAAAATTTTATTTTATAAAATAATTTATGTCAATATGCCAAATTTAAGGAATTAATTTGTTATAATGGGTCTAATTTGGAGAGTTGGTTCTGTATATTATTATTAAATAAAATATAAGATATATCAATAAATAATAAATAGAACATTCTTAAAATATGTCTATTAATAACTTAAATAAATAATATTAGAACAAAATAAATACAAATAATAATGCATATTTAACGAATACTTACTTGGAGTAAACAGGTATACAATCTCAAATCTTTACAATATCAATATATTGAAATGTGAAGTAGAAACTAGGATATAACATTAAAATAAAAAAAAAAAAAAATTGTAATTAAAAGTAAATATAAACGATGTATATAGTAGATATAAGATATAATTTAAAAAAAAAAAATGTAATAATAATGTTTAAAAAATTTATATAAGGATGTTCATCCTTGAGCAAATTGTTAAGCTGGCGAATGGACTTAGTATCCGTAGCCAAGGGAAACCTAAACTTAATCACACACATAGGATATAACATTTTATTAACACTAAAGTTATATTTTATAAATGTCTTTTTACCTGAAGGATAAATGTAATATAGGTATTGGGTTAAAAGGTGAATCCTCTCTCTGTAACATGTGGAGGGTGGGTTATCCCCACGACACTTGTGTCTCATTAGGCCCATTGTGCATCTCCTAAGATGATAGGCACATCCTAGCTCGTGAGCCAGGAAGGTGAATCCTTTTAACTATTCATTCACTGATAAATATTTTCCTTCCAAATACAAATGGTATACTCTTCTTATGTGAAAAATGATTTCGGAATCTAGTCCAGTGATAAATTGATATCCCGTTTTTTATGATGCGGTAAATCAATGAAGTTTTTCTCGAAATTTTTAACGTAGCACCAAAATTATTGCAAAACACAGTAGGAAAGCAAAATATCACAATTTTGCAAATAACTAAGACGAAACTATAAACAGAAACTAAAGCCAACAAAAAATCACTAAAATCAGACGGAAAAATGCGAATAACCAAAAACAAAAATAAATACACGTCACATCTTTGGAGTTTTTGGTTGTTTTTCTCCCATAAAGCTTAAAAATGGAGTAAGAAATCATAATTTCACCAGTAGCCCCATCTAGAGTTTGAAGCAAATAGCATAATAAATGTCAGTTGTCGGTTTTGACCTTGGTCATTCACGTGGAACCTCTAAGTGCTTTGTGGTTATTATGTTTCTGCTATAGTTCACAATAAAAAACGAATCATATATAGGGCCAAGTTTACACTTTGTTAAGGTTTACTTTTTTGTAACCGCCATTGTAACTTTTATTGTACCTTTTCAGGGAGAGAAATAAATTCTGAATTTTCTTTTAAGCTCTTCTGGAATGCAACGGTATACACAGTAAAAATAATTTAATAACATGGCTGCAATATTACGAAATTCAGTAACTAGAAATGCCTATGGCAACAAAGAACAAAGTTCACTTGTTTACTCTTTCAATTTCTGTTGCCGATTTGGAAATATTTTTCTAAAAGAAAAGAAAATAAAATGGATAATTTTAAAATAAGTATAATAGAAAATGGGGAATATTTTGATTAATAATGTAAAGTATAGTTCAAAATGATAGCAGGATGATTTAATAAAGGATGTATATAGAATAATTTTCATATTGAAAAACTGGTATGAATTGTAAATTTCAATGGTGGTTTTCCTACGTCATAGCCATTTTTGTACAATACAATTGTTTTTGGCATTTACACCAACTGGTCTGAATTGAAAACACGCAATATTTACCAAAAAGTTGTTTTGTTTATAGAAAAATGAGCAGTAATAAAATCGATTTAAATTTTCCAACGAATGTTTATATTGGAAATACGCTCAAAGGTTTATCCCATTAAATGTATCGATTCAGTTTTACAATAGGAACCGTTTTTATTTTTACTTCTTGTAATAACTGTTTGTTTTGTTTGTTATTGTTGAATTTTAAAACATATTTTTTTCTATTTCATTAGCAAAGCGACATAAATTCGAGAGCGTAAATTATTGGTTTACACCTTATCTTACGGACAAGCTTGATTTGATTGTAGACCGATAGACTTTGAATTTCTGGTTTGTCATTAGTTGGGCTGAATCACGTAAACAATCTTCACATTGTTAGTTATTTAAGCTTTAAACAATATTATTCAAAATTTAAATAAATTATACATGTGGTAGAATAAATTTTAAAGGATACAAACATTATAAAACTCAAAAAATATACTCTAATAAAAAAACTATGAGTTCCATTAAGATTTAAAAGAAAACATTTAAATAATTTAACCAAATTCTAAAATCTGAGTCGAATTTAACAGGAAAACCAACTTGTGGGCCCACAAAGAGAAAAAAAAATACCCGACTTAATAGACTTTTTTGTTGTGCGAAATATTTCACCAAACACCCACGCTGATCAGATATGGAATATGAATTCAGATCATTGTCCTATTATTCTTACTCTTAACAACACCATTATTCAAAAGGAAAGCGCTCATAGACTAATAAACAGGAGAACAAACTGGCAAAGCTTCAGACTGTACCTTGCAAAGAAAATAATCTTTCAGTTATTTTAAGAACAAAAAAAACAGCTAGATAAAGAAGTAGAACTGCTTGTGTCCAATATACAGCAAGCACCATGTGATAATTACTTAGCGAGATCAACAGAAAATAACTATACTAAGGAAATAAGTGACCTAATATCTGTAAAAAGAATACTAAGGAGGAAATGGCATCAGATCAGAGTTTCATTAGGTAAAACCAGCCTTAAAAATGTAAGACGATGAAGCTACTGAATATTCTTTATGGAGAGTCACAAAGTAAATTAAAAGAATTACCAAAAAGTTTACAGATTCACAAAGCACCTACAAAATACCATTTAATTAAATGAAGGAAATTTCCGAACTAGGATCCTCCAGACAGAGATGAGTCATTCATCAGACCAACCTCTTTAAAGAAAATTTCAAAGGACGTAAAAACAAAAGAAACAAATAAGTTTTAAACCACTTTCGAAGAGAGCCATAATTAAACTTATTTATATGTTTAATGCTTTATTTAGGATGTCTCTAAGTTGTGAAAAGTAACTGAAGTCATTCTAATTTCCAAATTCCATTTTATGAAAAGAAGGCAATGTTTGTTACATTTAATAAAAAGAATGCAATGTTTGGTAATGTTTGTTACACAATGAATTACCGATTAATGACTAATGAATTTTTGAATGAACTTAAATAATAATAATTATTGGTTTCTTTATTTCGATCATGTGGCATTACATAGCGGTATTTCCTTGTTAAATTGTCTCCTGTGTAGATGAAGTCTTTCTGATACTAATTGAGGCTACTTCGACATTACTTCAAACTACCTGAAGCTTCGTAGAAACTTGGAGCTTGGAAGCTACGTGGAAACTACTTCGGAGCTTCGTCGAAAATTACTTGGGAGCCTCATCGAAAATTACTTGGGAGCTTAGAGTTTGAAGAAGCTACGTAACTTAAAGTTTGGAGAAGCTACGTAACTTGGAGCTTGGAGTCACTACAGGTTTAGAAATAAAAAGAAACTCAGTAACAGGAATAGTATATCTACAGGCCAGTTTGGAAATCTAACGGACTTATGCATAAACGGGACAAATATTAAAGGTACATCATCTTAAGAGAATATAAAATATTTATAGGGCCAAAATAAAGTATAATAATAAATTTTACATCACCTGAACAGAATATAGAATATCTATAAGGCCAAAATAAGTTATAAAAATGTTTTACATCATCTGAACAAAATACAAAATATTTATAAGACCAAAATAATATTATTTTATTTAATTGCCTCCCCGCGTATATCTCAAAGAAATCTTAAAAATATTATTATTTAGGGTAGCTATATTCTATATAAAATAATGTAAAACAATAATAATAACCGGCATTCATCAGCATAGTGGTAATAAAAAAAAAAACAAATGGCAGACCCTTCGGCTTTCCGACTAAATCCAGCAAAGCGTTAAAATATTAGTTGAAAAAAACATTACCTGACAATTACCCTAACGGTAGCACATACGAAAAACACACGATAATTATCTAAATGTACTCATAATAACTACAAACTAGTAGATTTATCGACACACCACTACCACATTGAGTTTTGAATTCGATAGACAAAAAGGACTCGTTAAAGCAACGCCAGTCTGTTTTATATCAGCGTGAATGCAAAAGAAACACTGGACACGTGCGCAAAGCGTACTAATCCAAGGACGCTAGCGATATTCGTTAATTATTTTTTCATTTACGAGGGGTTTGGAGAAGTTGTTGTTAAAAATAAATATGAAATTAATTTAAAATTAATTTCACGTAACAAACAGAAGAAATGATCTATTACTTGTAAGAGTCCGATAATGAAGATGTACTGAATGCTGAGCAAATATACATTATCCTTTTTACCAGAACTAAATAATAATACTGATATAAATGACTTGCAGAGGATGTTCTATCTAATTTTGTGGACAATATACATTTATTGTGTTAAGGTATCCTTGGAGAAACTGACAGAATTCATATTATTCACTTGTGGAGAGTCATCTTAGATACGGAATACCTATCTGGGGAGTAACAGCTCATATTCACACAAATCTTCTGGAAATTCTCCAAAAAAAGTTTCATAAAAATAATCATGTCGAAACCTCGTAGGTATCCAACTGTTGATCTTTATAAAATATCCGAAATTATGGACTTACGGCAATTATTCTATTTTAATATATGCTTAAAATAACATTATAGTAATAACAAAGGACCTTATTCGGACCATCAATACCATACTAGACAGAAGGAACTTCATACCTATCAATTTGTAAAAAAGTCATTATCACAAAAAGCATTTTCTTACATTGGAACCAAATTGTATAACTCACTTCCTAGAAAAATAAAATTAATAAATAATAAAATTAATTTTAAAAAACATTTGAAGAAATTTTTTAAGAAATACTAATAGAACATTTATTATTAATTTAATAGAAACTAGGGAATAATTTATTTACACATTTATTTACTATTTTTACTTACCCCTCCAGTTTTACTTATCTTTACCAATTTTAAGTATTTTAATATTTTTCTGTTGCATCCAATCCTCAGACTGAACCCAAAAACTGCAATGATCAAAAGTATTCATTTTTAGTTTTAGTTCTAGTTGTTTATTCTTTAGTTAGATGTATTTATTCACCTTTTCTATTCGTATGTTTTTAACATGTTTCTTTCTTCGAAACAAGTGTTTGATAACACATCGATTTTTTACTTTATTTATGTATTTTGTTTAACTTCACTTACCTTTTTTATATGTATTTATTCACTGTAAAAAAATATAAATAAAGTATATTATATTATTAAAGGAAAGGACAAGGCAGATATATCAAAAATAAAAAACAAGAAGGTGAAAGAAACTAAAACCAACCAAGTTTAAAAATAAAACTATATGAGAAGATGTGAAAACAAGACTGCAAAGAAATAATTCGTTGTTGGGAGATACAGAAAGTGTCTACTAATATTGATGAAATGAAATAGTCTGTGGAAGGGCCTCTTCATTTTTTTTAAATTGTTCTTGCCACTTAAAAGCTCTCTGGCAAGTATGTAGCTTCTTGTTTCATTACATCTTTCCTTAAATTTTACAAGGGAATTTTCTTAAATTAGATTTGTCACTACCGATGTTGTCAATCCTATAGAAGGGCCAGGTCTAAAATGTATTATATGTGTCTGCCTTCTTAGCTATCGAAGCAGCAAAACCGTTACCTTTCGATGTGGCGTGAGCTTTGATCCGTCTTACTATGACCATATTGTTGATGGGTACTTCTGCCAAAGCTTCGTGACATGCTCGTAATAATACTGAGTAAATTCGTGGTCGGTCCAGGGTGAGTAGTGCTTGTCTGCTACTTACATAGATGAGCATGCTCCTTCCAGTGATAATATTTCTGGTGATATATTTTGCTGTTATGAGAATCCCCGTGAGCTCGGTTTGAACTACACTGCCACTATTGCTTATTGCCCATTTTATGTTTAGGGATCTAGAGTATATTCTACATCCTGATCCTCGTTTTGTTTTATAAGAAATGAATCGTACATGCCACTTTTGTCTCTATTTTTTTTCTGTTATAGCTTTACATAGCTTATAAAAGATATATCTCGGTGAGATAAAGTTCATATTTACTTAAAGCAGTAAGAGTATATAGAGCGCCTCCTGTTAAAAGCGACATCGCACCTCACCAGCTCCTACAACAGGTTCTATTCCAACTGTGCGGAGCCGTGTCATTGTCATCAGAGCAAAGAAAATGAGACAAAGAATGACTTCTGGCCAGTAAGGTTCTCATAGCACCGGGAGGATCCATTCATGTCCTAAGAGAAAAATAAAAATACATTCTTATATAAGTGGCATGACAATAGCCAAGTGACTTTAGCATTACATAGATCTGATCGGTCTAGGACATTCGGACGCGGAGTCAATTGGGTGCGGCCGTGCAGATGCGGGACTTAATAAATAAAGTTGCAATATGTAGAAAATACAACGGACTTTATGAACGGAAAATTAATGTTTTATAATCATCTGTTATCAAAGAGTACAACAATTATATTTGTGGAGTCGATTTATTTGACTAATTAAGAGCACGCCATAGAGTCAACATAAGGAGCCGAAAGTGGTATTGGCCGATTTTGCATCACAATGCTTCCATGGCCGGCTCTTTAGACATATAAAAATCAGAAATTACCCAAGTGGATTTTATCAGAGAAATCATTATTTTATTACTGGTGTGTTCTCTAATACCTCGATCATGTGGTGTAATCCCGTATTGTATATCTAAAGTTAAACAAGATAAAAGTTTTGATAGAACAGACCTCTGGCTAATAAAAAATAATACACAGAGATGATGTGCTTTTTGGCATAAATATGTTACATACATCTATAGCAAATGTAATTTTGGCCTACACATTCAATGTTTTTTGTACGTTCACTAACCAAAGTAGGCTTTTGCACATTCACTAACGAAGGTAGGCTTTAGCACATTCAAAACTAACTATAAAGTTGACGTTCTCCGCGAACTGTCATAATTTGACATTCTTGGCGCACAAGTGCGCCAAAGTTACTTTAGTTTATTTCCATTTAAATTAAATAATAGAAAGTCAATCGGTATTTTATAACAAAATTTAGGCTAATTTAAAATATTTAAATTGACTTCCTAATATTTTAAATCATCCAAGAGTATTGTAAATAATTAAATGGTTAAATCTTAATAATTACCGACATATAAGTACTTAAACATTTTTTTCTTCTTGAAAAGTAGGCTTATATATGTCAAATTAACTTACAATATTATAAGTAAGAAGGTTACTCGTTTCTAATAAAATTAAATTATTTAATTTGGATATGATCGTAGAAAAAAATTGTGCATATAATTCCAGCAGAAATCCCTTTAGCAGTTTCAACAGATTGCCGAGTTCCGCCAACGCGTCGCGCGGCAACTTTCTGTCTCAACTGCCACAGTGCTACTTTCTGCTCTTAATACGCAAATAGCTATTGCACCATATTATTGAAGATCATGTATTTAATAATCAATGTTTGCTTTTGTTAGAACAAAATGTTGGTTTTTTTTTTTTTTTTTTTTTTTTTTTTATTTGGTGTACGGCTTCAACATCTAAGGTCATTAGCCTAGTGTTCTATGTAGGTTATGGATTGTATTAGTAGTCTAATACTCCATAGTGCAGGAGTATTAGTACTCTATTACTCCTACACCCCTACAGACAGGCCTTGTTACTGTTTCCTTGCGCCACTTTAGGAACAGCACTGTTAATTAGAACCCAACAGTGAATGGTCGAGTGGGGAATCCTACCAAGGCATCAGAATTAATTTTAAATAATTAAATTAAATAAAAAAATCCCGGCCAAAAATGTTGGTTTAAACATTGAAAATATTTGCTTTTTAAGGTTGACACATAGTAACGTCCCTTAAAGCCTAATGTATTAATTTATTTTTTCATTATTTTTTTGGCAATATACTTAAAAAAATTAATTTTTAGTCAAATTTATTTTAATTTCTTTTTGTGGTTCTTTGTTTAATTAATAATATTATCCAATGATAATATTATTAATTGATAATAACATTATTCCAATGAATAATGTTGTTATTTTTAATTTTTAATAAATAGGTAATTGTTTTATTAAAATACATGATACCAGCATCGGTTATTACTTCATCATTACTTCATCAGTACATATGCATTTTCGTGACTGCCATAAAAATTGTTTGCTATGTAAGGAACTTTTTGCTTTTTGGTTTTTTAGGTCTGATAGTACCGTTTTAGCGTTTACATATGGCGTTCTTGGTGTAAAATTAAATGATGTTTGAGTTTATAAAAAATTTGGACTAGAAAATTGAACCTCAAAAAAGTTATGTTTAAAACAAACTACTCACCTTATAACTACCGCTCTCTATGAATAAATATTTTTAATACCATGTATCTTAGAAACGGATTTGAATAAACCAAACTTATTTTGCATTGTTCTACCAATCCTAGTAATGGGGTCACCTTTTTTTGAAACACCCTTTATAAAGAACCGCTGGATAACTTTGTATGATAAATAAAAACCTGACAAGAATATTGATATTTAGCAGCGTTTAGTATTCTATCGCAAACCGTTGTTTATTTTCCTGTAACAAGTTAAACTTCATTTAAAAATTTACTCGCTAGTTTGGAAAACTACGCAGTGAGAGAGGTGTATGTATATTATTTTTCCGAAGAGCTAATGAAATTTTACCACAAAAATAATTAAAAACAATTAGAATGACGAACACGATATACAAAATTTTAATTAAAGCTCGCGATAGAAAATTCCATGATAGCTATATGTATATATAACTTTACACGCATTTTTGGGGAATACAATCATTATTAGTCTGCTGAACGTACGCTTTATTGCAATGCTGCAGAAGCGTAGTAACTAAAGTGCTTGTTTTTAATGAAAATTTCATGTTACACGTGGGTCTATTATGATAACAATTTAAATACCACAGTCGTGCCTAAACACTGATTTATTTTTTTTTATTGAGTTATGTTTCTACCCTTTATAAAAATAGTTTTATTACTTAATATGTGTATTAAAATTTTTAAAATATAATATATGAATATTCTATATAATTATTTTTAGGTTTTTGAGATGTTCAAAACAAAGATCCATTGAAGAAAATAAGCAGTTGATTATCATTTGCGCAGACTGGAAGCTGTTGCCGAGAAAAAGAAATTATTTATTGAGTTCGTTAATGTCATATAAGTAAATAATGATAAATATCATAATTTTTATTTTTTAACACTATCAGGCATTCCAACCAAAATAATTGTGTGGGCATGCAATAGTCATCCATGTTTTTTTAAAATAATCTTAAGCTTGCCTTGAAGTAAAAAAATGGAGGTAAATATTTTTTAAATGATTTCATTTAAATGATTATTTATTGCAATTGAAAGTGATAAAGTGAAAAATAATATACAGGAAAATAGTTGTTTTTTATTGAAATAAAAGACAATTTTTTTTAATACTATTTTAAAAGTAAACTGATTGTGTAAATAATATTAATCATTGCAAAATCCAGATTGCTTGATAATCATTACTCTCAAAACACAATCATAAGTTTCAAAAATTTGATTGTTGAAGAAAACAATAGAGAATCCTTGAGCCGTCGTCGACGAGGTCACATTTTCAATTTGCCAAAATGCATTAAAAACTAGAAAACATATAATTAACACATACTAAAACATGTAAATAATTGTACAAATTAAAATAAAATAAAAAATAAATAAAATAATAAACATTTCCACAATGGGGCATGTTCAAAAATTTTGAAATTTTTTTTCAAAATAAAGCTACATTTAAAATTTTTTTTATCTATTCATTTGCTTGAGTTATTAATTTTTTTAAATTTATGACGTCACCGGGAATAGACCAATAGGAACTAGCCACACAACGTTGCCAGTTAGACGGTATACGAAAAGTAATATACGATAGTTTGTCTTACTTTTAGACTTCTAAAATATCGTTAAACAAATATCTTTTAAATATAAAATATTAAAGAGTTATTAATTTTTTAAAATTTATGACGTCACCGGGAATAGACCAATAGGAACTAGCCACACAACGTTGCCAGTTAGACGGTATACGAAAAGTAATATACGATAGTTTGTCTTACTTTTAGACTTCTAAAATATCGTTAAACAAATATCTTTTAAATATAAAATATTAAATATTTTTAAAAGTATTCTTTATGTTTAAACTTTCACCATATTTATAGTTACATTGTTTTAAAAAACGACAACTAATAAATAAGAAAATGGAAATGCGGCAGCACTGCATGTATCTGCCGTCTGTAAAATAGTGTGAATTAAGAATGTGTGTGTTGTTAATTGATAATTATGTAATTTTGATGCTTTTATAAATATGAGTATAAAAAAATGTTTCCGACCAAGATGTGATAATGATTTACATTCATTATTAAAAATATTTATTCTCTCCGCAGAGAGCAATTTTAAGTCGCATTAACTGTACAAGGTGCGTTCGTTTAACTATAAGGTTGTACGCGCTTAGATGATTTTTCGGGATCGATGTGGTATCTATTTTTTTCAGTAGCAATTTTCAAATGTAGTTATATTGTATATAGACGTAGTTTGTAGGGTAATCTTTCGTAAATAGTCTCTAAGATATATGCTGATAAATTCTTAAGGATGAATTTCTGAACCTTCTCCACTTGTCATTTTTTATAGAGTAAGTAAAGACATAGGGCCATTTTTGTTGATGACGTGCTTCTGGCAGGTGGTTTTGAGAGAGGAAGAAGACAGGCAATTTTAAATTTTGTCTGAGGAGTAAAATCTTAATTTTATATAACCATCGAGTTATCCTGTTAAAGGGGATTCTAGATTTTACTCCAGTTTTAATTGTGGAAGAACGGGTATAGGATATTTTGGGAAATTTCGTTGTTTATTTAAATTCTCATGTTTTTTAGACCCAATCCACACCCGCTAAAGGGATTTATAGACAAAAATTGGAGATCCATCGGCATTTAAGTGTGTAATATTAAAGTGGATTCTTCAATAGGGGCTTTGTTTTTTACCCTTGAAAGGCTACCTCGGAGGGTATTTCACTCCAGAGCTCAACGTAGACTCAATCGTGGAGACACAGTACATCGGTTGACCAGAACATTGGTTTATTAGCCACCTGGTTAACTAATAGCTGATTTTACATAAATGATTCTTTATTTGGATCAGAAGACGGTGATGCTGTCAATGGAAACACCCTACTATCAGGTTTTTTACATTATATTGACAATTTCATATGTGTACTGTGCTTGTTGATTTATTAAATTAATCATTCACTCTTATACAAAAGAAGGTATTCTAAACATTACTTATACTTTTGCACAGAGAACGTTCCAGAGTTTTTAAAATTTTGTTATTTAGATTTTTAGATTTATTCTATATTACAAACAGAAGACTTAACTATAAGTTAAGCAGACTCTTAAAATCCATGAAGGGCAGAGATTAGATTAGGTAAATTAACCTCTTCCAATCTGGGAGCTTCAGTAAATAACATCTGTGTCTCAAGTCCTTTGTGTGTTATTTTTTTTGTGTTTATTACATTTTCTTTTTATTTTTTTTTATGATTTATAATAATTATAAAATTTCATGGGTTAATATTCTTCTTAAAAATAATTTGGTCTTAACTATAAGTTAAGCAGGTAACTTTTTCCAATTTGAAGAGTGTTAAAGGTTTATTGTATTTCAACACTAAACGTTGATGTTAAGATATAGGTGGGGATATGCACATGATTTTTTAATATATATTTTTTTTGATTTGACTGTTTGTGTAAAAGGTAGAAATTAAGATCTTAATATTTTTTGCATACCATCTTGCGCAAGCGTCCTTCGCCTGGTACCAAGCTAACGACCAACCGTGCCCCATCTGTTGATGATTTTTTTTCTTTTTGGGTTCATGCATATGACATATTGTTTGTTTTGATTTCTTGCCATATTTAGTTATGTTAGTTTGCTTGATTATAAATTTATCAAAAGTTGAGGTTTGTCTTTTATTTCTTTCCTCATTTACTGGGTTTGTGAGGAAATAGGAACGTAGTTTGACCACTATATAGACCCATTTGGCGCCTTTCATTTGTCTACTATTTCCGGAATTTTTAATGGCTATCCACCCCCTAGCTGCCGTCTGAGCGACGTTGAAGGCCCGAAGGTTGACACCGGAACAACCTAAACTTGTTTTACGGCCGTAAAAAGGATTTTATTGATAAAGGTATTTTTTTTATATATTTAAGGTTTAATTTTGGGCAATTCCCTTCTGGAAGTTGTTTAGTACTTTTGGGAGGCTTCAGTAACAATCGATTTGTGCCTCATTTATTAATTGTATTGAACATTAAACCATATAAAGTTTTTATATATGTACATTTTAAGCACTATTTAATGATTTAATGATAACATTAACATTAATAAAATAAAATAATTTGATTACAGAAATTCATTACAACACACTCAAAAACAATTAAGTAATACTGTTTATTTCTTGATAATGAAACAAAAAAAGCACAAATTAATGTAGGAGACGTTTAAAATGTTGGTTTTGCAAAAAAAAATCAGAAAACATTTAATATTCCCGTAACAGTTAGATGTAGGACATAGTACATAAAATATGTCTAGAATTTTCTAAAGAATCAAAAATTAAAAAATTTACAGAATGTTGCATTTAAATTAAGAAAATTAGTATTGGCCACTGTTACATGATACATCCTGTATAAAAAGTAGAGTACCAATCGACGTGTCCAAGCGTTTTTTGAATTTATTCCATTTGGCTATTTCACACCGTATATTCTATATTTCTTTTATCAATTTAAAAATAAATTAAGTTTATTATATTCATTTTAATATCATCAGTTTTATATTTAAGATTTTTAATTGTATATAGAATTATTTTATTTTTAATTGTGGCACGTACAAGTAAGCTTGCTTTTCTTCAGGTTTTTTTTTATTATGTTGTACCTTCTGTCTTTTGTAAAATATCGTTTCAATACATTTTCTTGATAAGGGACTTAATTTCCTACGTGTAGTGTCTAAAATTCAATGGGGTGCAGACCCAAACATCACATTTTATAAATTTTATATTCGTTCTATACTGGATTATGGATGTACTCTTAATGGATCGATGTGTAATTCAAATTTGTTATTTGTATATTGTATTTAATTTAAAGCCTTAAAAATATGTTTAGAGGCTATGGTATCGCCTATCAATCAGGAAAATCTTGTGAGTCTGCTCTGCATCATCTTGTAACGAAGATAGAGGGAGGACTTAGTAGCCAAGAAATAGTCCTAGGAGCATTTCTTGACATACAAGAAGCTTTTGATAATACCTCCTTTAAATCAATGGTAGCTGCCGCTCGCAAACATGGAATAGAAGACACCATCTGCTGGTGTATAGAAGACCTGTTATGCGGACGGCAAGTACAGGCACACATGTTCAGTGAAACCATGCAGGTGAATATCCACAGGGGATGCCCACAGGGTGGAGTTTCTTCACCTCTACTGTGGAACCTAGTGGCAGAGCCTTTGTTTTACAGGAGCACTGAGAAGTACAACGACAGTCTTTATGGAAATAATTCTAAAACTCCCACCCCTTGACCTAATCATAAATATAGCCAGAATGAGTGCATACAGACCGGAAATCTCCAATAACTAAAACCCTCTGGGACATATAAAACATACCAGAATAACACATTAAGTAAATGATTCTATATTAAATATGGATCACATGACACCCCTCTTAACCTTTAACAGTCTCTTCCAGGTTAACTGTAACTGGAACAAGGAAACTAAGGAGATAGATAGCGGTCTCATATGGTACAGGGATGGATCCAAAACTAACAAGGGAACAGGCTCTGGCGTACATGGAGTTAAACCCAAATGCGACATCGTCGTCTCACTGGGAAAACATGCCACTGTATTTCAGGCTGAAATACATGCAATCAAATTATGTGTATGAGAGAATTTAAGAAGGAAGTACAACAGACAAACCATCCCAATTCTCTCAGATAGCCAGGCAGCTTTAAAGGCTCTTGATCCAAACAGAATTAAGTCAAAGCTTGTCTGGAACTGCCTTGAAATACTAAATGACCTGGCAACCCACAACAAAGTAAAACTGGCGTGGGTACCAGAGCACAAAGGTATTCAAGAAAATAAAAAGGCTGATGAACTCGCCAAAGAGTGATCAGATCTACCATTCAGAGGACCCGAACCTGTATTTGGGATAAGCAAAACCTCTGTTTGACAGGTAGTGAACAGGTGAATAACCATAAAACACCAAATTCACTGGCAACAGATAAGAGGGCACATAATCAGTAAGCTCATTATAAGGTTACCAAACCCACGCATGGCTACTGAGGCACTACAACTAGCAAGGTCTCAGATATCCACCATTGTGGGATTATTAACGGGGTACTGCTTGCTGAAACACCCTTATGTAATGGGATTACACAATGATCCCACTACGTGTAGACTTTGCATGGAAGAGCCAGCAACCTCATACCATGTGATCTTTGAATGCGAAGCTCTTACTGGGCGACGTTTCATCCTTTTCGGCCTAGAACCGGAAAGAACGCCCCAGGAACCTATTAAAACTAACCAAAGACACAGGACTCTTCCAAAGATAGTACCTGAATACGGGAAATGCAGGGGAATACAAAAGACCCAAGAGGCCGCAGTGTTCAGGGTCAAACCTAACCCTACCTGCTTACAACCGATAAAGATAAAAATAAAGATGGTAGCGTCACCCAGTCATGTAATTCTTGCTGCGGCACAGGATCCGGAGAATTTTTAGCAAATAAACAAGTTATTAAGTATAGGTCTTTTAGTAGTTTTATGATTACCAAAATTTCAACTTTAGCTGTAGAGAACTTAACGAATTTATACTGGGAAAAAAAGAACTTTCCCCATTTTGCAAATGCTTTTATTGATACTAGTCCATATAATAACCAACTTTAAAAATTTCATAAATTACCCATATATGAAATTGAATTCAAAATTCTGATATATGAACCAACTATTATTATTTAGAAATACTCAGATATTGCAAGTCTTGCGAAAACTGTCTTTAAATTCGTACTCAGTATGGATCAAAAAATGATTTAGGTACTGGCTGTGCATTTTTTATTTCAGACACTAATTATATGGAATCATTTACCCTGCTTCTGTTCTATATTCACAGCTGAAGCAGTGGCGATTCTAAAAGTCATAGATTGATGCAAAGCAAATTTATTTCAGAATATAGTTATAGTGTCTGACTCCCAATCAGTTCTGCAGGCTATTGATAGCCCTTCCATAAGTCAAAACAAAAACGCGGTAATATTATCCATTAAGAAAATTATATTTTACCTTAAACAGTGTAGCGTTAAAGTTTTTTTGATTTGGGTTAAAGGAAATTGTGGCATTGCAGGAAATGAACATGTGGATAGGGCTGCTAAATAAGCATGTAGTTTAGAACAAATTATATTATTTTATAGTTTTATAGATATTATTAATATTTTTAAAAAAGATGTTAGAAACAAATGGGAAATTAAATACACTAAGCGTGCGAAGGCATTACAAAGTCACTATTATAGTATACAAGCAAATTTTCCTAAGAATATTCTTTACATCAGTTCATGGAACTATAATAAATATCAGTCATCTATAATTACTCGTTTGAAGCTGAATCACGCCCAATTTCCTGCACATTTATGTAAAATTGGAATATTGAATTCTCCCTTTTGTCCATATTGAAATATAAACGCTGTAACAGATATCAATCATTTATTTTTTGATTGTAATAAAAATGCTGAACATATCAGCGTACTTAATCAAGATTTAAGTAAACTTTTACTCCCACTTCCACTCAATATTTATTCACTTTTAGTTCAATCAGATAATTTTTGACGCTATTATTAAATTTACTTAAGATAACTTAATTAGATATTTAACATAATATACAGGGTGTTAAAAAAAAGTTTCACAAAATAAAACGGGGGGTAGTATGGGCCAAAATATGCAGAAAAGTCTTAAACATATGTCCGCAAATGAATGGTTTCAGAGATACGGAGTGTTTTGTGTTTTGTATCATTTTTTGATTATCTTTTTTCATTCTCAAAAACTTGCTTTTCTTATCGGAGTCTACCGATGTTTTTTCATAGATACTATTTGCAGTTAATATTTTGTTGTGGGTGAATAATTTTATAAATTTTCGTTATGCCTGTTTACACTAATATTGAATTAGCTGACATGCATTTTATGTACGGTCGTGCAAATGGCAATGCATTGAAATGGAGGGAGGGCACTTTGAACATCTCATTTAACTCTATGTTGTTATTGATTGTTTATAAATATCATTGTTTTTTATAATAATAAAAAATTGTTATAAACACAAAATGGTCCGTATCTCCGAAACCGTTAATTTGCGGTCGTATATTTATTAAGACTTTTCTGCTTATTTTGGGTCATACTATTCACCATTTCATTTTGTGACACTTTTTTTTTAACACCCTGTATATGAAAATTATCAAGTTTAAACTTTCTGTGATAAATTGACTTGCATGTCTGATGTTATCCATCCATTAATAAAAAAAAATACATTTTGTTAATAAAAATTGTATCTATTAATACTGCAAAAGAAATAATTTGTGGATTAGTGGGAAACATTATTTTTATTTATTTAGTATTTCTCTAGCAGTTATTTAAAAACTCAATTAATGGAGTTTAATGCTATATTTATGCCGAATCGTATTTTATAGCTTTCTAATAAATTATTATCTCTAAAATTGCCGGGTTGGTTCTAGTTCTGGTTCTTCTATTTATGTATTTATAAATAATTTAACAGTCGTTCTTAGTCATTATTACAAACCTTTGGATTAGGGACCCCCGGTTTTTAAAAATTACGCCAAAGGGACACTTCTAAACAATGCCCTGTCTATATAATTATATAACTAACAAACACAATTTTCAATATTTTATAACAATTTTTATAGCACCTTAATGTACCCCTTTGGAGTTATTTATATTCCCAACAATCTCGCAGCTTTTTACTGTTGTTATTTCTAGATATGACAAAAATAATCAATTGAAGTCATTATGCAAGTCACTATAATATTACTGGTTTTAAATTGAATTTCCCTATTCAACAGGCCTCTTATCAATACACAACCACCAAATTAATTCAAAGCGTTAATTCAATATTCCAACGTCTGGATTGTTTCGATTTAGACCCTTCGCTTGTCGGTATCCCTATGGTAGAACGCTTAAAAAATTCACGAGCTCTTAAAACGGGAGCACTTATAATTAAACGAACCGTAGGGAAGTTATTAATCAAAGGACAAAACATCGAGGAGCGTTCCGGGTATATACATTCCACTCAACTTACATTCGGCTTCGTGTACACTGCAACCCAAATTTTAGATGAATAATGCAATCGGTTCCTACTTTGGTGTCTTACTTGCTTATGAATGTGGTTTCCGGTCAGTGGCGTGGAAAATATAGTATGGGAAAATCAGCAATAGAATAAATAGGGCATATATCAATTGAACAATCTCTGATTCAAAATGAGATGGTTAGGTAAATTCGGTCGGGATATCCGCCACGATACACTTACATCGGTATGCTATGAAATTGGCACCCATTATATTAACACTTTCGTGGATAGAATAGGGTAGAAAAACGTCCAAAATTAATCACATCATTTTATTAAAAAATTAGGGTTTATTTTGTGAAAAAAATAATAAATTTTAGGTTTAGACATTATTTAAAAAAAAAAAAAAACTCAAAAACAGTAGATGGCTACAACATTCACTATCCTATGGCTCAAGAATTTCTTCGTAATGGAACCCAACGGTAATAGCTGTCCTAAGCAAAACTGCAAAACTATAAAAATACAAAAAAAAACTTTTTATTTATGTTGCTACGTTGCCCCAAGGTTTGGGGTTGAAATGCAGCTCTTCTCACTTGAGATAAGGGTGACTAGCTCAATTAATTTTATTTACAATAATCGGAGAGATAGGTTCGTGGAAAGATAAACAGAAGTATGGTTTAACCTTTTAATACTTCAGCAACTAGTCTACTGTTTATTTAGCATAGTGGAACAAATCCAGCAAATGTATTATAACATTAAAATGACTTCGTTGCCCGTTTGGTACCAATCGTTTACAAGGTAGGTAGGTACGAAGTGCATAAGAGTCTACATTTAATAATAGTGAAAATATACCTAAATATTATTCTATATACAATAAACTTACAGTTATTTATCTATATCTTATTTTAGGCGCTACGAGAAATTAAATAAGCTATGCCAAAACAGCCAACAAAAGTAAGGGTAGATAAAATGCAATACCCACTTAGATTTTCTAAACTAAAACTATTCAATAGTTAGAATGCAAAATAGCTAAATACAAATTCAACTTTTATGGTAAAACAATCTCGCTTTTAATGTAATGAAGTGATAGTACTAAAATCTATGATTTATTTACAAGATACTACTATGACAGTGATGTTATTAACTATATGTACAGAAAGGTGATGCAAGGTAATGTTATTAGCAATAATATATATATACAAGCAAGCTAAGCGTGGCTAAAATAGAGCTCAGGCAATAAAGTAGGCAATGGAACGTTTTTACTTGTTCTGTGGTTTCCTGATGATCTACCATCCAGGGGTTGTTCTTATTAGAGTTATCAATCGGTTACTAAGGGCTGGACCAACAAGCTAAGCAGGAAGCAGTGATCTATAGTACGGGTTACTTCCTCTACTGGAACCGCTAAGCCAAGCACTGACGATAGTGTGTCCAAATTAAATAGTAGCTACTAAATACTACAGCTTAATACTACAGGAGCGGCACAAGAAGCTCTACAGAATGGATAGATGCAAGAAGGCCTAAAATAAAGGGAATATTCTACATATAAACTAAAGCATGGTTGGTATGGACTAACCGTAGATGTTAGGTGGCCTTTGGAAGAAAAGTATTATTTCCACAACAAGGTGCTGTCAATAATGATAAATATACTTTAAAGGTAAACTTTCTCTTTTATTATTAGCTAAATAATCCGAATAAAATTCGTTAACTTTTCAGGTACGACATGGACGAAAGAAAGCTAATTGAAAAAGAACAAAAGAAGAAGAAAGTTCTTCAGCCAGATTGACAATCTAGGGTTGCCAACAAATTACCATATTTTAGGACCAGATGACCTTGGCCTTGAACTTAAATTTCAATAAATGAAAATGAATGTAGATGTTAGCAACGTAGAAGTAATTTGGAATTTGAACAATTGCAATTAGATTCGTAAAAGAGAAGAGGGAAGGTCATGGTCGACAATTTATGTCAAACTGTTTGTTTACATTCAGCTACAGGCTATAGAAAATTAATATACATAATTTAAAAAATCTTGTGTTTTCTTTTATTGACAGGTAAGCTTATTATTAAACTATTTAACTTTTATATAAATATTGCAACGATAAAATGCGAACCGTAACAATTTCTACATAGTCATCAAAATCAATAAAATTCACACCAACAATTGTTGCGACAATAAGTCAAAACGTTTTGTCTAAGAAAATAAAAATAATAAGAAACTTGCAAATAACAAAATCACTGTGTCTCTTCCGCTCACCAATAAGAACTTTCTGTGAAGGCACGTGATCAAAGCGCATTTTTGTTCTGCCTACTGGGACACATTCTACGTCAGGTATTCCCAAACTATTTTGAGCGAAAGACCCCTTTTCAAAAATTACCTGATACCTCAGACGCCCATGGCCAAATTACTTAAAACATCCTATCTCTAGTTGTTTTTTTATTATTCTTTATCTTTGTCGGTTATAAGCAGGTACGGTTAGGTTCTCTTAAAAAACTGCGGCCTCTTGGGTCTATTGTATTCCTCAGCTTTCCCTGTATTCAGGTACTATCTTTGGAATAGTTCTGTGTCTTTAGTTTGTTTTAATAAGTTCCCTACCAAGTGTTCCTAAGAGTAAAAGCTTCGCATTGGAAGATCACATGCAGAGTCTACACGTAGTAGAATCATTGTTTAATCTCATCGCATGAAGGTGTTTCAGCAAGCAGTGCCCCGTTAGTAATCTCACAATGGTGGATATCTGAGGCCTTGCGAGTTGTAGTGCCTCAATAGACATAGTTGGGTTTGGTCCCTTTAGCATGAGCTTACTGATTCTGTGCCCTCTTATCTGTTACCAGTGAATTTGGTATTTTGTGGTTATCCACCTATTCTTTCACTGCCTGTCGAGCAGAGGTTTTGCTTTTTCCAAATACAGGTTCGGGTCCTGTGAATGGTAGTTTTGATCCCTCATTGGCGAGTTCATTAGCTTTTTATTTCCCTAGATACCTTTGTGCCCTGGTACCTACGCTAGTTTTACCTTGTTGTAGGTTGCCAGATCATTTAGTATTCCAAGGCAGTTCCAGACAAGCTTTAATTTAATTCTGTTTAAATCAAGAGCCATTAAGGCTGCTTCTTAAATTCTCTCGTACACACAATCCAGTTGCATGTTTTTCAGCCTGAAATACAGTGTTATGTTTTCTCAGTGAGACGATGATGTCGCAATTGGGTTTAACTCCATGTATGCCGGAGCCTGTTCCCTTGTTAGTTTTAGATCTTCTTGTTTACTTCGTTTTAGTGGCAGTTGATTTGGAAGAGTCTGTGTTATTCTGGTATGTTTTATATGTCCCAGTGGGTTCCAGTTGTTGGAAATTTCCAGGCTAGGTCAAGGGGTGGGAGGTTCAGATTGATTTCCATAGAGGCTATGGGTGTACTTCTCAATGCTCCTGTAATACAAAGGTATGCCAGACTCTAAACTCCTGAGAGGGTATTGAAGGCTGTTTTCTGGTTTACTTTTGGGCATCAAGCAACCCCTCCGTGAGTTATTATGGGTCTTGTGCCAAATATAGCCAGTGGACCATTTTTGGTTCTAATCCCCATGTTTTTTGAAATGACCGTCTCCCTACCATGAGATACATTTTACATTTGTTGGTCACTCTTTGTAAGTGTTGGTTTCAAGTAAGTTTGGTATCTAGGATTAGACTCAGATATTTTACTTGCTTCGTTTTGTTTAGCCTTTCTTACGGAAGCCTTTTTCGACTGGATATGATACTAAAAAGTGATAAGGTATTTTTCAGTGTTCCCCAAATCAGGATAAAGTTGCCCTGCAACTAGAATTGGTTGAACTTAACCCCCTCTTCTTTACTGATGGTGATTAACTCTTCTTGAATTATTACACTGGTTTCTTACATGGCTGTGATATTGTACGTATTTATTAGCCACTGAAGAATTTATAAATTTAAGAAATCCTCAAACCTCTTAGTAAAATCCTTGTGTAAAAATTGATACTCCTCTGGTATCGGTCTCTAAATATGTAGCAAAAAGCAGCTCTTGACACATATTTTTATCTTTAATATACTGAAGATATCCTAACAATAGAGCTTGCTGGGTAATTTAGACTCATCCAACTAAAGAGAGGATATGTTGGTCTCTAAAACATTGCATAAAATATTTTTCACGTCTTCACCTATCTCGTTTATTCGCCTGTGAACGGTGTTATTGCTCAAAGGAATTCTCTTTATAATATCATGTGTGGACTTGTGGAATATATTGTTGAGAACCTCCGCAATGGCTGGTTAACATCAGCTGATCTCCAATTGTGTGGGGTTTCCCCGACTTTGGAAGTAGTAAAGATAGATTATAGGCCGGTCGTAAACCTTTAAGGCCTTGTATAGAAGATGACGCAAACATCGATCTTATGGATGGCATTTTCTCTAGTTTTTCTTTAAGTGCTAGAGAGAATGACAAAGGCTTACTTGTCGTGTACCTTTGATAAGTGGTCCCTCATTTTTAAAGGCTTTATAGCATCGTTACTAAATACTTTTCCACATATAAGACACATTGGCAAGTGTTGATTTGATAGTGTAGAATAAATCCAAACTTCAAGTTGTCCAAACTGTATTGTCTGCTTTTTTTTCGTGTCTGCTTGCATAAAACTCGCAGTAAACCTGCAAATCAAAAAAAAATATGTTTATTAAACTACTTAAAAAAACAACAATCTAATCTTTATGACACATAGGTACTATAAACTATTCCATTTTAATATAAAAACATCGCAAGCTAGACAAACTGGACCTTTATGCGAAGAATTATAGTTTTTACTGTCAATGACAGATGCTAACAAATCAATTATTATCAGACACCAAAACATACATTTTTATATATAATGGAATATATCTGTTATTCACCTTTGTAGAAGAAAATTTTTCTTCTAAAAGTTACTTATATTATTAAACTGCCAGAAGTACCGCAATTGCATTTTAATAACTGTACCATCAACAATATAACCATAAATCAAAAATAGTATCGAAATGAATAATTTTCCTTTATTTCTTAAATCTTGATTTTTATGTTAGCTTGTGATAAAGTTTTGATGTTTATTTAGTTCTTCCTCTATAAGTTTATTAAATGTTGAAAATAAATTACTTATTTTTCTTTATTATAATTTAATGGACGTATAAAAAATAGTGTATGCAACTCACATTTCATGGCTATTAAGACACTCGTATACATTACGCCAAGGCTCATGTTGTAATTCTCATACTTGTGTTTTAATAGCTATCATATAAAATATTTTCACAATTTAAGCACTTTAGTCCTTTAACTACGTTTTTTTTACATTGTTTACACATAATAATTTTAAACACATTTTCACATACATCTGACTTCACTATTCGCATGTTGCCGACATATTATTAATAAACCTATAGCGAATCTATTCAATGAGACCTAAAATATATCTTACATGATATTAATCGTTAATCGGGATACGACGGAATATACATTTCAATTTTTTCAAAAACAACCCCTGGTTCACCGAATACAGACGCGATATGCATTCTGCAGAAGCAGGCGAATTAGTACGGTCGTGCATAAAGTTCATGCGCAGTAAAATTGCGGTGACATTATTAGTAATAGCAGAATGGGATATTGGAACAAATTTTTACTCCAAAATCCAATAACTTTGAGACTGAATATTTAGGTAAGCTTTTATTAAGCTATGAATATTATGCATATTTATATTATATATTTTTATGATAAGTAAATTCTGATTAAATTACGAACAAAAATCGATAACATTAAATTATATGTATAAAGTAGTCAGATATGGCAATATGAAAACTTTTTCCAAAACTAAGGAAAAAATACTAATATTACTTCCTTTTGAATTGTTAATTGCATAGATAGTAGATAGAAAATCATAATTTATTGTAAATCACTTGTTTTTAAGTTAGTCAGAACACAAATATCATACTTGTAGGAAATACGTTTTTTTTTTCGTACTCGCTAAACAATACACTGTTTTTTTTATTGGTGTCTTTGGGTTCAACAACTAAGGTAATTAGCCTCGTGTTCTATGTAGGCTATGGATTGTACTAGTAGTCTAATACTCCATAGTGCAGGAGTATTAGTAATCTAATACTCCTACACCCCTACAGACAGGCCTTATTACTGTTTCCTTGCGCCATTTTAGGAACAGCACAAAGTAAGATTCGTACTAACTCTACACCGTGCAGTTTAACAGTTTCAACTTCTTACTTTTATGTAAAAAAACACAAAAAAATCTTCAGGAAAAAAAAGGGACAAAATTGTACAAATCACTCGGGTATAGTTAGTTGGATAGCTATCAAAGTTTTTATAATAATTATACAGTTCTTGTACTAGTTACTTTGAAAATATGGTAAGTACTTAAAAATTATATACGACCTTAGACAAAGTTTCGTAACTTATTTCAAAGTTGAATTAACAGCAGTTCTCATGAATTTAAGATTGATATGACATTTTAATTGCAGAATTAGTTCCAACTTTTATGTTAAATCATTGTAATTTATTGTTTTAGACACTTGTGGATTAATGTTCAAGATACGTTAATCAGTTAAGAATAATTGAGAAATGGTATGCAGTATAATTTCCTGTGTTTATGGCCACAACTTAATCCTATGCCTAGTTTTTGATATACAGTTGATGCATATTGAACTTTTTTTTAAAGGGAGAGCTTTTTAAGAAAGTTCTTTTAATACTGATATATGTATTTATTTCAAGAATAAAACCCTACAGATATCAAAGAACATTATTATTTTGACTCCATTCGAAATTCTCTTAGTTTTGCCAGAATTACTAGAATATTTTACGATTATTTCCTGATTTTGATTTTCTGATAGCATTTCTATACTTTCAACAACTTCTCAACGTCAGCAGTATCCACTCATTTACACCGTCTGAACTAATTTCAAATCATACAGTATGGAAATCCGTGGAAACGTAAATAACACGGAAATTCCGTTTTATCGATAGAGGTTCCCAAAATGTAATTATTCTTGAATTGCATTATAAGCGTTTCCTCATGAATGCACCTAATTCACTTATATGTCATTATTATTGTATATATGAGTTACTAGCTGTTTTCCGTTTTGTTGCAGATTTAATTGTTTCTACGATAACTCAAGATATATATTACTTATTCGTACTACCTACTAGCCTTTGTACTGGCTTTATATACGTATGTTAACGTTACTTATGGTCTTTGCGAAGAAATACTTTTCGTTCCTGTGAGAAAAAAAGTAGTTTAAGAAAAAGTGGTTGTTTTTAGTATTGAGTAATGAAATTAATATTGTTGTCATTGTTATTAATTTTTTATTGTCGTCGTTATTGCTAAGTATTATAATTTATATTTTTGTTATTACTAATATCGGTATTATTGTTATTGTTTTTGTTACTGTTTTGTTCGTATATATGTAGCTTAAAATCTGGTAAGACAAAAATAGTAATACTTTGGGCTAGACCTTTTATGGGTTTTACATATTTATTAATAATACATTTCAAAAATTTGTTTGTTAATACATGCTATTATAATTAGCAGTTTTCTCTATTATTTTATTTGTAATATCTTTTACAGTTATAAACAATCAGCTATACTCAACCTTTTTTCCTTTCCTATCTGTATACGGATATGGAAAGTATAGGAATCATGATTTTTTTCGACCTCAAGTTTTCGACGGATTTTTACCGTAATGGGAAAATTGGAGAAGTATAAAATTTAAATTTTTCAGTATTTTCGTTGGTAATAACCTCTAAATATTTACAGAGGTGCTACAATAGGTCGTACAAAATAACCGAAAAAAGCCTGTAATAACTAGATAGGAAAGTCATGTGCTGGACACATCAGATTTTTTCCTTCAGGCGGCATTCCTATGTTAAACGAGCCGCAACATTCTTGAATGATGAGCTTTTTTAGGCCATGCATTTAAAAATAATTAGTGAAGACCAGTAATAAATAAAACCCAAACATATCCAAAACCTTTATTTAAAAATTAGCGTGATATTTTAGCGCAGCAACCAATGAATGTTTTTGCTCATCTCGCTCAAGATTTTAAAAACAGAAACTTTGTCAAGGGGGATAAACTAAATATACTAGTATTCAACATTACCTACGTAAAAGGAATTTAAGAGAACTTTGGCGGTTTCTATAAATTCATTATCATTATCGATAATTTTTTCTAAATGTACTTTTATCCTAGCTGGTAGTTCTTGTAAGTATTTACTAAGAGGCTCATTCTTTAGTTAAAATAAAAATATTTTTTTTGTGCATATGAGCATTGTTTAAAGAGTAGAGATAGTTTGTCAGACACTTATGCCGAAAGGTTTGAATATTTTGGAGACGACAAATAGATGTCGACTGTTTTTAAGTTCATAATGAATGACATTTTCTATCTGTGTCATTTCGTTTAAAATTAAATTATATTTTTATTTTTTATAAAATACGTAATACTGCAACCTGCAAAATATTCTATGTGCATTTTTGATAATAGCTTAGAAATAATTTTAAAAAAATACCTACACTTTTATAGTTGCTAACATTATTTGGTTAAAGCAATAAGTTTTAAAAATAATAAAGAAAAGCTTTTCCCATATTATTATAATCAGATATTCCAAATTTCAAAACATATAACTACACAAATCTAAAGAGCTAATAAAAATAAAGGGTGTTTCACGACATTTAAACTCCGGCTGTAGGAAAAGTGGTAAATTAAAAACTATCACTAAAAATGCTTTTTTTTATTTTTGATAAAGCGAAATTTTGTTAAACATTTTATATCATTGTTGGTATGTCTTAAAAAATTTAAATAATTTATTTGATTTTGGTATGTAGTGTATTTAGTTATATGGACCAATTCAGTGCTTAGTATATTGAGAACAAAAAATTACTGAACCGAATTATGCAAATAAAGAGATCGTATAAACACTTACTTTTCTACTGTACAGGGTAATAGTAACCACAGGGCTGAATAGGATATTGCCCCGGGCTAGAAAACCTTTTAATGTGAACATTTTTATTGGTGTTATATTTTTTTGGTATTAGGTATTAATGAAAATTTTTTCATGACTAAAATAATCAAATAACCTGTTCTAAAATTTCAAATTTAACAATACATTTTTTAAATCTTTAAATAAAAAATATATATCTTCATCACAGAAAAAATGCGTACTCATGTTTTATGAGATGTCTATAAAAAAAATATTGAATATAATTCTAAATTAGATATCATTAAAGGATTTGAAGACCTGGGACGAAGTCAAAGGCAAGCAGTAACTGTAGTTAAAAGAGCATACATTGCTTATGAACAATGCCGCCGAACTGTGGGGCGCATCTAGGGTTTCTCCCCCAGAGTCGTCGCATGGACTTACACGGCTATCATAAGACCTATGCTAATATACGGTGCAGTTGTCTAGGTACCAAAAATCCAAAACTTAACAGCTATCCGTAAACTAGAACAAATTCAAAGAACAGCATGTCTCAACATAACAGGAACCATGAAAACAACACCGACTAGAGCCATGTAAGTCATTCTTAGTCTCACTCCCCTTGATATTTACACCAAGTAGGTTGGTCTGACGACAGTGACACGCCTCCGCACGGTCGGAATAGAACCTAATGTGTGATCTGGTGAAGCGAGACGTCACTTTTGGCAGAAGGCGCTCGATACGCTTCCATTGCTTCAACTGAACATGGACTCCATCTCACCGAAATATATCTTTCATAAGCCATATAAAGTTATAATAGAACAAATAGAAGAGCCGGAAGTGGCAGGTACGATTCATATCTACACCGACAGTTCTAAAACAAAACAAGGCTCAGTATGTGGAATATACTTTAGATTCTTAAAGCTAGCCATAAAATGGAAGGAACATGCTCATCTATACAGACAGCAGACAAGCACTGCTCACCCTGAACAGACCACGAATTTATTTAGGTTTAGTACTAGAATGACACAAAGCCTTGGCCGAAGTATCCATCAACAATGTGGTCACCTTAAGATGAATTAAAGGTCACGCCACATTGAAAAGTAACCGCTTTGCTAATTCACTAGCGAAGAAAGCAGCCAACCAAATACTTTTTGGACCTGGTCCTTCTATTGGCCTGACAAAATCGGTAGTGACAGACCAAATAACATTCCCTTGTGAAATTTAAGGAAAGATGAGGTAAAACAAGAAACTGCAGATTTGCCAGGGAGCTTTTAAGTTATCCCAATAACACTGCAGCAAAGAAATACTTGACTATGACTAGACAGAATCTGCGCCTAGTCACAGGCATTCTGCCTGGTCTTTGCCAAGTACGGAAGCATCTCCATATCATGGGGCTGTCAGAATCCGCACTCTGCAGAGGGTGCGAACAAGAAGATGATACCATCGAGCATATCCTTTACGATTGCTTGACGCTCTCATTTATAAGAAGATTTGTGTTTGGTGAGTATCGGCTAACACCGGCCGATGTAAGAGAAGCACCTCTTGGCGACGTTGTCAACTACATTAAATCTGTAAGCTGGCTCACGAGCTAGGAGATGCCTATTATCTCAGGAGGATGCAGGATGCACAAAAAGAGTAATGAGGCACAAGTGCCGTGGGGTAACCCACCCTCTACACGATACAGATAAAGAGCTGCAACTCAAAGTCTAGTGTTAATGATCAGATAAGTATTCTCCAAATGGAAAATACCTATTGGATATTTCTTCTCTGCAAATGGAGCAAATTATGTTTCTTTAAAATCTATTGCTAATAAGGCTTTAAATTAATATTAATTTAGAACCAGATGGTATCATCTTTAATCTCTTAACGACCAATCAACAGGTAATTAAGTTGCTGGGTAGTAAACAAAGATCGCTCATATTCCTTTATTAGTTTTTCAGACTTTAAAAAGTCGTATGAAATTGATAACCGTAGTAAAACTGGAAATGCTCTTTTCAAAAAATGTTAAATGAGCCTCACAATTATTATTAAGTCACAGCGTTGCAGTTGCTATTAAAACATCTACGAGAACTAAGCAGTTAAATTCTAGCACTGACGAAAATACTGCGTTCTTTGTAGAGACCATGAATAATCTTTTCGATACCTTAAATCGAACACGTGTCCGAGCATCAAATCCCTACAAGAAAGTATATTATGATAAGAAATAAGAGGTTGTCACAGCTCTAAATTCAGGTTATGATCTAATATCAAATCGGTACAAACAAAATTCCAAGGGGAAAATTAACCCGACCTAACAGTTTTGACGGATTTTTAATAACAATAAATGCAGTCAGGCAATTTTGGACATAAGTAAAACAAGCTGGATACAGGTATATTTTTACTGGTCACCTTATTTAAGACCAACTAAAAATTCAGTTTTCGTATACAGACAAAAAGGTGGTTACGATAGAAATCCAACAGCACGGATCTTTAAACCATCATTAAAATAATCTAAATATTGTTAATAATTTTATGCAGTCCCCAGTTTCCGCAAATGTTCGTTCAAAACCGGACAATGATGAAAACATTTTGGCGAGTTCTTCTTCATCTACTTGGTAAAAAAAGTTTGAAACAAATTTAAATGCCAATTTTGTGAAACTAGGTTTTAAAGATATCACCCATAACGATGAGGTAATTAGTCTAAGTTTGTATTATTTTTTTTAAGGCGTTTAAAGTTTCTTCGATGTGTTTAGTTGAAAGATTGCATAGTTTAATATTTATTTTGAAAATATGAATACTATTTGTATGGTTTACAATAACAGACAAATACTAATGAAAAGTCAAGTCAACAAACTTTGTTGTTTTCGCCAAACATTGGCCAATTTTGTCCATTCTGACAGGACATTGGATTGACTAATAAAATTGTTCTATGTCCTAAAACATTTTCGTTTGTGCTGGTTCTCAAATTTTCAACTTTAAGAGTAAACCAACTTTTTAATTAACCTTTTAAAAACACAAATTGTTCTCAAAATTTAGTTCTCTGTAGTATTTAGCTGATAACCTTTATTGCTGTGTTACTATTCTTGTGTTTTTTACATCGTTAGATGTTAGATGTTGTAGCATCTTTGTATGAAATGATTTATGTTATTTATGAATACTGTAGTAAGTAATTTATGCATTTTTATCTTAATAATCGTATAAATAAAAAATAATTTCAAAATATCAATAGACTGTTATATAATTTAACATTTTCACTATCCCTTGTAACAAGTCGTAAAAACTTATTATCTTACCTTGTACCCTTTCCAACAAGGCAACCAGTGGCGGTTTGCCCCTAAGGGCACTTGGGCACGTGCCCTAGTATAATAAACCAAAAAAAAAAAAAATAACTTACATATTTTATATTTTCCTCAATGCCTATTATTATTTTATCTAATATTTAGTGCAAACCGCGTTGGCACGATACTGGACGACCGGGCGTTGAGCGACGTTCCGAGAATTCTGAAATTAGGTAAAAGATGATGGGCACAGGGCACAGTAAATGTGTGCCTCTGTTGTTTTCTCTCTCATTGTGATGCGAAAAACAAGAACAACGATAATTTCGCTTAGCAAGAGATGAACACATGCAATGAAATATTACGTCACAAGTAAGGCGCTATCCTTATCGTGACGTGCTGTACCCATGGCACCGATTACCTAGACCAGATACGAATGTACGCCGCGGCATCTTTACCGGCTCCCTCACAAAGGCGATGCCGGTTTCGGCTTAAGGTGTGCGTTTGTTGGACCATGATAATAATAATTTATTTATTGTGATTGATTACGAAGCAAACGTTAGTTAGACCAACGGAATAGTTAAGAAACAAAACTACAAAGAAAAATAACTTTTTTTTTATAAAGCAGTCAAAAATATGATGAAAAAAAATCAATAATATTTATAAATGGGACAAAATTTTCGAGGATTTCAAATCTCTGTTTGCAAATTTAAGAGTATAAAAAATTCTAAGTCTTATAAATAATTTAATGGTGTACATTTTCGCAAATGGTTGGCAAGGATGACCAAATTCTATTTTGCTCATCTCAAAAAGGTATGCGTGGGAAATTCCAGGCTTAGTTGACAAACTATCAAATAGAGATATAAATATTTTTTCTAATTTAAAAATATAAAAGAGACATTTTTCGCTGGGAGATTTTAAATTGCCAAACACCTTTTCTTTAGAGTCGTATGCTTTAAAATGCGTTAACAAGTTAGAATTGTTAAGTAAATTGCATTTCGCAAGAGTGGATATGTAATGATTTTTGATTAAATAGCCACATACATAGTTAAATGCATTTTGAGTGGTCACATTTAGCTCCCTGTAGTAACATTCAGAAATCGTTGTTGCCCCAACTGATTGTTTTGAAATATATTTAATTTTCATTAAGCGGAGAACTTGTTTTCCTAAGGGAAAAACGAATCCCGGGATTTCTTTCCAGTGTGTGCCCCACTGCCGCTAGTGCCCACGAGCCGCCACTGAAGGCAACTAAAGCCTACTCTTAGAATATTTTGAGTAGTGTAATTGTATAAAGATAGATTTCTACTTTTAAACAGGCTAATTAACAATTTCGGCTTCTCTCAACCGGTAAGGTACCACCTCCTTATGCCGGGAGGGTACAGGAGGTAGTCAAACAGAATTTATACACGCGCTGACTAACTATCCCTCTTTAAACAATAGTATAAGTAACTAAAAATTCAGTATCAGGAGGAACATTTTAGCGAAAAATAAATCTACATATTAAATGAAAAGTATATTGAATATAAATTCAAGCACTTTATTCTGTACGAATCTGTTTTGAAACGAATAGAATACAAGTCGACTTACGGCCGTATAAAATTTTCAGCAAGAAAGCAAAAATAAAAAAGTCGTAGTTCCATAAAAGAAAACTCGCGCAAGAATTGTAACAACATCCACAAAAACAGAGCATTAGATATATCCGTAGATATCGCGTTACAGAAAATTCTTTCAGCTTCCTTTTATGGAACATCGTTGCCAGAAAAATTTATTGTACTCCCGCGAAAGCAAAAGAACTTATCTCTTTTAAAGAAACGCTCCCAGGTTAAAGTTAAATTTCAACAAAGGAGACTTTTTTTCCTTTATAAATTGATAATCTGATCAAGTTTTTCCAAAGATTGTGATTTGGGTCACTGGAAAACAATGAAAAGTCATTATAAAGAACTCGAAATGGACTTACTTGCAACTCAAAGGATTTTTGTTGGATTTCGATTTCATTCGATATTGGACAGGAATTGGGGGATTAGGGAAAATGGAGGATTGTTAAATTAGTATTTATTTATTTTTTATTTTAAACTGCACATATATAGGACTTCCAATTTATAATACAAAATAACACATCTTAAGAAATTTGCAAATAATGAGTACCAATTATTAGACCAGGGTCGATAATTTTGAAAATGGTAAAAAGTGAAAAAAAAAAAAAATTATAGTAGGATGAAACCCTTTAAAAAAGGACGAGAATATAACAAAAATAAAAGAAAAAATAATTTACGGGCGATCTGAGATCGGGAAGTCGAAATGGGTGTTTTTAAGGGTAAAAAACGGTGTATCTCGATTTCCGGCAAAACTACAAGTCCTATGGAAAAAAATTAAATGACAAAGTTGTAGGTAATAAAGAGACCTACAACTTTTAAAATTACACTTTTTTCACATAACCTCAAAATTTATGTGAAAAATTCAAATAATCAAGTTTTTGGTTTTTTATTTTTATCTTATGCAAAAAAAAAATTTTCACGAAATTTGGTGAAAACTTACCTTTTATGTCCTAAAGACACTGTAATTTTTTTGATTTGAAATATTTATTTTTTTACCTTATTTTGACTTAATATCGAAAAAACACCCTAATTTTCAATCGAAAATTCTGGCGTCAAAATATCAGCTTTTGAAAAAAAAGTCGGGGAGTTTTTTGTTCGTTGAAATCTCTTCATTCTGATAATGTAAAAAAATATATGCATTACTATGGTAAATGTTCTCAGAAAATGCAAAGAAAAGAAAAAAACTCGAATCCGAAATTTGTTTTTTAATCACTATGTACAATTTTGAGCTATTTAGTAAAACTTACACTTTAATTACTTGAAAAACGTAAGATTCTATGTTACATTGATAAATAAAAAAATAAAAATCGAAATATACTACTATAATTAACAACCAAATAAGTTAATAAAGTTAATATTTAATAAGACATCTACAATATTTTGAGAAAGTTGGAGAATCTTCTTTAAATTATATGCGTAGATACCTTTATTGCTATTTTAAGATACCTTATATACATGAGTGACCTACGGAACATTTTGGTCCTTTTGAATCAATTAAATTCAATTAATCATGACGTTTATTTTCTCAAGCCAGGTTGTAAAAGATCTATTTTTCACGTCTAATAGTTTCAAATATGAATCCTTCAAAAATATCGTTGCATTCCTGCATTGTTTTTCTGGTTGCGATACAACATCTGGATTTGCCGGAAAAGGAAAGAAAAGTATCGTAAAATTCATTATTAGACGATAAAAATTTGTCAAATTTGGCCAATATTTTTTATAAAAAAGATGCAAACAAAAAAGATATCGAAAAAAATGGATTACAATTATTCAAATCTATTTATAAATGTAAAAATGATAATATAACACTGAATGAATTAAGATTTCAAAAATGTCAATTGGCAAAAATTAAATCATCTTTCATATTGGCAAATCTCCCACCCACAGAAGGTGCAGCAGAACAACATTGCTACAGAGCATATTATCAACTTCAAACTTGGCTAGGAAACGAACTGACAGCAACAGATTGGAAGCAACATCAATGTGGGATTATGCTCAAATTTACAGAGAAGGAGGTAATTCCGGAAATATTGCTCAAAACTATTTGCTGCAGCTGTGAAACTGGATGTAACAGTTTAAAATGTGACTGCCGAAAACATGGCTTAAAATGCACAAATTTATGCTTAAATTGTAATGGTTCTGAAAAATGCACCAATGTGGAAGAAAAAACCTACGAGAAAGTTAGTGATTAAGATGAAATTGTGGATGAAGGACCAATTCAGACTAAAAATAAAATTGGATTCGAAGACTGTGATGGTCTTGAAGATTTCGAAGATCCACTAGAATCGGGAAGGTTTCTCGAATCTAACAATGAAGAAATGCCAATGAAGAAACAAAAAGTAATGGATAAGTGATTAGGGTCCAAGATAAGATTTATAAATAAGAAGATTAATGCATTTTAAATATTATTATAAATAATAATAATAATAATCAGTATAAAGTATCTAAATTCAATAGTACGATTTAAATTTCTATATATATATTATTAGATTTTCTATGACATAAATGTAATTAGAATTTAATAAATCAATTTTTTTACTAAAAAAACAATTGCAGCAGTCACATTTTTTAATTGAAATCCCCCCTTTAAATCCTATCTTTAATATTTAGAACAACTATTTTCGCATGTTTCTTGCAATTTATATGATTTATGGATCTGTTATTTTTTTGTTTATCAAATGTAACATAGAATCTGACGTTTTTCAAGTAAATAAAGTATCAATTTTACTAAATAGCTCAAAATTGTACATAGTGATTAAAAAAAAATTTCGGATTCGAGTTTTTTTCTTTTCTTTGCATTTTCTGAGAACATTTACCATAGTCATGTATATATTTTTTTACGTTACCAGAAATAAGAGATTTTAACGAATAAAGAACTTCCCGACTTTTTTTAAAAAGCTGATATTTTGACGCGAGAATTCTCGATTGAAAACTAGAGTGTTTTTTCGATATTAAATCAAAATAAGGTGAAAAAATAAATATTTCAAAAAAAAAAATTACAGTGTCTTAAAGACATAAAAAGGTAAGTTTTCACTAAATTCATAGAAAAATTTTTTTTGCATAAGATAAAAATAAAAAACCAAAAACTTGATTATTTGAATTTTTCACATAAATTTTGAGGTTATATGAAAAAAGTGTAATTACAAAAGTTGTAGGACTCTTTATTATCTACAACTTTGTCATTAAATTTTTTTCCATAGGACTTGTAGTTTTGCCGGAAATCGAGATACACCGTTTTTACCCTTAAAAACTCACCCCCTTCCACTTCCCGACCTCAGATCGACCGTTAATTATTTTTCCTTTCATTTTTGTTATATTCTCGTCCTTTTTTAACGGGTTTCATCCTTCTATTATTTTTTTTTTGTTTCAAAAATTATCGACCCTGCTCTATATAGATATTTAAAGAATATAAAATCACATATAATTTTTATTATAATATAATTAGGGTATTAAAATTGTCAAAGTATTTTTATAAAAAGTAAAGATAAAATCAATGAAATATTAAAGATAACTCAACAATTGTAAAGTATTAAAGCTAATATTATTTGTGATTTAATTTAGAAAGCAATATCAAACAATTTAACTCGAAACAAAAATCACGACTAGAGGTTTATTTAGTTAAATAACAATAAGACTATGATGATTCTATTTATTATCTTTATGTTTTAACATAACTTACTTGGTTCCTAAAATAATTATAAAACGCTAGGCACATTTTTTTTTAACAATTTCTTTGATAAGTTTAATATTGATAATTAATATTGACTGATTAACATATTGACTTGACATAATAACATATTTCTTTTTTTTTGCTAATGATTGCCAACTTATCAACCATTCCTTTGATTGCAGAGGGCTTTCTGACCTTACCACATTAAACTTTGATCCTCTTTCATCCCGGCTTTCTTTTGGAGCACATGGTCAGAAATGTCTGGGAAATTGCCCTACACCCTTCGAGCATATATTACTAGAGCCATCGTCCAAATGGGCTTTGTTTTGGTACAGGGGCGAAAAATAGTGTCCAGCATTCCCATTGGTCTGTTTCGTTTTGCTTGGCATGTCAAATCGTTCGAAATTGTTAGAACTGTCATTCGATTTTTGATTTTCGTCAATTTCTAGCTTATTTTTATAGTTTATAAGTGATTTTTTGTATTTTATTACTTTAGTGATACAAATTTTAACAATGGTAATAGTTTGTGTAAGTTTTAAATAGAAATACGAAAAGGTATCGCCAAGGTCATTTTACAAGTAAGTAACCATTAGCGTCTCTACCATTTTTTTAAAGAAACAAGTACCTACATTTTATGAAAAAGGCCGTTAAACATGAATTTAAAATAAATGGTAAATTTAGTAAATTAAATTTAAAGAACTTGTATTATGTATGAGGAATATTGTTTTAGATTTTGGACTCTACTTAAAAGTAAAAAAAAATAATCATAATTTTTCAATATAAAGAAGCTTTTCATTTTTAAGTCATTTTATCATGATAATGTTAAAGATGTTAAATCAGTAATTTTTGTTTTTTGTAGGTTTCCAACTAATCCTGCCGAAAAACGCATTTAGTGAAACATATTGTAATCAGAAAACATTTCAAATAGTGATGTTTTATGTTCCAATCATTTTTCTGGATATATATTTATGTCAAAAAATGGATGCGGAGGAAGAACTAGATTAATTCCAGGTGCACTGCCATCAGGATTTATTGAGGCTCCAGAAGAAGATGAATGTAAAAGGTAAAGAACCCTGCACTTTTCTTGTGGGTTAGTCGTTTAAAGTTTTTAATTTTTCAGTGATGATCTGAAGCCATGAAGAAAATATAGAATAAGAAAACATATAAGTAACTAAGTACTTTTTAATACAACATACATTTTATTTTCAAATACTTACCTATTACTACCTATATTTTTTATAAACCACAAAAATTGACAATAATTATTTTTTATTAAATATACCTATGTTTTTTTAATAAATAGACTGCTAGTTGTTAAGAAATAAGCAAAGCCTAATGTTTTTCAATAAAAAAGTCATTTTAAGCTTCTTTTATTCGTACTCCTAGTCATTAAGAAATAATCGAAGCATAATTAAGTTTTCCAATAAAAATTAAGCTTCACTTCACTTCATTTGTTAACGACTGGCAGTTCAAATGTACCTAAGTACCTAAGAACTAGCTTGAGTTCTATTTGTAGTATATTATTTAGTATTCTATTGAACATAAATTATTAAACAAAATTCTTTTATTGTAATTCTGGTACACATAGATATCATAAATATTGTGTGTACAATATATACCTACTATTTATTTATATTTTTTATTTTTAAATATAAGCTCTGTATCTTTTTTATTGCCTATTATTTCAACCTTCATTTTTCCGTTATACAATTTCTGATGTTTGAAAAAAAAAATCTGATATATCCAACACAAATAATAATAATAAATAATAATAATTTACTATTACTAGATACCTATTTAAATAATGCAAGTTTATAAAATATGTGCATAATTTAAAGTATTTTAAAGGTATGTATCAAATTTATTAATTATATTAATTACAAACCCCGTAAAAATGATGCGACACTGAAAATAGTGTCTACCTATTTCCCCGCATAACCCAAACAAACTCTGTTGAATGCGGACTCTATGAAATATATATGCTCGAAGCCTACCCCCAATAAGTTATATATACTAATTAAAATGTATTTTAAAGGGGGTCATTTCTCTTCATTACGACCCATCTCAATTACTTGTCGGTTCCGAGTTATATCATCCTAAATTTAACTAATGTTACATACATTATTAATTTTGTCCAATAACTGTGCCCTGGTATTCATTTCTGCATTGTACACCTCCGATTTAAGGTAGCCCCATAAAAATAATCCAGAGGTGATAGATCTGGAGATCTTGGTGGCCAATTAAAGCGACCGTCTTGACATATCCATCAATTTGGGAAACGTTGATTTAAATGGTCTCTGACCAGTAATAGAAAATGGGGTCCAACATCATCGTGTTGTAACCACATTCCTCTGGTACAGTCCTTTCTAACAAATTTGGCAGGATGTCTCTAAAAAAAATTAAATACACTTCAGCTGTTAATCTGATTTCAAAATCATGAGGGTCTATTAAATGATTTTCATAAATACCACACCATACATTTATGGAAAATCTGTATTTGTTTTGTTTTTGTGATACATTTTAAGAATGTTCATTGTTATTGATCCCATTACGTGTAAATAGGAATTCATCAAAAAATAAATAATTTTCTTCTGTGAGCCAAATTTAATAAGCGGAGTACGTCGTCTCCGTGTTCAAGTCAATTCGAAATCATCCTTCTGTTAGTGTAAGAATAAATAATAAATAAGCAGTATCTAGATACCAGAAACAAGTATATGGAAAACTTAAAAAAAAAATAAATTTGTATCTATTTTAGGTACACATAAAATGTTTTGTGTGGAATTTATAAAAATCACTTAATACTTAATACTCGAGCACAGTTATTGGAAAAACTTAATAATGTATGTAACAAAATTAAAAATAAACCGGAAATAATTGAAAAAACAGTGAAAAACTTGTTAAAACGTTTGCAGTGATATATTGACGTTCACGGTATTCATTTTAAAAATCTACATTAGTTTTAATTAAATATTTGTTAATGTTAGTTTGTTCTATTACTTTATTAAATAAAGTGAGCCTAGTCCTGTGTAGATGTTTAATTTCCTAACAGAAAATGCTGTAGGTAAAAAGAAGTGAAGATGGTACCTAATTTGTGTAGAGTTTTAAAGGTACAGAGTAAAATATTTGGTTTTAATATTGTAAATACTGATTTATAATATTGTAGTCGCCATAAAAAAAAATTTACTGTAAGAAAATCAAGATGGTGCCATTAAATAATAATAAACTATTTTATTTACTGATCCATGTACTATTTAAATGTGCAGTAACACATACCAGAAACAAGTATATGGAAAACTTAAAAAAAATTAATTTGTATCTATTTTAGGTACACATAAAATGTTTGGTGTGGAATTTTTAAAAATCACTTAATACTTAATACTCAATACTCGAGCACAGTTATTGGAAAAACTTAATAATGTATGTAACAAAATTAAAAATAAACCGGAAATAATTGAAAAATCAGTGAAAAACTTGTTAAAACGTTTGCAGTGATGTATTGACGTTCACGGTATTCATTTTGAAAATCTACTTTAGTTTTAATTAAATATTTGTTAATGTTAGTTTGTTCTATTACTTTATTAAATAAAGTGAGCCTTGTCCTGTGTAGATGTTCAATTTCCTCACAGAAAATGCTGTAGGTAAAAAGAAGTGAAGATGGTACCTAATTTGTGTAGAGTTTTGAAGGTACAGAGTAAAATATTTGGTTTTAATATTGTAAATATTGATTTATAATAATGCAGTCGCCATAAAAAAAATTTACTGTAAGAAAATCAAGATGGTGCCATTAAATAATAATAAACTATTTTATTAACTGATCCATGTACTATTTAAATGTGCAGTAACATTTATTAAAATCCAATATACAGGGTGATAAAGTATAAGGGGTTAAAGAAAAGGTCCTTTATTTATCACAAGTCATGACTTGTGAGAAATAAAGGACCTTTTCTTTAACCCCTTATACTTAATCCCTACTACTCACATATGGCTACCCTCACTACAAAGAAAAATATATACAGGGTGATATTCTAGTTAAGAAGAGAAATATAAAAAAGAGAGTATGGTCCTGGAATTTTATAAAATTAAATTATGGCTTTGATTAACCTAAAAGAGTTTATTATTTGTACAAAATTTTATCAGAATATCTCTAACCGTTTAACCAAAATGACCGACTTTAGTATTGGCAAAAAATCATGAAATACCCTATATCTCAGAAACGAGTAAGATTAAATGCTAAATATGAGGGTGTTCTGAATTCAGCTAAGTGTTATCTATCTCCTATTAAGCTGTGTTCATTTAAATCTGAAACACCCTGTATATTTTTTTTTGTTTTAATCGTCACCGATCTTTCATGAAAAATGTTGATAATCGATTAGCCCTTTATTCCTATAAATTAGATACATCTCTCATCGAGGTTATATATTATGGTGAAATAGAAATAAAGAAACATACAATACAAGTTTGAGAAAAATAAAATAATGTTTAATGGGACTCCACATAAAAATATTTAAGATAGATACCTACCTATACTTTATTCGTATATATTTGCAATTTAATTGCCTTTTCCTACATCAAATCTAAACAGAACTACTAAATAAATTGATAATTAGTTAAAATTATAACAACGAACTGACACATTATTATCATTAACACAAATCTTAATAGTCTTCAACATTTTCGTCGACCCAATCCCAGGGTTTTCATTTCACCCCGACCTATCCGTCTTAACCCAGTCGTAATTATTCTTCAGCACCTTATCTCATTAGCTATTTAGGAGGTTTATCCCCTCGCCGTCGGTTTATCAAGTCAATTCTAATTCCTACACATACTGGGTTTGCGCTTATCGCCCCTTCACACGCGTGTTTCCACTATTAATTACTACCGCACTGATATAACAAACTGCACGACGTTGGGTGGACATGTACATGTCAGGGCTGTTATCTGCTTTATAGGTTAATCACTATAACATTGGAGAAAGTCATATGTGAGTAGATGTATAAGAATCTTAAAATTTCTGCATATTTCTCAGTATTTATATTCAAATTAGTTTATTGTATACCTATCGATACGTCTTAGTGTGATCTTGATATTGGTTGAAAAACTGCAGTTACATATTGCAAAGTAAGTTAGATATTCGGTAAAATTAGATCTAATTTCTCCGTAAATAATAATTGATCAGGTTTTTTTTCCGATTGTTTTTTGTTCTCCATACATAAAAACCTGTATAATGAATGATAATGAACAACAAGTGAATAAATGGAATTGGATGTCTTCAGTGCAGGCCAGAGAGTAATGATTTATATATTTTTAAAATTTTAAACAGTCATTACCGATTACGGTGTTTTTCATTCCAATATATGCACGATATTCTTGATGAAAATGAATTGTGTCAAATGTGATACTGTAATGTCCTTAGAGCATATAAGACTAGAGATATCATTCAATGTATTTTGTTATGTATAAGCGGGGTCATTACTTTAGATGTGAGGGGAGACGGGTAGGTACGCCATTCTCAATGGCGTACGGTTTGAAAGGGTTCATATTTATGTTTACAATTTGTGTAGTGTAATGTCACAATAACTAATAATTTAGATAATTGATTCACATCATTAAGGGCCCATCTTTTCACCTCTAAGTAAAGTTACACTTATGTTTACTTGACAGATTAGCAAAAAGTAGCCTATCGTTTAAACAGCAAGTAGTTATTCAACTTTACTCAAAGGTAAAAAGACTGGCACTAAGAGAAACAAATTTATTTAAAAATAAGAGTTTCTTTTTATTTATATTAAGCTTTCGTTATACACTGTATTATATAATATTTTTCTGAAAATGACTATATATTCGTTTAGAATTGAAAACTTTTTTTTATTATAGATATAGGTTTTGGAACTACATGCTTTCAAATGGATTCGTGACCATACATTATTTTTCTTTAGTAGATCATTTAAAAACTGCAATTTTTTTTATAGAGCAAATAAAAGACAAGTAAAGGCAAATAAAAACAAATAACAATAATTTATTTATAATAGTAATAATAATAAATTTACATATTTTTTAATAAAGTTATTAATCAATGTAATCAAAACATAGTTATTGGTTGTTCCTAGACCCAGACAGCACACCAAATCCTTTGGATATCTACTGGACATCCCAATATCCACTGAATGTCCAGTCCATGGTGAATATCTATTTAATATCCATGAGATGTAATTTATAGACATGCAAATGTCCATAAATAATAATAATTACATAGCAAATTATTAAAAAATTACGCCATTGTGCTCGCCATTGTGGCGAATACTACCGTTCAGATATTTAAAATTAATTTTTTTAAGGTGTATTCAATATCCCATGGACATCCACTAAATATATCAAAGTCTAGACGCGAACGCAAACCATAGTGGATATCCACTAGATGTAATTTTTGATTTTGCCCACTGAGATCCTGTCATCAGTCCAGTGAAAATGCGTAGATCTCTCCTACTCCATTCTCGGATCTGAGCAGAGGCGTTCATGGAAGGGTTGTTTATAAACGCCTTCAAATGGGTTAGCCCTGGGGTATCTCTCCAGTTCGTGAGTGTTGCACCCTCCATCCATTTTGAGATAATTCCTTTGGCAGTGCTTTTTGCAATGCCCAGGAATGGTTCTGGTCCTATGAACATAGATTCGGTTCCTCTTTTAGCAAGTGCGTCGGCTTTTTCATTGGCCTCCACACCACTGTGTCCCGGAACCCAGATCAAAGTAACTTTGTTCTGGGCACCAAGACACTCTAGGGTATTTATACAGTTTCAAAACCAGCTTCGAGTCAACTCGATTGGAGCTCAGGGCCTTAAGGGCTGCCTGGCTATCTGAAAAGATCTTTATAGTCTTGTTTACGAGGAGAAAATTAACTCTCTCGCTCCCAATTCTATAACAATCATTTCTGCTTGGAAGATCGTGGCCAGAGAGCCTAGGTTTATTGATATGTTAACTCTAGGCCTCTGGCCGAAAACCCCCGCTCCTACTCCTTTTTCAGTTTTGGAGCTGTCCGTGTACAGCGCATAGTCTGCATGGAAGAGGGTTTTTTCCCCTTTGCTCCATGCGTCTCTCTCTGGAATGAGGACGCTGTATGGCTTTTCTATGTGCTGTCGGGGAACTAGCGAGTCCGAGACCATGCCGAGGATGGGGTGATTATTAATTTCAGTCACCAGCCCCGTCTTGTCCCACCGCAATTCTTCGTTACATTGACTACCCACTTTGAGGAGCCTGTAGGAGACCATTCTGGCCTCCCTTTCCAACACAATGTGGAGAGGGGTTAGGTCCAGCATGGTCTCCATGGCTCCCGTAGGTGTAGTTGACTCCAGTTATGGCGAGACACGCAAGCCGCTGTATTCCAGCCAGCTTTGCTCTAGCCGTCCCTTGGAGTCCCTTGTCCCATCAGACGACAGAACCGTACGTAACCATGGGTTTTACCACTGTTTGGTAGATCCAATAGATCAGTTGAGGACTGATCCCACATGCTTTGCCGCATATCCTTCTGAGTGTCCAGAGGGATAATCTGGCTTTGTTAATGGTTTTTTCCAATTGGGGGTTCCAGGTGTTTCTTATCTAGGGTGATTCCCAAATATTTCACCTCCTCCGCAAAAGGAATGTTTTCCCCAGCCAAGGTAGGTTGTCTGACGCCCCTGTAAAAATAGTCACCTTGATCACCAGATATAAAAAAATGTAATTCTTTTTTGTTGAGATTATTTAAGAGCAAGATATACTCTACTCTTGCAAACAAAGAGAATAAACTTTGGGCTATAAATCAAAACGCTGCAGATACAAATATTTTAGAATCTAAAAAAAGAGGGTCATATTGAACATTTTTAAAAATATTCATGTAAGGGATCAGCCAATGTAGTAAACAAACTGTGGAACATTTAAATTAAGAAACACGTGTTCTCTGCGGTTTTGAAATCTACTCAGTCACCATCGCAGAAAGACGGGGTTCTTCCCATCAGCTGGAAGCAGTGGAATGTAAATAGTTAATTGTAAATGTGTGATGCTTGTAGAGGAATTGCCAGATACTTGTGATAATATTATAATTAAATATTTTCTTCAGTTATCCACTTTATTTATACTATACACTTTCTTCAGATTCAGCAACTTTTTATAGTAAAATTTGTATTTTTAGTGAATAGCGTCATGCTCGCGATGAAAGGAAGCAAAGATGTTGATATGTCGGAGGTCAAAAATGGTCTAATTGTTGTCTTGGCGAGTGAAAGTGTAAGTGTTATTTTTTGTGTGTCTCGTCGTGATTGGCTGAAAGAACCTCGCCTGATGTTTCGCATAAATTTATTTGCAGAGAGAGATAGAATATTATCGCTTGCACCCATAGATGCGTTTTAATGGTCTATTTTTGAATATACTTATGCTGATAATAAAACAGATTTACAAGTGTGAAAGATTTAGCGGTAATTCTTAAATTACTGGAAAAATTCAATGAGAAAGATAAATATAATTTTAGGCGCTAGATATTATTTAACACTGAACACATACAAATATGTTTATCTAAGAACTCGAAACAGCGTTAAATTTCTTTTACTTTTGCTATGGGTCAGGGCCGGCTTTGATACAATGTACTGAATTAATACTAAAATATATTTATGTTATTATATATTTAAAGATAATATCAGAAGTATCTTGTAATTTGTGAACAACTAACTTCAGATAATGTTAACACTGTTTGTAAAACACTAATCACTATTAAACCTTTGCAATTAATGTATTTTTTGTGTATAAATCTTATAGCTAACTATGGTGACAGTAGCGTAGTTGTATCGATTCTTATTCATTTATGGGCCTTTAAGAGGTTTAGCGATCCAATGCATCAGTTCCTAGAGATGACCTTGTACATTATAAAAAATTGACATGGTTTGTTGTGGGATCCGACAGGTGACGTATTTGCAGTAATTTATTTTCTGTTAATATGGCATTCAGACTACAAATTGCATTGCGTTATTGTTTCGATGATGATGGGTAGGGTTTTTAGGCTTTTTGTCATCTTTAATTTAAATGACCATGTCGATCAACTTTAAATCACTCGGAGCGACACAGCAAATATTAACTAGAATGGCGTTATATAATGCGTGGCATTCTATATTATACTCTTCACAGTTTAGTAGACTTATTTAACTCCCTATTTTTAATCAGATATTTTTCAGACTCAATGGATTTCATCCCTTTATAGTTTTCGTGAATATGTCAATTTGAGTTAAGATTTTTTTGATATTTTATCCCTCATTTTTATTCACATGTTTTTTTTTTCCTATCAGTAGGCTGGATAGAATTTGAGTTGATATACTGGATCTTCAACAATACCGAAAACCCACGTGACCAAATCGTCATGAAAATAAAAGTAAAAAACCCCAGATATGAGCCAGTGCCATAGGTTATTTTATTACAAAATAACTATTTTTCTTTTTTTATGGTCTGCAACTACGAGAACAAAATTCAGTTAGAATTACAACACAAAATCATAATATTAATTAGAGGTGCTTTACATTATTGTGTTTTAATGTTAGAATTCGATATTTTAATTATATTTAGTCAAATGCAATAATCTAATTTTAAAAATATGATATAGTTAACATAACCTTAAAAAAACGGAGCTATTTATATTTAGTTTGTATTTAACGAAAAGGATAATAAACTAAAATATGGTTCGTACTAGTTATTGTCACTATTACAAAAAAAAAACCTTTACCAGAACAAGGCGCAAGAAAGTTATGGACAAAAAATGTTATGAAATAAAATATGAATAAAATTAAAAATTATTTACTTTAGATTGGCTCTAAGAAATTTAGCTACAGCTAAAACTTTAAAAAATTTAAAACTTACTGGAATTGTATCTGGGCAAGGGAAAGTAATAAACAAATAATTTTTTAAGTTTGTTCTATTATTTATTTATTGCAGCGTTTAAACCATTTACAAAATACATTATGTTACTTATATGTATACAAAACAATATTAATCGGTGGTACACAAACGATACTAATTTACAGTACCTACCTGTTCAAAATATTTACCACCAGCTTTAATACAAGCATTAATCGTTCTTTTTTGAACACATTATGCAGTTTCTCCTCAGTTATATTTCATTTAATATAGGTGCTCCAGTTTATAAACGTCACACAAACGATTTTGAATTGAGCGATTAGTAATATTCCATAGGTAGGTTTAACAAAATTAAGGTAAAATTATTGTTTTAGTACCGAAACTTAATAAGGGATGCATTATCAGAAATGTTTTCAATATTTTATGGTTAGTTTGTAGCGACAAACCTAAAAAAATGTGTGTTGAATTTCACTCGCCAGAATCAGTCTGAAACACCGTTCATACCTGTTTGAGGTGCTGCCTTTTACTAATTTATTGGGAATTTGCACCATGTTAATTTGCACATCTTCAGCACGATACACAGACTAACGGTATGTTCCTGCGCATGCATTTGACTGACGCTGACGTCACGTGGGACATAGAATTATAAGCATTAAATGGGAGATAGTGTTTAAAATTCGATATTTTGTCAATTTTAGATTTTATGCAGTTACTTAAGCTTTATTGATTATTTTGTAATATACCTATTCGTTTACAAATATGAAGGTTTAAGGTAAATAATACTAATAAAAATATTAATTTTTCTCATAAATTATAGGTATTTTGTAACAAAATCCATAACCCGGTCATAAGATAAGTAAAAGATATGTTCTAAAGATACAAGTTTGACTAAAATTTGTACTTTCTGGGCGTAGTAGTTTTCTTGTAATCTCTTTTCTTATTATGTGAAATAAAAATAAGTGTGCAGAAAAAAATTATTTATTTACAAAAAGTGAGTACACAAAAACATTACTTTTTATTTGGTAAATTTAAACATTTTTTGTCAAGTTTACTTTGAAAATACTTAAAACCAATTTTCCTGTTCATTTATCTTATTCTTATACATGTTCGTGTCCTCCTCATGCATGGCATTACTTTAAAAGGACTGTTGTATTGGGACAGGAAACTACTGTTTTATCTGCTAAAATTTTTAAATACCAATTTATTTTCTTTGTTTAATGAGGTACGTGCACCTGGTGGAATTCAGTTTTCTTTTCTTGCGTCTATGTTTAAGAGGAATCTCACAACTACTTTCCAAATGGATAGGGCAATTTCAATTAAGTTTGTCCCTTCTTCGATAAGAATTTACCCATATTTTGTGGCATTCCACTACGCATCCCGGCATTTTAAACATTAATTTAGTTCTTCCCCAAAAATATAATTATTAAATTATTTTACACTCCTCAATCTAAAAGTGTCAAAATAACTTAAAAGTTTTTCCCGTTTTACGTCTTGCACGGTTTGGACGAATTTTGAATCAAAAGTCAGCAAACCTTTAGTATGTGTATCCTGATCTTCAACATATTTTGTTATTACTATGGGCCTTTTAGAGCTTTTTCCTTTCTTATAATTTTGAACAAGTATTTGTTTACGGCGACAAAAAAGAATCACATTCCATTTATTCACCTGGAAAACGTTCCTCAAATTTTCGAATACAATTACGAATATAAAATAATTTTGTTACCTGAAATAAATTATTTACAGTCATTAAGTTTTACGAGTAACGGTAAAAGCCACCAATAATCTCTAAAAAAAAACTAATTGCTTTATTAATACTTAATCTAAGATTAATACTAAATGAAAAATGGAATAAAGGTGTTTATAAAATGTAAACAAATATAAATATTGTCAGTCCCCAAATAAATGCCAGTGACATTTCTGACAAGACTGACAGTTCAGTTTAGTTCCTTTTACGTTAAATCAGGCCCATTCGATGGGTTTTTGATGGTTATCAGATCACGTGGGTTTCGGGTATTGTTGAAGACCTGGTAGATTTTCGTTCTTTAATTATAAAATATAAACTTATTTGTTGAGCTAGTATCAATCTTCTATGTTCAAATAATTCCAAAATCAGATACATGTACTGTTTATTTAGACACAACTGTATATTAAACTGAATTATGTATTCCGACACAGTATCTAAACTACTGGAAATTGATTGGATCAACGAAAAGTGTCTAGTAACTGTTTGAACACAAAGTTTTAGTTGAAAATTATCCTCGAGATGTATTTCTCAACCTACTTCCAAACCATATGCGATGCATTCAGTAAGTCCGTACCATATATATTGTTGTGTTTTGAATGCGGCAATGTAGACTGTAATTAGCATTACATAGTGCAGTGAATAATGTTTTGAATACATTTTGCGACTAAGAAATTAAGTGTCGATTTCAGCTAAGAAATAATTTCGTATTTTAACTAAAAATGTTGCAATGTTTTGACTTGTTAAGACTGAAACACTTAAGTGAAGTTTTTTGTAACGAGCAATACTTTTAATAATAAATTCTGAGCTGGTGTTGAACCTTTTTCTTTTAAATTAACAAACAGATTGATGTATATCCCTCTTGTGGTCTAATTATTATGACTTTGGTGTGGTAACCCCAAAGGACGTAGGTTCGTGTTTTGTTTGGAGCTGAGTTTTTTAAATAATTTTTCAATTTTTTCTTGTTTTCACCTCTCGTGGGTTTGGAATTTATTCCGTAACCTCTTTTATTTCTTTTTGGCATTAAAACTGACAAAAATACTTCTAAAACATTTTTAGTTTATCTCCCCATTTATTTACTAAGCTTTTTATGTTATATGAATAAAAAATATGTATGATATAATAATATAATATGCAACGACCATACACTACTTATTACATAAGAATTTTATTCATAATTTTATCTACGACCAAGAATCAATGCTTCAATTTAAAACATAAACATTTTTCAAATAGTTTATGTATATGTTTCTAGTATCAATATAATTTTTAAGTTCTGCTATCATAAGGAGCGATTAAAGTATATTGGTACCTAGAGGAACCTCAATGCAGTAATTAATAATGTAATAAACAAAAGATTATTTTTATATAAGAGAGAGAGAGAGAGATATTTTATTGTATACATTAGTATGTCATACTATACAGAGTGGGCCACTGGCAACGCGAAAATTATTTAATTTTATTTTTTTTTAAATTAACGTGTCTCGGCATCTAGTGGCTACTGACACGGGATCTGTGATACATTTGGTTAAAGATACATTTGGTTATATAAAAAGTAAATTTTAAATTAAACAATCGACATTCTTTAAGGAACTGAATCACAGCACTAAACTGTTTAGGTAGATCGAGAACGTTTTAAAGAGTTCCACTGAGCTTGTGTTTGCGACGAGTTGAGCTGTAGTGTTTACAATCTAAAAGTATATGCTCAATTGTAAATCTTACACTATCACAGAACTCACAGACAGGGGGATTCTGTGAGGACATTAGATAACATTGGGTGAGCCGGGAATGACCTATTCTGAGTCGTCTTATACTTTTGGCTTTTCTTGTCATTAAGCGGTAACTGTGGGTTGTATTGAAAGAAGTTTTGCGTTGCGTGTATTCCTATGTGTTTACCATGTGTAGATCATCGTTTGTCGAGCTGTTGATTTTAAGTCTTGATGAAGTTGAATTTGTTCTACTGGAAAATCGGAGGAGCAAGATTGTTTCGCTGCTTGGTCTGCAGGTTTGTTGCCAGTAATTCCTAGCTGAGAAGGGATCCAGATGATATTCACAGCGAGACCTCTAGTACGTTGGTGGTGGCATGTGTCGAGGATACCTTGAACTAAGGGATGTTGTGAGTAGTTGTTTTTGATGGAGTATATTGATGAAATGAAGTCTGTACATATGGTAAGTTTACTGTTATCCTGTACTGGGATCCTCAAAGCTTGTTGTATTCCATATAGTTCAGCTGTGTGTATACTACATAAGTCAGGTAGTTTGTATGTTGCTATTGTTGTGCCTACTGTAGTAACAGCGCATCGAGTACCATTAACTTCTTTGGAGGCGTCAGTGTATAGGATTTTGTCGAACGGCTGGTGATTTATCAGATCTTTTGTCCAAAGACTATGTTAGGCGTTTCGCATTGCAGATGCTTAGGATTGTGTTCAATAGTGGAGTTTTTTTGGTCCATGGAGGAGTTTTAAAAAGTTTTATGGGAGTTGTAACTTTAAGGTTAGTGTCTCTTATAATAGAGTGTAACATTTATGGAGATGAGAGCGATGTTCTCAGTCTGTTTATAGGAGCAGGTTGTGTAGAGTCAATTAATTTAAATACTGGGTTTTGTAAGTAGGCAGATATCCTGAAAAAATTGGATAATAGTTGGCATTCTCGTTGTATGGAAAGAGGTGGTTCAGAATATTCAATGTAGATGCTTTTAGTTGGACTGGATCTAAAAGCGCCTAGTCATATTCGTAATGCTGTGGTTTGGATAGTGTCGAGAGATTTAAGATACGTTTTGATTTTATTTAATCTGTTTGCAAGATGTATATAATAGAATTACGAGTAACTAAATATTAAAATTTATTTTTTATTTCATCGGGAAATTTTGTGTCGTTATAGAATTTGGGCCCTCTTTTTAAATTTACTTGCATATTTGAGTATTTACTCACATCAATTTGTTTAATATTCAGTTGTGTTTTTATAATGAAATAATGTGTTTAGAGACATGTGGATTTTATTTTAAGTGGGAGTTCTTCAAAGTAAACTTGTTGCAAATTTCCAGAAAATAGACAGGTCAAACCAAAGATAATTTTCAAATTTTTATATAAATATTACATTTTTCTATCTTGTTCATTTATAATAGTTTTTTTCCAATCTTGTTTACAGTCCCAAAAATATTGATTTAAAGACGATCGCGGCCAATTAAATTGTAGAGAAGTCTAAGAAAACTGCTATTTTTTTTAATAATCGAGTCTGGAAATACTATTTCTATGCCTGGTCAGTAGCTTATTCTGCATAGTATTAATAATAGGGTATCTTTTATCTTATTTAAAACTCAAAAACTTTAAAAATCGATGGTAAACTAATTCAAGCTAATTCTTATGAGTAGTTCATTGCAATGTAGTTGTATTTATATAAAAAAAGTTTATTCTTATACTTTTTTTATATATAAATGCATGTACCCTTTTAATAAAAATCATTAGGTAAAATTTGATCATAGCGATGATGTCTGCAGCTAAATTCAACCTCTACTCTTGTAGTAATCGTAGTAAATATTTTTTTAATTTCCAGAAAGCATTTTTCCTTAAAAAAATTTATAATTTGATTTTTAAGTAATTTCTTTTTTGAAAACATCTACAAAATTTAAATTATTACTTGAAATCGTAATAAACTATAATAAGTCCAATTATAGTTACCGATTTAAAGAAATTAAATACAAGAGAGAAAGTGAAATGTATACACTTTTTTTATTGATGTCATCGGCTTCGATAACTTATGCCATTAGCCTTCTTTTCTATGAAGGTTATGGCCTACTAGTAGCCTAATACTCAATAGTGCAGGAGTGCTTGTACTCTAATTCTCCTACACGCCTTTAGACAGGCATTGTTACTATTTCTCAGCGCCACTTTAGAAACAACACTGTAAATTAAAACATTACAGTGAATGGTCGAAGTGAGGAATCCTATGCATCAGAATTATTATGTTTAAATAAATAAATAAATAAATCCCCGCCAATGCGCAATGGTGGAATTTGAACTGTAAACCCTTAAATTCGCAAGTCCAGATTTTAACCACTGAGCCACTAACCCCCTCCACCTTAATGATCCCAAAAACAATATTTTGCTTTTATTTATCAATTGAAAGGGAACGGTTCTGAGTTGTCAATTTTATGGGGCTGAAAATAAGTTGCACTTGTCATTAATTTCGTAATGAATCTACTAGGTGTTTCTAAAATCATTTACTATTCATTTAAGAAAATTGGTACTACATTTTGATCATTGTGTTACTCTCTGAAATATTATTAACCTCACAAGTTTATGTTATTTTATTTTATACTTACTGTATTTGGCCTTTTTCTTCTAGTAGTAGAAGTGAACGTCTAGTTAATTAATTGATGATTTATATACCCACGTTGTGATAATGTTAATTGAGATAAACCAGGATTCGATGCAAAGTTTGGTGCAAATTTATATATAAAACCAGGCAAATTTATATTTTTCATATTTTAAATGTGATGCAATAATAAGTAGAGTATATTACACTTGATACTATTTACTGAAATCTCACTTGAGTCCCGTTCAAACGCAGAGATATATTTTATTTAGGTTGATGACCAACGGAGTTAACGAACAGCGTCAATTCGCCAGTTGGTTAATTACTATGTTGATGTTTATATTCTTATTTAGGTTGATGACCAACGGAGTTAACGAACAGCGCCAATTCGTCAGTTGGTTACCTTACTATATTGATTTCACATAAACTTTGTTTTAAACCTTGTAGAATGGTGGCTTAGCATACAGATGTTCCCCCTTAAGCTAAAGAACAGTGTATTCACCAGTTAGTTAACTTACTGTTAAATTTTACCATCTTGGTTTGTACAAATTATCCAAAATAGTACATCCCTGTATATTTCTAAAATATTAATTTTTATAATTTCTATTGAAATGACTTAATTAAACAAGTCTGCATATTTTTTAATATTGATTATTATAATTTCTATTGAAATAACTTAATACAACCCTGTATATTTCTTAATATTGATTTTTATAATTTCTATTGAATTAACTTAAATTCACCCGAAAACAGATGACTAACCTAACTGTCTTTCGAGATAAATGACTAAAGGTCATATGGTTTATTGGTTACATTGATAATATTTAAAGAAAATATCAGGCCCTCGTCTAAACGACCTCGGTGGTATCTAAAAGAAAGTTAAATCTTTTGACTCATTATTGAGAATACAGACATTAAATTATGTACTAATTTCATCTAGCGTTGTGACGGCGTCGACTTAGGTTCGCCGCAGCGTTGAGCGTCGCTTTGCGTCGAGGCGCCTAGCATCGTGGTGGAGAGGAAGGCATCTAATACGGTACTGCATTGGGACAGATATACGGTAGAAATATTTAGTTGATGCGGGACGTCACGAAGGGCGTCGGCAAGGATATTATGAAGGAAATATTTAGGGGCGGCAAGCGTCAAGAAGTAGAGCGATGAGACGTTGTGCTTCGGAATGAATGATGTAAGGTAGGAAATACTTAGATGGTACGTTCGAGACGTAGACAGGTAGGGAAATAGGGCGTCTGTAACGTTCATTTTTGGCCCCACGAATTAATAAAATTGTTTTGGCTTACCTGGCTAATCATACGAAAAAAAAGGGTAAAATCGTATTGATGATATCACTATTATTTTTGTCATTAACTAATTTCACCTGTATTCTAACTTTCGGACATCATTATTACAATTTATTTCATCTCACCACTAAGTAAAAGGATAGTAGTTCTCCTAAAAATAGACCAAGTTTCGTTGTAAATTTATATATATTATGTATTATAGTCTCACCTTTGGGTAATTAATTATTTACGATACCATTCTTTAAGATTTTCTTTGTTTATTTTTGGTTAGGTTAATATTTTTTAATTATGACAGTGAATGACATAAACGTCACTTGACGACAGAACACCGACAAGTGTCATGGTTGTAGTACGTTCCTATATCGGGCTCAGAACCCGAGGTAAGGTAGTTTCACAATGAGCGATTTTAAGTCGTGAGGGATTTTTTTGCGATCGCTGTTTATTAAGTTTTGTCGGGAACAGTTTCCCAAATGAAGTTATACTGTATATAAATATAGTTTTTAGGGTACCTCTCGTAAATGGTCTCTTAAGTTATATAGTGGGGAATTCTTGAGGATGAGTTTCTGAACCCACTTGACATTTATCGGAAAGGGATTTCGGCCATTTTGGACGGCTGACGTATTGTTTCTGTCAGTGGGTGTTGAGTCACAAGGAAGACGATTTTTGTGTCGAAATAGAATTTTCTTAATATTTAGCCCCATCGGCTTACCCTAATTAAAGGAGATTTTAGATTCTACTTCATGGTTAATTGTGGGTAAATGGACATTTCGTATTTTGAGAGGAATTTTAGTGTATTGGTAAATTCCTATGGTCATTGGTCCAGGATTTTAACGCAAGAATTGGACGTTCACAGCATTTGGAGTGTGGATTATTGTTGTGCTGTGGATCATCTCACTTGTTTCTCATCCTTGGAAGGCTACCAAGTTAACCCTTTACGAAAAAGTTCGGGATACTTGAGTCAACGTGTATCGACAATTTTCACACAGGGGGTTGTTGACCCAGGATTTCAACAGTTGTACACAGAGGGTTATATCGTCCGGAGTTCAACGGTTTCATCGAGGGAACACAGAACATTGGTATGCTAGCCGCCTAGCTTACTTGTAGCTAGATTTACAATGATGATTCTCGTTCTGGATAGGAAGATGGGAATGCTGTGAAAGAAGACACCCTACTATCAGGATTTTTTTTATACTTTATATTGAAGGTTTCATGTGTGCATTGTTGAACTATACATTCACTTTCAATCGAATGTTGTCAAGGTATTCTCAACATTATTTATACTTTTGAGCACAGAATGTTCTAGGGTTCTTTCACTCATAACTTAAGTATTATCAAATGTTACATCGTTTAATTGATTAATATTTTAAATTTTTACTTAATTTAAGCACTTAATGCTGATGTAGTAATCCTTCGGGTCGCAGAACACTTGGACTGCTTCCATGTTTAAGTTGTAATTCTTCAGTTATTAAGGGATACTGCCATAATTTTACTTTATTTAATTTATTCATTATTAAATGGACAAGACTTAACTATAAGTTAAGCAATCTCAGAAGACCCGTGTGGGGGCAGAGATAAGGTAACCTCTTCCAAACTGGGAGTTTAAGTAAATAACCTCTGTGTCTGAAGTCCTTTATGTGTTCATTGTATTTTTATTTTTATATTTTTATTTAGTTTTATGAATTATACTTAATTATAAAATTTCATGGTTTAATAATTTTCTTTTGGGTAGTTTGGTCTTAACTAAAAGTTAAGCAGATATCACCTTCCAATTTGGAGAGGGTTATAAGCTTATAAGGATTATAAGTTTACTATTTAGTTTACAATATATGATGTAGTATAGGTGCGGTTATGCACAAGATTTGAGTTAACTATTATTTTATATTTTATATTTTTTTTGTAAGGTGGGAATTAATATTTTGCGCAAGCGTCATGCCTGGTACCAAGCTAACGACGAACCGTGCCATATTTTGATTTAATAATTTATTTTGGGTTACGCATATACATATACAGTGAACATTTTCACTTTAATTTCCTCCAATTTTTTTTTTGATTACCTAAGCCATTAGGTAATTAGTTTGTATATTTAGTAAATATTTTTTTTCTTTATAAAGGAACATAAGTTGAGGTTTGTCTTTTATTTCTTTCCTCATTTACTGGGTTTTTGGGGAAATAGGATCATAGTTTGGCCACTATATAGACCCAGTTGGCGCCTATTTATTTGTCTACTATTTCCGGAATTATTGTAAGCTATCCACCCCCTAGCTGCCGTCTGAGCGACGTCGAAGGCCCGAAGGTTGACACCGGAACAACCGAAACTTGTGTAACCGTAGTAGACAACATTTTTAATTGTAGTTAATACTTTAATAATTTTTTTTAAGTTTAAAAATTTTGGTGGAATCACCGAGTTCATTTCTTAGGTTACACGTCTAAAAGTTGAGCGTCGAGACGTTGAGCGTCGGATTAAATATAATGGTAGAAAATACTAAAGTGGTGTTAGAAGTGATAGCGTAGAAAGGTGGGGAAGTAGGACGGCAGGACGTTGGGCGTCGAGACGTTGACACTTTTGGGGATAGGAGGTATTGTAGGATAGACATCATTTGGAAAAAGCGTTTTAGGTAAAGTACAGACTATATAACTGAATACAAATAATAAAGTGATTGCCTAAAAGTAAAATAATAAAATTAATGTATATCAAATAATAAAAAATGAATGCTTGCCCATCAGATAAAAAATTAATGATTCCAAGCTCATTTGGGTCTGGGTGCTTATAGCAGTTTTATTGGCTTTTTTTGTGACGTTTTTGTGTGTCTTAGTTCCCAGCGAAAAACGAATCTGGGTGGAAAGAAGGTGGCTGATTTATTACTATCTTTGAAAATTTTGTGTATCGAAAACAACGTTACTATTTAATCGCACTTAAGATAAGTATGTCAAATGTTTCTTGGTCTGTTCCCAGACACGTGCAATAAAAGTGGATCTATTAAGGACAGGGTTATATATATATTATTTATTAGGTGTCGTAAATATGTTTTAATTATCTGGAAGATTTTTCGTTTAATCATGGATTTTGAATTTAATAAGAATACAATATTTTATTTAGTAAATGGAATTAATAATTTATTAAGGTAACTGGGTGAGGTAGGTTACAGTAAATTATTTCTCATGCACAATCAATTTCTACATTTATAATGAGCACAATTTAAAAATAATTCTTTTTGAATCGCGCATGCTTAAACAGTTTGGATTAAGTCTGGAACTATCCCTTGAAAAGTGCGCATACGCCGAAATGTAAAGAGATCCAATCCTAAACTGATATTAAGTACCTTTTACTGAAATTTATTACGTTTTAATGCGCCTGTTTATTACGATTTTTTTTTTGGTTGGTTAAGAGCCGGTTTTAATTTAAATAATAAACTGGGTGAGTAAATTATTTGATATTTAGTTCATGGGATTTTATAAACTTAGGAGGAATACTACATCCTGAGCCAGCTCGGTCATTTGTATTTCTCGTATTTTTGGGGTTTTAGTGTACAGTTACACAGACTGGCATTATCAAGTGACGTGGACTCACGAGTTTATTTTTGTGTTTCTCCTCCGACGGTTCTACTACTACCCCACAAACACTAAACACGTGATCTGAGTTTTCATCCATCCGCCTCTGGTTGAGGATCGTTCATTTGTATTGGCGGGAACTGGGGAGATATAGCTGTTACGTTCTTTGAAGTTCACCGGGAACATCGACTCAAGGAAAAAGGTTTCATTTATTTAAATTAATTTCATTCATACCCTTTTATGGCTCAAACATTATTGTATAAATTTAGGTAAAGTAAAATTTTGGAAAGGGAATTTTACCTATGTTATAAGGGATAGTATATTGCATAAAACTGGAATTTTATTAATCTTATTAGCTAATAGGTTATGGTAACTGTACGACTGAAATCAAGTGATATTTTTATCTGGTTCTATTAACTTTTTCTTTACTTTACACTGTGCGGATAGTACATAAAGTCTAAGCCTTAGTAGCAGCGCCTATGATCCTATTATTATTATTATTATTTGTTCCAACAAAGGTTTTGATTTCTGCGCTAGGGTCATTGATTTTAGTTTTATACATTTTTATTTTTATGGCATAACCACCTAAATATATACCTTTATATATTTTAATTTTTTACAGTTTATATAAAAATATTTTTTTTTTGCTAAAACGTCACATTGTTGTGATAACTTCTGTTTTATTTTTAAATTTTTTACCGTGGCTATGTTTAAAATAAAGCCTAGGGATCCGTTGTTAATTTTTGACTATCTAAAAAGGCTTCTTATCCTATTAAATAGTATAAGCAGGAGTTTTCTTTATCTAATTTTGTTCCTTTTGTTTGATAAATTTAGGTTAGGGACAAGGAAACATTTATCTGGCATTTAATCGGTCTGGCGCCAGCATTTAAAATCTTGGTACTAAACGGATCACGCCTTCTCCACTCAGAGCAAAACCGGAACCAGGGCTCTTCATCAGACAGTCGAAACGTTACCTGTAGACCTTCGTAAGTTGGAAATTGCCTTTGTTAGTTTAATTTAGTGGCAACCATTTAACCTGAACGCGGACTGCGTTATACGGGGAATTAAGGAGGTAAATACTTAGCAAATTCGAAACTGCATAGCGACTTTAAATGAACTGATATTGTTACCTATTTTAATTTTAGTTCTGACGAAATAAATGTTGTATAAGTATTTTATGATTGATAAGGTCCTAGAGTTATTTATATCTGCTTTGTTGTTGTTTTTAAAAACATGGCAAACTTTTGATGATTTACAGTTTAAATACTTACATTGATCAGCAACATCAACGTATAAGCGAAGGTACAGTCTTTAGTTACCAAAGCGAACAAATCATCAGCACCTGTAGGTCTTTTGGGTTTTTGTTTAATCACTAAATGAAATTAATTTTGGGTTATTTATACAGAGTGGCCCAAAAGTCTGGAACCGGCCAATTATCTCGTAAATTGCTAGTCCTAATTGTACAAAATTTGGGGAGCATCTATTTTGGGATTCGGAGATTCCAGATTTAATATTTGCAATGTTGCCAGATTTGCAATTTTTCTTATATTATTAGTCACTTTGGTTTTTCAAATTAATCACCCTGTATATTCAGTCATTATTGGAATCTCCTATTCAAAACGAGTTTAACCATATGTAACACTTATGATTTTATGTAGTCTGGAAGGTCTTAAATAAATAAAACAGAAGTCTGGCAACGCCTAATTAGCTCAATAAATTTTTTAATACAAACTATTTTCAACTACATTAGACGTAACAGTTGAAAGATAACAACATTTTTAACATAATGGTTACTTTACCAAGTGTTTAAAATATGCTCCATTTTTGTGTTGACAGTACCCTAATCGATGGTAGAATGCGTATACCACATTTCTCCATGATTGTTTTATTTATTTGAGACCTTCCAGACTTCATAAAATCATAAGTGTTACATATGGTTGAACTCGTATGGAATAGGATATTTCAATAGTGACTGAATATACAGGGTAAATAATTTGAAAAACCAAAGTGACTAATAATATAAGAAAAATGACAAATCTGGCAACATTGCAAATATCAAATCTGGAATCTCCGTATTCGAAAATAGGTGTACTTCAAATTTTGTACAATTAGGACTATGACTTTACGAGATATTTGACCGTTTCCAGACTTTTGGGCCACTCCGTATATAAAGCATCTCTTAGCATAAAAACATAATCAAGAGCGTCAGGATCAAAATTTTGAGAGGGGATATGCGATTTACTAAATAAATTTAAAAACACAATTACGATGTCTAAGGTGTTATTCAATTTATTTTTTATTATGATGCATTATACTGGACAATCTTTGATTTAGCCGTCTTTATATTCTATAGATAGATACCTACTATAAGGTATTTTCACTGTAATAATACATTTAACCACGACGTTGATATCTCGCTGCAGTGCGCTATTTCGAATACACGTGGGCATAATTCTCCCTTTATTTGTGGTGGTTTATTAAACGGAAGCTTTACTTAAAATTTCCTCGTAAAACAAGAAGAAATAACCGTTTTCTCCCATTAAACCGAAACAAAAATCTCATTAAACCGTGGCGACTTTTCACCGCAAATCTCGGCTATTCCTTAATTACACACTTAATTTTTCTATGCCATTTTCTACCCTTAGATTCACCCCGGCACCGGCGAGTCATATTTCAAGCCGGAAGGAAGGTTATCAGATTTACTCGTCGACTTAATGCAGATATAAAGAGAAAGAAAAGGAAATATTGAGAGAATTGTAAAAACGTCCGACCGCTGAATTTTTTATAGCCTAAGGAATCGAATGCGAATTCCAATATTTTTTTTTCGAACGACGATTTTTCCGAATTAATTTTTTTTACGTTGTTATTTTGTCTTAATGGTTTTTAAATATTTATTTCCTAGGAACATACTTGTATAATTTGTTTTATTTAATAAATAAATTAGACAATCTAGACAATAAAAATATATTAATAATTTAAAATACATATTATTATGATTGAGCGCAGATACGTGAGATAAATTAGTTATTTATTAATTTAGATACAGTGTTTTACAGGCGAACCCAATTACAAAATATAGTCAAACTAATTTTAAACTAATTTTAGCGTAATGTGTAATTAAATATCCATTTAAAAAATCCACTGTTGCTTCTAATAGTTTTAAGTCATCTTACCTAGTTAAACCGTCAAATATATTATAAAATTTAAAAAGACTAATTTAAATTTAAATCTGGTAAGTTAAAAATATTTGTAGTGGCAATACTATATTTATGAACTGATTCTCGAAAAACTGATTTAACAACAATGTGATAATTTCATATGGTTTTGGAAAAATATTTAAGCAATTTCAGGATCTATAAAAAATGTTATAGAGCCCGAATCAATAGTCTATTCGGTTTTGAATTTATACGTTATTTAAATTGTTTTTATTGCCAAATTTTTATAATAATAATAAACATTGTCTTCTTTAAAACATATTACAAAGCTGGTTAGTGGGTGGATACATAACATTCCCTCAAAGCGAGCAGTAAAAATATGTGTAGAAGAAGTGAACATGAGAGGCTAGTTTGCACGGGGATGTCCACAAGGAGGGGTGCTATCACCTCAACTGTGGAACATGGTCTTCGAAACCCTTATCAGCCTTCTCAATAATGACAGTCACTACATAATAGCATATATGCAGATGACCTGGTCATTCTGCAAACAGGGAATTTTGAAAACATACCCTGCGAAACAATGCAAGAATCTCTAATCATATAACGGTGGTGCAAGGATTATTCACTGTTTATCAATCCTAAGAAAACAGATATGATCCTTTTTACAAGGAAAAAAATTAAAATTGATTTAAAATCTCCAGAACTGCTAAACACAAAACTAAACTTTGCAACAGAGGTAAAGTACCTGTGCCTCACCTTTGAAAGCAAGTTAACATCAAACTCGCATTAAGAAAACAGAGTCAAAAGAGCATACATTCCTCATGAACAATGCCGTCGAACCGTGGGTCGGACCTGGGGTTTCTCCCCCGTCGCTTAGACTTACACGGCTAACATACGGAACAGTTGTCTGGATACCGAAAACATAAAAATTAACAGCTATCCGCAAACTAGAACAAATTCAAAGAACAGCATGTCCCAACATAACAGGAGCCATGAAAACAACACCGACCAGAGCCATGGAGGTCATTCTTAGTCTTACTGCTCTTGATATTGAGGTTGTTCTGACGACAATAATTTTTAAAGAAAAAAATATTTACATGCATGTAAAGGTTAAATCTGTGCTCCTCTGAGACACTTTTTCAAAATTTGAATCAGTTTTTTTAAAAAAATAAAAATACAAAACTCGACTTTTTTTACCGATTTTTTCAATTTTTTTTTTTAGAAGATACTAAATTGAATTTTAAAAAAGTGGTTCCAGAGGAGCATAGATTTACCCTATACCTACACGTATATATATATTTATTTTTTTTTTTTATTAGTTAAAAATAAACTTTGAAAGTGGGGTACTACGAAACCCTTACATTGCTAGATTTTTCGTCTGGAAAGTGCTTTGTTAAATTTTGAAGAAATTAATATTTGTGAATGAGAACAAGTTATTATATATTTTACTGATGTTTTACGAGGAATAAATAGATGTTACGTATTTGTACACCTTATTGTTTTACATAAATCATTTCTGTAATACTAAGAATGACATAGGTATATAATACACAAGGGTTTCATAATACACCAATTTTACGGATTATCTTTTATTTTTACTACAAGAAAAATTATGTACAGTCAAAGACTCAACCCGTACCCTTCATTTTTTATATATTTGAATCGGTTTATTTAAAAAAAAAATCTAAAAATGTCTTTCTAACGAAAAGAAATACAAATAAAAATGCTAGAAGGGAACAATATATTTAATTTTTACCTACAGTAGTATTCTTTTCACAATAAAAATAAAAACAAATACGTTAAAAGCTGTTTCGTCTAGAGGGTAACACCAAAAAAATGTGTACCCATTTCTACTATTTACAAGTGATAAACAGTACGCAAGTGATTTGAATTTATTTTGTTTTATGTCTGTACATTCTGATATTTTTTACATACAGTATATTCACTTAATTATTTTAAATTAATTATATATTTATTAAAAAAATATATTCGGAATTAAAAGGTTTACATTGAGATGTGAATTATAAATTAACTTTTATATTGCACAAGAGTTTTTTTTAATAAATACATCTTCGAGTTAAGAGTAATTAATTTCAGCATATTAACAACTCTTTAATCTGTTAAAGTAATGTATATTTTTTCGAACTAAGTAAATATTTTTTTTGCTTTCGTGCGTGGCTTTGATCTGTCGCGTTGCAAAAGAAGATTTTCTAAAAAGTTTGCCAATTTTTTAAACGAGAAAAAACAAATGTAACAAGAGATCATGCTGATTGTGCATTTTGGCACAACGAAAGACTAAAATGAGTCACTGCTTCTAAATTTGGAGACATTTGTAAAAAAGGCAAAGTCTTCTTTAAAAAAATCTCATAAAATCTTTTATTGTTTGCTAAAGCCACCCAATATGGCATGGACAATTAATCCAGAGCAAAATAAGATTTGGAAATTTATATGCAAGCAAAAGTTATTAAATGTAGACTTTTATTGATTCCGAATATGATTATGTTGCTGCCAGTCCAGATGGAATTTAAAACAAAACACCAAACTCTATGAAAGGTTAAAATGTCCATATGGAGTAGAGTGCTGACTGTAGAAGAAGAAATATGCAGTAGAGAAATAATTTTTTGGAAAAAGGTTAATACTATTAAGGAGAACCACAAATTGGTATTTTCAAGTTCAAGGCTAGCTGCACATAACACATATGGATATTTTTATTTTTTGCGTTTAAACTCCTCGAGGAATAAATATGGAGAACATTCCTCATAATGACAGCTTTTGGTGCATAGCTCTATTTCTCTCTACGTGTCGGCTGATACATTACATTATTAATATTAATTTTTTTAATATAAAACTTCTCGTTAGATGCCACTGGATAATATGTCATATTGTTATGTGTTTTTACTAAAAAAGTGAATGTGGTACATATTAGTACCTACTAAATTGGGAAGAAATATAGACAATTTTTGCGTTTTTATAATATCTTCATTCACCATGTCACGTTATGCGTATCTTTTAATAAAGAATATCACGTTATGCGTGTCTTTATCAATCAAAATATAAAAATTCAGACCTCAATCGTGTAAGGACTCTATATTGCCTTACACTTGGCTTAGTAGCCCTTAACTGTACAAGGGTTCTACTTTCTGATATAAGACCTAACAGGTCTCTAAGAAAGGGCTGAAGGAAACACAGTGTTCTCAAAAGTGATATAATAATATAATTACAATTATTATAAAAAATATGTCTTAACTCGACATACACAAATATAGGGCTCAATATAATATTAAGATACAAAAAATATTAACTTACCAACTCCGTTATTATTTGGGGCACATGTCACAACCCTTGATTAGTACCCCGACTCAAAATACAAGAAAAAAGGCTCTAAGCCCTCGCGACCAACATGCGGCCTCGCCACGATTAATTACGGATTTGTTATTGCAAGAAGCAAAGACAAAAATGATATCTAAATATGACTTCTCAATCCTTGCATGGTCAATAGTTTTTTTAAATATTTTACCAGCAAAGGATATAGGCAGAAGCATTAATTATGTCAAAATATTTAAGTTGGAGCTGACAGTCTCTCTAATGTTTTTAACAGTAAATGTGTATCTCGGCACCTCCACAAATAAGAGTTCATTGGGAAATATTTTAGAGCAATATTACTCATAGAGAAATACCTGCACCTATTGACTCTGGAAAAACTTTTTGGTGAGATGACAATAGTTCAAGGTTTGGGAAAGTTCAAAAGTTGCTTATCATTTAAAGAATATGCTAATATATTTGTAAACATTATTTTTAGAAATAAATTTAATGCTCAAAAGATAGCGGTGGTATTTGATTATTATAAAGAAAAATACAACACGTTAAAAGAGAGGATCCCATAAATCAATTGATACAAAAATTGATAGATCCAATATTCCACTTCCGGAATAATGGAACTTGTTTATTCATTCGATATTTAACAAAAGATGTTTAACAAATTTTCTGTCAGAGAAACTTCTTAAAATTCCTTTCAGTAAAAGCATATTTAATTTGTAACTAGTAGTAGATTCGCGAATATTAATCAATATGGGACGAATTTTGAACCATCAAAAGACGATTTCTTAAATTCAAATCACGAAGAAGCTGATACTCGTATCTTATTGCACATATTATCAGCCAAAAATTCAGGATATTCACGCTGTATTATTTATTCTAACGATACAGATGTTCTAGTCTTATTAATTTATTTTTCATGACAATTTATAGCAGTTTATGATTTAGAGTTGGATAAAAACCTCTTCTAAAACATTTGCCTGATTTTCATTAAGTGACCAGTTGCGATGATGCAACTAGCCAATTATCAATCATTAGGAAAAGCACCTGTTGGAAAACCTACCTTAAACATCATCACCTTTTGGATGATTTGGCCCTGATCCAAAGGTACTCTGAAAGCACATTTTCTAATCTTGAAAAATTTTTCATAAAACTCTATTCCCAAAATGATTCAAAAACTGCCAAGGTTACTTTCATTAACATTTTGAGGGGAATAATGGCACCTTTAAAATTATCTCTAAATTGCCATCGACTAAAGACGTCCTAAAATTACATTGTTAAAGATGTTTTTACTAGCTACATAATTGGCTAAGCTCTTTAAAGCCGCATATGCAGCTTCCTAATGTTGAAGAGTATGCCACTAGACATAATAGAACTTTTTATGCAATTGCAAAAAAGATACTGTACATCGATAATTTTCATAGATATTCAATATTTTAACAATATTATCCTGTTCTAAAACAAAATTTGCAAATGCAGAAAAAAAATTCTGGCTGTATCCGTTCCTGCACCTGTATGGCACAAAAAAACTGCAGAAATAATTTATCCACAGCCGCTGTTTTAGAAAATGTTGATTCGTGTGGTGAATCTGATCCTGATTAGTTTGCATGTCTTGTACTTATATATTTTAATATTATTAATTTATGCTTTATATACTTCTAATTATTCTTTTATTAGGAATTTATTGTATTCTGCAAAGCAATAGTCTTACTGTTTATAATCTATACTTATATATACTGTATTTATACCTTCAATAAATATTTTATATTTTCCTATTTTTTATTTTCCTTAAAAAAGTAATACACCCTATAAAACATTATTAGCCTTCATAGCGGATAAATCAATAATCCCTGTATAAAATAATGTAAGAGAGTTAAATAGATTGCATACATTTTAGCACTGAGAGAGACGAATAGAGGGTCGAAAGTTTTGCTTTCCTGTAAAACCATGACATCACTAAATGTTTATTGCTATATTTTTGTTAATTTAAAAGCAAGAAATATCAGGCAAAGTTCTCTAACCTTGTCAATACATTGGCAAAACTTTTATGACAAATATATTTTTTCGTTTAAGCCGTCGTTTTTCCTCAAATGAAAGGTATATTTCTAAAAGAAGATTTTTAAACCAAATTTGTGTACAGTCAAAATAAGTTATAATCTATTATATACACCATACCTACAGTTCATCAAATTTCTAGAGGTGTTCGACGCCCAGACAGAGAACGCGCTACGTGTGACTAAGATAGCTATTGTACAGTCTGCTAAACAAGTTATTTTAAATAGTTTTTAATATTTTTAGGTAATTAAATTTTAAAAGTGTGGAATAGTTTAGGGATTAAATTGGTCTGATTCGACTTTCTTAGAACGTTTTTAAAAGCAGCTAAAGATAGTATGTAGAATTGAAAATAATTATTATGCCATAGAAGGTGTTTTGGAATTCCTTCAACCTTTTGAAATTGAGTCAGAAAATATAAATTTTATAGGATAGTGGAAAATACCTATAATTTTTTTGTAGGCCTTTGTAAATCGTAGAAATAGTTTATATTTTATTTCTACCTTATTAAGGAAAATGGTACCTATTATTAATAACGGTTGTTTCTGAAACATTACTAAAATTTTCGAAATTTTGTTTTTCTACAAAATAATAAACTATACTATTTAGAAAAAAATTTATTTCTCTTATAATTTTATAAAAAATAACAGGGGAATATTTACATTTCTTGATCTATTAAACAAAACGATAAATTATCTCGACGAATGACACCATGTTCTAGTACGGAAGCTAGCTTTACATTTTTGTTGGTGGTTATTATATATGAATAAATATATTAATATTGCTTGTAAAAGAACTTTATTTTCTCTGACATTTTTTACGTCGTCATTGACAAGTATATATGAATCAATGTTTCTTTTTATAATACAGGGTGATTTATGGGTGATTTATTTTTAATACATAATAGATTCTCGGCCTCTTAACATCAAACATAAAAATAACTAAAAACTTGCAACAAAACGCTGAACTGGTTTCTTAATTCTAGAAGAACGTCTAGGAACAAAACTTTTCACTTCATTTCGAATGATTGATTCTTCATTACGATTGGTAGGTTCTAAATTTTCTATTGATTTTGTTTGGTGTTCTGGAATATTATTTTCTTGTAAATTTTGTTTAATATCATGTTCTTGGTTTCCAATAGTTGTGGGTTGATCTGATGTTTTATTTTTCCCATTCGTTTGCTGAGGTAGTGTTTGAGTAGACTTCCCACAAAATAGCTTCTTTTGTAGAACTACAGGAGTTATTTGTATCTCAGATGGACATTTTAATGATTTCAACGTATTTGTTACATTTCGATTTTGGTCTGCTACTTGAGGTTTCTCAACTTGACATGGTCTCAATTGATTGTAGTGTCTTTTTATATTTAACCCATCGTCCAATTCAATAATATAATGCAATTTCCCCAATCTCTGAGCTACTACACCATATTTCCAATATTGCGATCCTGTGTAGTGCCTTGATTGGACTCTCTGACCTACTTCATAAAATTTGTCAAATTTTGTTTGTTCGAAATTGGAGTTCGTTTTTGTGAAATTTCTAATAAGATCTAATTTTGTTCTAATTTTTCTCTGTAAAAATATTTCTGCTGGTGTATTTCCATTAACCAAAGGAGTAGCTCTATATTTAAACAAGATAGCCTGTAGTTTTTGGTGTATTGTTCCGGGTTCATTAGACATACAGTTTAATTTATCTTTTAATGTTTGGCAGTAGCGTTCCACTTGCCCATTTGTTGCTGGATGGCCAGGGGCTATAAATCGTTGAACTATTCCATTTCTATGACAAAATTCCTGGAATTCATCGGATTTGAATATTGAAGCGTTATCGCTAACTAATATCTCGGGCAACCCAAAACGACTGAACATTTCTCGTAGATGATTGATAGTACTAGAGGTGGTCGGGGGTTTAGAACACATCATAACTTCTGGCCATTTTGATCTGGCATCAACAGCAAGTAAAAAAAAATGATTTAAAAATGGACCAGCATAATCTATGTGAACACGTTGCCAATTACTCACTGGAGGTTCCCAGTGATGGATAGGTGCTTTTACAGGATTCTTTTTAATATTACAACACTCTTTACAACATTTCACTATATTTTCGATGTCAGAATCAATACCTCTCCAATAACAGTGATTACGAGCTAAATTTTTCATTTTTACGATACCTATGTATGTAGTATGTAATTCTTTTAATAAGGCTGATTGAAGTTTCTTCGGAATGATAACTCTGTTCCCTCTAAATAAAATTCCGTCCTGCAGGGAGAGTTCTGGATCACGAAGTGTTCCTATCGAGATAGATTCCTTTAGTTTTATAAGCTCAGGATCACGGTTAGTTTCTTGTGCTATTTCTTTAGCTGTAATTGTGTCTGTTGAAATTTCATTTATTGTATGTATGTTGAGTAAATGTACCTCGTCCACGACTCTTTCTTCATCTTTTTTGTATTTTATAGGATTTCTAGAAAGATAATCGACGTTGACGTGATCTGAAGATTTTCTATATTCGATGGAGTAGTCGAAACCAGAGAGGAATTGAGCATATCGTATCATTCTTGTAGCTGTTAGAGTTGGCAATTGTTTTGATGGATTAAATATTGTCATTAATGGTTTATTATCTACAATGAGTTTGAATTTCCTGCCATAAATATATTGAAAAAGCTTTTTAAAAGACCAGTAAATTGCTGTTGCTTCTCTATCGAGCTGACTGTAATTTCTTTCAGCCTTTGATAATGATCTGGATATAAAAGCAACAGGTCTTTCCGTGCCATCTGGTAATTGATGTGAAAGCACTCCGGATATCCCATGAGGACTTGCATCTGTGGCAAGAATAACTGGATATTCTGGTGTGAAAGGCATAAGAACTTGATCACCAGCGATTTCGGCCTTAGCTTTTCTAAAGGCGGTTTCGCATTCTTTAGTCCAACGAAATTTTGCATCTTTCCGTAGTAAATAGTTTAATGGATGAAGAATTTCAGAAACATTTCTTATAAATTTTGCATAATACATAACTAGCCCTAAAAATTGTTGAACTTCTTCGACATTTGTTGGAGTTGGAGCATTTAATACAGCTTTCACTTTGTCTTCAGATTTTTCCAAACCTCTTTCTGATATCACATGTCCTAAATATTTGATTTTTTTTTCTAGAAATTTGCATTTATTTTTGTTAAGGTGTAGATCGTATTCTCGTAACCTTTGTAATACTTTGATTAGTCTTGATTTACACTCTTCCACAGTTGACCCCTGTATCAAGATATCGTCAAAATATACTGTAGTACCTTCTAAATCTTGAACTATCTGATCAATAATTTTGTGGAATTCATTTGGTGCTGTTTTTATACCAAAGAATAGACGCTTAGCGATATAAGTTCCTCGGTGAGTTGAAATTGCTTGAATTTTGGAACTTTCTTCATCAACTGGTAAGTGCAAATATGCCTTGAATACATCTAATGTACAAAAATATTTACCATTTTGCATTTTATTGAAAATATCTTCGATTTTTGGTATGGGGTACCGATTATTTTGAAGTTGCTGGTTCACTGTCACCTTGTAATCTGCACAGATTCTTATTTTTCCATCAGGTTTTGGAATGATAACCAGTGGCGTTCCCCATTCAGATAGATCTTTTTTTTCAATAATACCTTGTTGCTCTAGAGAATCCAGTTCCCGATCAACTTGGTCCTGTAGAGCATATGGAATTTTTCGAGGTCTAAAGAAAATTGGTTTAGCTTCAGGTTTCATCAATAGGGAACATTTATAATTGGGTATTTTCCCTACTTCTTGACAAAATACGTCTTGAAAATCTTGTAATATATCATCTAATGAATTAAGTTTTGGAGAATTTGAAGAAATCAGGCCTACATCATTGAAATTGATATTGAATTTCCTAATCCAACTTCTTCCCATAATAGGGCTTCCATAATTAGGTACAACATACAAGTCGCCATTCTGCTGCTTATCTTTGTAGGACACGTTAACTTCCACAACACCCAAGGGTTGGAATACGTGTTTAGTATACGATCGAAAGTAAATGTCGGTCCTTTTTAGGGGAAGTTTAAGATTTAACTGTTCGAAATCTATTTGTGATATTATAGAGACCGGACTGCCTGTATCACATTCAAAAGTCCAAGGTTTCTTATTAATTTGTAGTTCAACCATAAATTTGGGCTCGTTAATTTTTGAAGAAGTTCCGTTAAAGATATCGACAATTTGATTTATCGTGAAGTATTCACTGGTATCTGAAGAATCTGAGTCATAGTCAATATTATGTATGTTCGTATTTTGATTTAATTTATTCGTAATACAAACATCCGAAATGTGCCCTTTCTTTTTGCATTTTTGGCAGCGAAGTTGGTTATAAGATGTGCAGTCTTGGGTCTTGTGATTTCTTTTCCCACATCTTAAACATTTGCCATCGAGTCCTAATTTTTGAAAATTTATGGTATTCTTTCTCCTGTTTGCTGGGTATTCAGTTTGATGTTCTTTTGATCTGCTATCGTTTTGTCTTCTTCCAAAATTTGGGAATACGGCTTCAACTTTTTGAACAGTAGACGTCGAAGCACACTTATAGTCTTCTCTATTCTGTATTTTTGAAGCCTCAATCGAATAAGCAATTTGTAACATTTTGTCTAATGAGATATTTGACTGCTGTAAAATTTTTTCACGAATTTCTGTGTCATTTAATCCTCGAATGAACTGTGCCCGCAGAAGAAGATTGATAACGGATCCTGCACATTTTTGATCATTACATTCGGTTTTTATGTCACACGTCTTGATTAGCTCTTTTAATGCAGCAACGTATGTAGTTAATGACTCACCAGGATTTTGGGTTCTTGAGAGAAATTTGTGTTGTTCCGTCAATATGTTCCTTTTGGGAGTAAGGTGGTTTCTTAAAAGGGTTATTAACTCTGTATAGTTTTTGTCTGCTGGAAGATCAGGAGCTGTTAAACTTGAAAGGAGCTTATAATGTTTACTTCCTAGGCAATTAATCAGAACCATTACTTTAGCTTCATCTGTTTCAGGCTCATCTTTATTAAGTCCTTTGATTTTGAAAAAATTTTCTAGCCTCTGATGATAACTGTCGAAGTTTTCGGAGGTTTCATCAAAATGTTCGAAGGTTAAAATCTGTGTCTGAAGAAGATCTTTGACTGTATTTGAACGTTGTTGTAGATTATTTATTAGGGCACTTAGAGCATTTACCAATGGTGTTAGATCTTCTGCTGAAGTTGTTGACATAATGCAGCTTAGTATCGTGCAAACCTTATTTACCAGCGTCGCCAAAATATTATATATGAATAAATATATTAATATTGCTTGTAAAAGAACTTTATTTTCTCTGACATTTTTTACGTCGTCGTTGACAAGTATATATGAATCAATGTTTCTTTTTATAATACAGGGTGATTTATGGGTGATTTATTTTTAATACATAATAGTGGTTTCATGGGTTTCATATCAATTTTTTGTAATTGTAGTTTACACGTACATATACCTCTTAACACTTGTTTGCTTTATTAAAAAAAGTGTGTTGTTGTGATTTACGTCGAAATAAGTCAAAAACAACTTGAAACCCCATATAAAATCAAAAAGGAGAAACGGAAAAAAATTGAGCCTGTAAATGAACACAACTCAGAAACAAAAATAGCTATCTAATAATAAAAAAATAAAATTTGATTCTTGTGCAGCTTCATCTATATCATTAACTGTTTTTGGTTTTTTAATGGTTTTTCTTGGTGATGAAAATTCCGATATCTCACGGTTATCGATTATTTTTTTCTCTCCAGAAATGCGGACGACAGTGTTTTTAGATACTCCTGTGGCTGCAGCAACACGATCATTTACATTTTTAAATGGTATTGAAGGTGAATTAAAGTTTCCTTCTCTTCTCATATAACATTGGCTATTATTTCGCGAGATTGACTGTTAATCACGCGGCCTCTTAATTTGCTATTAAACTCCATACTTAGGTTCTATTAAACTGTAATGAGCAAAAAACACAAACGATAATAAAAGAAATGTTTTAGCGAAATTTACAACTGACATTTACGTCTGAATGAAATAGTGAAATACTTGATGCGCAGAGTGTACTTTCATTGCGTAAATTCGTCGGGATGCCTGTCAGTAGTGCTTTCTCTGTCTAGCCTTTGAAAGCCTCTAGAAATTTGATGAACTGTACTATATTGTAAAATACATATTATTTTGTGCTATTGTGGGATATTTTTCGGTTCCTTTGTCTCAACTTCGCGCGTTAAAGTTCAGAATAATATGGATCCCTTGTATCTACATGCAATTGTTAAAATTATGAATTTATGCTGATTTTGTTTAGTCTCGAAAGTAATTTTTTAAAGTATTTAGACTTCCCCCTTAAATTGTAAGTTTTATACCTACTAAACTACCGCTGCTCCGCAGGTCTTTCAGTTTCTAATTTAAATTTTCCATTAAAGAAACAGTTTTTGGTGGTAATGTTTGGAGTTTTAAATTAAACATTGAATGCGTGATGGTAAGTAATACTACTTCTTTATTTACTCGTACCTTTACTTATGATGACCTCAGCACGCTACAGGGTGCTGCGTTATAATCAAAAGCTCATTTCTGATACAAGTCTTTAAACTTGAATTCATTTTCTATCGCCTTAAAACTCAAAATTATGTTCATCCTAATATTAGTAAGAACAGCCAGGTATCTGTCCAATTTTGAAATAATACAAAAATACAAATGATCTTTGTTAAGACACCTGTTCCCGCTGAAATTCCCCGATCTCAATTATAGCATATTTAAAATGAGACGCGACTCTTCCAAACATTTAATTTCCCCCTTGCGCTCACATTCTCACTTCCTCGTATTTTTTTTGTAATCCGCTATGAAAAAAAAAAACATAATGAAGAAGTGGTCCCGCCATGCACAATAAGAGAAAAACTTCGTTTCATCGTCGAAGCGCTTTAAGGTTACGTAATGAGCCACGGTTTACGGCACGCAATAAAAATGGCGAGTTTAAAGGCCCTTTTTGCTTTTCTACAACTCCTTCAATTAGTGCATTAAAAAAAAGTGAAGATATTTTTCTATTCATGAAACGCAATTAGGTATAATGAATAATAAGCGATGGTATTCATTAAAAATTATATCGAAGGCCATTTTAAATGGAACATTTGGAATTAAATTGGCATTTATTGAAGATAAATTCAAAAACAGGATTAGATACATATGTAAAAAAATATGACCTAAAAAACTTGTTAAGTTGTTGCGTTGGAGTTAAGCACATTTTTTTCATATAATTAATATTACATTTATGCCATTGAATAAATAAATTAAATGTAAATGTGTTAACGTGACTCAAGAATTTTGACTATTTATTACAAAAGTGTCAGTTTTAAAAATGGCTACTATAGATTAAATGGTACATGCTGATATTGAGTATTAATCTTTAAAAAATCTAATAGAAAACCAGAAAACATGAAAACCTTGATATTGATGGGTCAGACCTCTTTTTAATGCATTATCTGTGCCTATAAGGTGGCCTTACTAGACCCATTATGTATCCTTCAAATTGGACCTGCCTCTCAGCTCATCAAGATTCCAAGAATATTTTAATTTCTAACTTGAAGAGAGTCCAAGTCCAAAAATGTCTACTTGTAAATCTCCAAAAGAGTTCCAGTTTATCCGAAAATCGATACAAATCCCATAATATCCATTTAGAGGCTCTAGTTAACGACTCCAGATATAATTACAACCTAGATTATCTCCAACTGGCTCCTAGAATATCCAGAATATCTCCAAGAACATGAACATCTCCAGCTCTTATTCTAGAGGGAATTCCATGAATAGAAGCCCAATAAAATCGTTAAAATCGTAGAAAAATCGTAGAAAAATCGTAGAAAAATCGTAGAAAAATCGTAGAAAAATCGTAGAAAAATCGTAGAAAAATCGTAGAAAAATCGTAGAAAAATCGTAGAAAAATCGTAGAAAAATCGTAGAAAAATCGTAGAAAAATCGTAGAGACGATGCAACACCTGTTTCTTATCGTTACATTGTAATGTGGTCATGCTGTGATCCTTTGAACCCCTCTGTCTTTTTAAGCCCTGTCTTTTTAAGCCCTGTCTTTTTAAGCCTTTTTGCGACCTCATTTGTCATTAAAACCAGGAATATTTAATGAAGCGGATACACCCCCTTTACTTTAATAACTATAGGGACGCCTATGCTCACAGGTAGCCGGTATAAAACATTCGGGAATGTACTAGAACCATTTATAGGAGAATGTTCGAGAAAAATGGCGAGAGCGCTACGATAGCAAATGGGCAGTTGAAAAATTTGGTGGATCTTTAGTGAACGCCTTCGCCAATTATATAAATATACGTTTTCAGTTATGGACGTTTAGTCAAAGTCGGGTCAGAGCAGTGAGAACATCGATAAAGTAAATGTGATAATTTTAAAAATCTGGAATAAATGTGTTAAATAAATTGGAAATATAAATAGAGCTTAAGTATTAAATAAATTAATTAGTAAGTAGTGTATATAAATTGTTTTAAATAATTAAATTATTTATATATTGGTGTCAGAAGTAAGATTGCTAATAAATAGTGGATAAAAATCTATGTGATTTAAAAGTAACCGAGTTACATCGGGAACTAGAAGATCGCAAGTTGGAAAGGACAGGAAATAAAGCAGAGCTGGCAGAGCGGCTTAAAAAAGCACTAGAAACTAAGGGGTTGGATCCGGAAACGTATCTTTTTTTGGATGACGTATCTTCTGCTATAATTTCTTTAATTCCTTTCTATATGGATAACCGAAATATCTACTGTTAAAAACGAAATTTTGTCTTTAGAAACCAAAGTTTCATTTGATATATCTTCTTTAAAAACAGAAAAACTAAAGTTGCTTCTGATGTTTCGTCTATAAAAAAAATGGTATTACTTCATTAGACAGTAAAGTTTCTTCTGATAGTTCTTCCTTAGTCAATAAATATTTTTTTTACATTTCTTAGATAGTAACTTTTTTTCCTTAAAAGAAAAGGTGTTTTCTAAAATGCCTTCTATGGAAATTAACGTCTCCTCTGATATATCATTTATAATAAATGAAATATCGTCTGTTGAAGAGAAAATCAGGTCTTTCGTTGAGGAGAAAATGAAAGAGGTAGCATAGAGAAGAAATGAACTATATAGAACAGCTCAAGGAGAGTGAAATAAAGTGTCATGAGGTGGAGTCAAAGTAAAAAAAAGAAAGGCTCCCATGAAGCCGTCCAACGTCGGTAGCCAAATTACCACTTTCCTTGAAGAAAACCATAACAACGGCATTGCATCCACAGTGGGATGGAATGGTGGAGACAATTGGCAAATACGTGTCACTATCCTTTCCTGTTCGCAATGGCATGTAGATCCGCTGTCAATGAATCTACAAGCTAAACACCAGTAAAGTTGGAAGACATGCATGAATTAGTTCGCTCTAATCTTTAAATCGCCAGCGACAGAATGAATAAGCGATATGACACTTAAGCCACAGAAGGATGTTTCAAGGAAGGCAACAAAGTCTAGCCCATTACTCATCACCTCATTACTCCGTACCTCATCAAGAAAAAAATTAATGATGTAATTTATCGAATAAGTAAGATCTCAAACGGTAAACCGAAGGTAGTACAATAAAACCGGCTGAAGTCATTTGAGAGTAAAAATGAAAAGAAAGAAAAAGTAAACCAGCTCCAAGAAACACCTGACCTATAGCATCTTAAAATAGCGCACCACTAGAACAGGGATAGATCGCGCTACTACCGTGCAGTGCATAAACGTATTTAACATTGCACTAGAGTAGTTCTGTTCGCTAAAAGTTTCACTAGGTAATATTTTAAGGTGTATTCGAACTTGCACACAAATAGGATCATGTTAGTGCTTTCAGCGCACTTTGACAATGACAGCTGTTTTAAAAAAATAAATATCAGTTTTTTCCCAGTTTTCTTATATCGTTGGGATTAAGAAATGTGGGAAATTAATAGTAAATACTAATACTAAATACAATACAAGAAATGACATTGTAACGAGTATGTGACCAAAATAATTTTCATTTTAATATTAAAAGCAGCTCTAATAGCTTAGAAGCTGAATGAAATAAGAAAAATAAATGGACAAGTGAAGAATCCAGAGTTTTACTCGTTTATTATGCCTGCCTCATTCAGGTTCCAATGAAAAAATGTGAAACCAAGAGACATATGTGGGAGATCTGCAAAAAAAATTAATAATAAATTTAACTTATTCCTAACTTGGATATAGTGTGAAAAAAGATATAAAACAATAATGGAAAGAAAAAAGCATAAAAACAAAAAATTCTATGACTGATGAAATTCGAAAAATATAGAATTTAAGGCCAAGTTAAGTAAATTGCCATTATCCATAGATGATAGTTTTCTACCGGAGGTTTTAAGAAGTGGTGATAAAGTTGTTGTAGAAGCAAAGCAGGTCAATCTAGATAAGGCAAACAAGTATAAAAAACAAATTAAAAAACCGACTTCAAAATGGTGCAAATGCCATCATCGCATCTTAACTAAATTTATATGGGACCACCCCTGAGGTACCCCCTTACTAAAAAATTAAGAATTATAGAAATCGGGCAAGGTAGTAAAGAATTATCGCTGAACATACATAAAAAATATTATAATAATAATAATAATAATACTCTCCCTAATTCACCCCCCTTACGAGTGAATTTCAACCCCTAAAGTCGACTGAACGACTTGTGTAGGGGAAGGGACGGCTATTATTATTATTTGCCGTGGCGCTCCGGGGCGACTTAAAGATGATTGATGGTGCCATTTGACTTACAGATGAGGAAAACCCGGAAAACCTCACCCATCATCATCGAGACGGTAATGTATGGCGAATTTTTTTAATCTGCATGTCATACCAACAGAAATTGAATTTCTATTAATACGCCACACATCAAATCCTAAACCGAACCATGCAATTTAATTAAAAATCCACATGGTCTGGTCTGGGATTCGAAACCCAGCAGTCTCAGACTCATAAACTTGCCTATAAATGAATATAAGCGCGATAGACCGCTACACCACCGTCCCGACGAATTGAGAGTCTTTTTTGAAGTCGGTTAAAAAATAAACAATTCAGTGGAATTCACTAAAACAATTCTTCTAAATATCCACAAAAGGAAGAAAACAAATAAAGGAGTCACCAAGAGAAGCTCGATAGCCTAATTTTCTAAAAGATTCCACATAAAAATTATAAGAAAAATCATCTTGTTTTCTTTTGAGAGATATTTGTATGAAATGTTATGTTTCTTTTCCTGTTTATAATATTTTATTTATTTCTATTCTCACTAGTTCTGACTCAAATAAAAACATATACCGAATAATTTTTTAATACATTTTAATAAAAATGTATCCTTAATTTAACCAAAATTTTAAATTTAACTGTTGGCACAAGTTTTTTTTTTTTAGTTCCCCATTTATCCTCTCTGTTTTATTATCTTGTGGAATTCTAATACATATATACCCATTTACCAAATTTTTCTTTCCTTCTTTCTTACACAATAAATTACCATATAATTTTTGTCACTACTGTTGCTACAAAATTTAATAACTTAAATTTTTTACGATGCATTATCACATTTAGTTACATGTATTCTTTTGAGAGATACATTTTTCAGAAATACTGTAGGTTATAATATTGCAGTGCAATCATAACCGTCGAATTTGTCATTGGCAAAATACAACCCTAGCGCTACACTAATTTATCGTTTGAAGATAAAACCTCGATCAGTGCATGTCAACTGAAGACATACAAATGTTGCACTAAAACAGTTACTTAAAAGTGCAAGTCCACTTGAAGACAAAAAAATAAGGTTCGGTGCAGTGCGATTTTATTTAAAGACAAATAATCAATCAGTTCTGAATAGTGCGCACACAGTGCGCCATTTGAAGACGCTACTAGTCTTTAAAGAATTTATGGGTAGATATGGGGATACCACAAAAGCAAGACATGTAGTAAAAAAGGACCTGCTCACGGTTCCTAGAGACTACTCGCTGGTCCATAGAACTTCCGCCAGCATCAACGTGGTCTGGCATCTGTATTCCGGAAGCAGTTTGGCCGATTGACAGAACTTTAAGGTCAGTTACTAGTACCTGCATTTAAACTTCAAGATAGATCACGTTACCTTTTCTATCTTGTATCAAAGAACACCAATTGTATAAATATGCGTTTACAGTTAGAGCGTAGGCACACATGCCGATCAGGTCGCAATGGGCAGATCGCTGCGACCAAGACACATTTGCGACAATAACCGCATTCAATATCAACCGACCAATTTTCTATTTCCTAACTACATTTTGAGCAATTAGCATCAGTTTGTTGGTCGCGACTTGGTTGTCGCGACTTGGTTGTCGCTACCTGGTCGCCCAGTGCGCGCAAGCTCTCAGCCGATCAGCAAAACGTCGCGACCAACAAAATAAATTGTCACAAATAATACGTAGCGCACTGACGACTGAAAATTATACTACTTGGATATATAATTTGAAACTAGAAAATTGGTCACTTGAAGAACCCTTACATGTGTCTTGGTTGCGGCGACCTGGCCGTTGCGACCTGGTCGCCCTGCTGCACGTAAGCCTTTAAGACTGGTTCAGTCGAGGTAGAGTCATAGCAATGAGAACATTAATAAAGTAAATGTGATATAAATATGTATAAGTAAATATGTGTTAAATAAATTAGAAATATAGAAGGTATTAAATAAAATAATTAGTACGTAGCGAATATAAATTATATTTAAACCCTTTTAAATAAATAACCTATTTTTAAAATAAAAAATCGTTACAATATATATTATTTTTTGAGAATTTAATTTTGTTTTACCATTTTATTTCTTACAGTAACATATACGGAATGGCCCAAAAGATTGGAAATGGCCAATTATCTCGTAAACTGCTAATCCTAATTGTACAAAATTTAGGGTACACCTATTTTTGGATACGGTGATTCCAGATTTGATATTTGCAATGTTGCCAGATTTTCTGTTTCTCTTATATTATTAATCACTTTGGTTTTTCAAATTGATCACCCTATATATTAAGTCATTATTCGAAGCTCCTATTTAATACGAGTTCAACCATATGCAACACTTATGATTTTATGTAGTCTGGAAGGTCTTAAATAAATAAAGCAAGCATGGAGAAATGTGGTAAATGCACTTTATCATCGATTAGGGTACTGTCAACTCACAAATGAAGCACATTTTGAATACTTGATAAAGTAACCATTATGTTAAAAATGGTCTAAATGGTGTAATCTTTTAATTGTTACGTTTTAATGTAGTTGAAAATAGTTTGTATCCCAAATTTTATACAATTAGGACTAGCAATTTATGAGATAATTGGCCGTTTCCAGACTTTTGGGCCACTCTGTATAGGTTGTGCAATACAAAGTTAGATGTATATTTTTGTTGTATTATTTAATTCTGCTTTCTAACATTTTCTATCATCTCTTGTTAATGTTAAATTAAATTCTGTAGGCGTTAAACTTAATCTAGTATATGTGTTTATTTTTAAAAGTCGGGCACAATGCTTGGAAAATATGATGACTATGAAAACTAGAGATAAGGAGGGGAATCGGTATACTTAAAATACGGTCCCAAAAAAAACGCAAGCTAACTGAGCTTCTATAATTAACCGCATGGGCGCTGGTACTGCATACGGTGTTCAAAATACATGGCTTCTTATGGGAATTATACATCATTTTTTTAAAATAATAACTTGTTTATAGCTAAATAAAGCACAGAACATACTGTTGTATTTACTTCTAAATAAGTCTTGCATGTTTTAATTGATAAATTATTTAATTGTATCTATATAAGATACAAATTAGGTATGTATGACCAAATTCAAAAAGGTTTCTTAAATGCTGAAATTTGATAGGACAATTTTGTGATAATTTTTTTTTTTAATTGAACCAATACATAGTTAACAGTATAGATGTTTTATTGTTGTAATACAAGTATAAAGGAAGATTTAGCAATGTACATGGTAATACCTCATCCTTTAATTTCAGCTTTCCCCTTTTTATTTTGCCAACAGTACCATCAGTAAAAATAGTCTCATAATATTTGATATATCTTCTAAAAAGTATGGAACAGCATCATGTCTAGAAAGTGCTTTATCGGTACTATAAACAATATATTATATGCTGCCACTTTTCTAAACATTTAGTATCCTATAAAAAACATTTACAATGACACAATTGGGGTCCAAAATAAAATACCAGTAGCAACCCTTTATCTTACATTAAATCTCCATAAATAAATTTTCTTTTCTGGTAAGTTGAATTAAATGTATAATTATTGTTGTTTGTAAGTCAGCATCTATGACTGTAAAATTTTATATTATAGAAAATTGTAATAAAATAAATTACATTTCGTAAGATACATGTGACTAGTTTACAATAAATATTATATTTAGACATGAATACATTATTTTACTTACATTAGAAGCTTTAAAAAGACATTGAATTGATTTCTTCTTGTGTTTTCTTTCGTTTATCATTTGATTTTTATCCTGTCTTACAATCTGGAAGGACGTAAATCTTGCTTTGATGTTTTTTGTCACTGATGTTACTTGTACTCAGGTACTTTTTTTCACATTATTTTGATTCTCTTCACCTTTTTTTTTAAATCACTTCATTTTACATTGACTTACATAGAAAATTGACACCTCTGTCATTCAACAACAGACAATTTCGCAAACTTTATATAAAGAAGGACAAAAATTTGAAATTTAACTATTGCCTATTCGCCTCCTTCTCTCTAGTCTTCATAATAACGTTACTAACGTGCATCAAACTTTGTTTTGTAAAAACTACACTTGGGTTCAGCTCTTTTCGAAGTTTTAACAAAACTTTGTAACTCTTAAGTAAATTCTTTAAATCTACGTTGACTATTAAATTTTGAACTTAATTACATTACTATCTAATTAAGATCAGTAGAATTCAATTAAATATCTAGTAAAATCGGTACACCTTTGAACCCCCAACGTAGGGCGTATTAAATAGTGAAATTGGTGTAATAAGCACTTTTATAACCAGAAATCCGCAATTTCCGCAACCTATTTTCACTATTATTCCTGTGCTGGAAAACGCAAATTTCCGTTTAGCGAGTTAATAAAAAAACACTCAAACAATGCGCTTTACCCTTTACATTTTGTTCGACTGAATTGGAATAGTCGAAAATGTATTAGTCATAATGGTAGAAGTTAAATGTACCGGCTGAATTTATTGGGTGTACGTACTCTTGTTTTAAAGGGAAAAGGCACTGATAAAACAAATAGCGGATGTCTTATTTTCCTTTTTCTTTCGCTATCTTTCTTAAGTTTCAATTGGATACCGACTTACTTCCTACTACTCGAAATGATTATGTTTTAAAAGGTTTAGAGATTTTTACTCTAGAATTGGAGGCAGAATTTCCAACATAAACAGTTTAAAGAATAAAATTAAATCCAAGTTTTACTCTTTAAATATATAACTTTAATTTTAAACTAAATGATCTGTGCAGAAAGAAGATTGCTGTTTTAGAAAAGAAAAATATATCTTTGATAATCTATGAATCATTTAATATCAGTGATTAAATTGCATTTAGTGAAATGGTATTTTGAATACCGGGTGTGTAAAATTAGTACATTCACTTTGTTGTTCTTAAAATAAACTTTTATAAAAATTACATATTAACCGTTTCAGCTTTAAAAGACTACTTATTAGTGATTTAGGGGTTTCTTAAAATATACATTTGGTGAATGTTTCCTTTTATACGAAATATAGTTATGCAAACTTTTTTATTTCCCAATTTTATTTCGTAGTTTATTTTTAACCAAACAATATAACTCTAGGTAAAGGAGAAACGTGCTCCTCTGAAGCCAGTTCTCCAAAATTTTTTTCTGTCAAACTTTAGAGAAGTGGCTCCAGGACACGATTCAGCCTTTATCTACTTGTACGTACGTATTTTTTTTTCAAAAAATAAATAAATAAAACTGTAATAGTAGGATAATACAAGTTTAAATAGTCTGTATTTCGTCATAGGAGACACTTGACAAAGTAAATTCTTTTATAAATAATACAAGTATTCAAAATTTTTCCTCATCCTCCTCCCGCCATTGATGTAAACAAATCAGTCACAACGTTACGTCTGGCTGCGTAGCAAATTAAAAAGTATAAAATAGTACACAGGGTACAGTAACCTCCTATTTTAAAAATAAGGTGTTTTTAAAAATAAAAGAGACTTAAATTAAATATGAGAGGATTTATAATTAAAACACGTACATATGGAAATTAACATTTAATATTTTGAAAATATTTTAACACAACAATAAATAAGTACAATAAACAAAATAAATATGTAAAATAAACCAAATTAACAAATATTGTGATATACCGACGGGAAGATTTAAAAGCAAATAGCATTTATCTTACATTTACATAAACAATCACAGATTTTGAATGCGTTAAAAGATAACTACTTAACTGTAAGATTCGTAGTTCAGAGAATTTAAGAGTAAATAAAATATAAAGCCAACTTAACTCTTTTTATTGAAATTTTACAGAAATTTTACTTATACTTACTTGTAGTAGGATGTTTTCTTCACTAAACACTTAGACACACGAGACAGGTGAAGAAACAATTGCTAATGGCTATTACAATATGGCAAAAAGTTTTGCTTTGTTCTCGCGATGACCCGATTATGAACGAACCCAAGATAAGTCTAACAGGGTTGTCAGATTGATTAGGATAATTTCCCCCAATATATAATAAAAACCGCAAAAAACATCATAATAAAAAGTCCCAAAAAAATAGAATTTTGTTCTACAATTTGTGACATACATAATACTTATTTTAATTTAATTAGATAAAAATGATGAATTTCAAGAAAAATCTTCAAGAACTGTAATAAAAATTGATAAAATATTAAATATACATGAAATATGCTTTACCCAGGCGCCAAATTAAATACTCCACAAAATACCCTTTAACAAATTGGCCTTCATAAATTTCTCCAAACTGATAAAAAACCCACGAATTTAGAGAAAAATACACCGGTCTGGAAACCCTGTAATATGATATGTGTTAACGTTTGGAACTTTTTTTTAACCAATTAAAAGTGAAGGCGTTGGAATTCAAATATTCGTTACGTTTCACAACTTCAAATTAGAGCTATTTAAGGCCAACAAAGTAAAATTTAACATTGAAAAAGTCATATTTTAAGTAGTAAAATACACATTTTTTTACTTTAATCTTTTATTTACAATCATGTTACTTTTTGGAATTATAAAGTACCTAACTGACCTCATTAATTTGAAAAAAATACCTGTTTTAAATTGAATAATTTTTTTGTAACAGTTATCTAAAAAATTTTAATATCTATATTATTTTTTTTTCAGTTATAAGATTTTTTAAAAAAACACTCTATTCACTTGATTTTTCTCGGTGTAACTCAACCAATAAGAAACATGATAGTACCATAGATACTTTGATGTTTTGGTTTGTCCATTAAACATATCAAAAAATATTGGCTCTCTCCCGCAATTCAGAGCCAATTTCTGTTATATCATTTAAATATTTATTTTTAAACAATAATTATCAATGCCAAAAAATTGTCCGCCTGACTTTTGTTACCCCTAGTTTTTGAACTAGAAACTACAAGCCACCTTTGATTTTGCTTATTTATTGGTGTGTATAATGTTAGCCGAAGAAATAGTTGTTTTCCAGATGCTTGTATAGGTGGTTAGTTTTTATGTATTTAAATCCAAATAAATAGTTTATAGTGTAATGGACGTGCACGTCTTATGGACGTGCACGTCTTATGGACGTTTCTGGAACGTTCATTGTTAATAATCAGGATTTCTTAGGAATGTTCATTTAGGAACATTCCATGGACATTTTCAGAATCTCAAATGGGAAATTAGAAGATATTTAAGAAAATTAGTGAAAATAATGAATAATTTAAAAAAATTAGGTATTTGGAAGCAAATAACCTATAAATAATAAATTTCGTCAAATTCATCTTTTCTCTACTTTGCCCTTTTAAACCATGCCTGGATTGACATCCGTTCAGTTTTTATCTTGATTTGGCCATATTTGCCTTCTCAGCTGAACCTGAAAATAAATTATTCAAAATGAAAGGCAGATCAATATGAAAATCCAATCTGTTTAAGTTTGCCCTGCTAGACATTATAAATTTACTAACCTTTTAGCTTTGTAGTATTTACTGGAAAACTTTCACCTTTCTCAGAGATAAAAATAATAAAAACTGCAATAAATTAATGGCGGAATGATAGAACTTGTACTCGTATAATATGTACATACCATCGAATCATAAACATTGAACACTGTGTTTTTTTTTATCTTTTTTTTTTTAATAAAACTTGAGACCAAATGTCACTTTTCAACAATGTCTCTTTCTTGTAATGATTTTCTTCGTTTTTTGTCTATTTGGCCTTCATTCAATTGGATATTGGGACAATATCATCTTTATTAATTTATATTATCTCATTATATGTATATGTTGTTTATATATTAGAGAGTTGAAGTGATTACAGTACGTTAACGTAAACGTGAACGTCAACGCAGAAAAATAATGTTTACGTTGATGACCAAAATATGAGTTGAAGTTGTTAAACTTCGTGACATTTACGTGTCATGACAGATATTGACAATTAATATTAGGATTTCTTCTTTCCCAATTAAAAAGAGGTTATTTTATTTGCGTTACGTGCATACGCCAGAGCCTGTAAACTTACGTATGTACGTAGACGTGAACGTGGAGAATATTTAAAGGCGCATGCGCAGATGTCAGTTTTCACGTATACGTTTACATTCATAGCTTCACTTCAACTCTCTAATATAAACAAATAATAATGCGAACGTGAATCTATGGAAATATAATAAAGCACGTAGAATAAACGTTCTACGGATATCTATTTCTTGACGTCCCGAGGATTTACTAAACTGGACATACTTAAAACGGTCAAAATTGGTCCTGGACGTACAGATGATAAATTGACATATAATGGACGTCCTGTACTATCTGGGGTACAACTTTAACAAACAATAAAATAAAGTCGTTTGTTTCAAATTTGAAATTCTTATTAAGGGATTACCCACAAAAAACTTTAAAAATTAGCAATTCTTCCAAACAGGTCATACCGCCAAATGCATATACAAATGTGCACGCAAGCAGGTAACCTACCAACGGTAGAGTGTTGAAATTAAATTTATATCTCTGCTGTCTTTAATAATTTAATAATTCAGTAAATGGTTTCTGAAGGGAAACGGTCGCTCGTACGTTATGTGACATATGACTTTGTTTTATTTGTATTATGTTACATCTAGGTCACATTTAAGTTGGAATTATTTTCCTATTTTAAAATTGTCTGTCTGTTTTTTTGGTTCCACCTAGTTTTTCTATGTACTACAATCAACTTTTGATTTTGCTTACTAGGAAGAGAAGACATTAGCATTTTCAATACTTGAATAGGTATTCTCTTCGTAATCAAGGTTATTGTATACTAATGAATGGGTGCCGGGACATGAGGGAGCGTTCGGAAACGAGAAAGCAGGCCTCATAGCAAGGAAGGGAGCGAAAAAACTAATTGAACCAGAATCCACGAGTGGTATTATATACCAACATGTTAAATGGGTGTTAAAGGAACAAATAAATAGAGAACACCATAGATTCTGGTTGGCCCTTCCTGGACTTAGCCAGTCCAAAAAATTCATAGAGGGGCCATCCAAGAGCAGATAAAATCAATCTTAGCAGAAGCGAACTCAAGGCCGTAATAGGACTACTTATGGGACACTGCAGCTTTAGAAGCCACCTAAATCTTTTAGAGATATCTGGTGACTCCCTATATATAGAATATGTGAAAAGGAGGACGAGACACATATTCACATATTATGCCACTGTCAGAACCTAAAATGGGAACGGGAATGGTACTTCGAGGTACAATATCCGGATCTTGAAGAAATTGCTAAAGCACCCATCAGACATATTCGTGAATTCATCAAGAAAATCAATCTGATGGCGTAGAAATTGTGAGGGGTACAATAAGCCTAGAGGTTTAGTACGAGTGGGCTTTGAACCCTTATTCAGATAGATAGATATTGGTGAATTTGGTGCCTTTGTTAATTACATTATATATTTCTTGCTGATCAGTACTAGTAAAAACGGAACTTGTCCATGAATGACATTCTCCTAAGTAAGCAACATCAAAGGTATATTGTTAAAATTAAATGATTATCTTTGCTGTCTTTCCTTTAGATATTTTTTAATACCTGTTGTGGTATTAGCTAAACTTGTAGTTGTTTCCCGAAGGGGAATGCTCGCTGGTATTTTGATGACATATATGACTTAATTTTATTTATTTTATTTTACGTCTTGGTCACATTTGATTTATTTTTTTTTTTTACTTTTTGTTTACTAATGTTCAACATGTAAGTAAATGTAAAGAGGTTTATTGAATTATTCTACAGGGTGTTCCTCAACGACATGCTAATATTTAAGGGGTGATTTTTGGGTTTTAAGGAAAAAACTTCATATAGACGTATATCCAAAACCTTCCAACTTTTGAGATACAGGGCGGTAAAATTTAAAACATAAAAAATAGTTTTTTAATAACTGTGATACTATTGTACGTATTACCTAATTATACAAAATATATCTGTCTTTGTACTAGCCTCCTATATTAAACTAGATCTTAACACATATATTATTATTGTAATAGTATTATATTGCAGAAAATTGCTATGTCACTATAAAATAATTTTTCTACACCCGTATTATAATATTGCACTTATATGCCCATAATCCGTTTCATAATGATACCCATTATGATACAGATTTTTCATTACGATACAGATTTTTAATCAATAGAAACCTACAATTTTTCAATCAAGCATGCTGTTTGACGTTTGTCCTAGGTTCCTATGTAATTATTTTAGTTGTCAAAACGTATTAAATTTTCGTAGGTAGCTAAACTTCGATAATTATAATATTAAAATGTCTGATATTAGCGATATAGAAGACTCCTCCACACATATCGGAGAAAGCGGAAAATACAGTACAAAATATTTTACCGCAAAAATCTAGGGAAATACCAATACCTGAAGTAATACCATTAATTACAATTTTGTAGAATTTTTTATAGAAATACGAGTAATTACTGTTATTGTGTTCAATACCAATATAAATATAATATTTATAGGTCTTGATTATTTATCGGGTGTAGAAAAAATAGCGTATGCAACTCTCATGTAATGGTTATTAAAACACTCGCATAAACCATACGAAACTCGCCTTTGGCTCGTTTCGTATCCCGGTTAATGCTCGTGTATTAATAACCATCATTACATGATCGTTGCATAATATACTATTTTGTAACAAGAACATGTAATTAGGGCAACCTGTATGTTTCTGACAAATAAATAAATAAATAAATATCTTTATGAAATTTAGCAAACGTCTTCTAGGAATCAAGATGCATTTTCTGATATAAAAACAATTTTATTATTTTTAGCATTGGCGTCCGTAAGGGTTTTGCATTGAATACTTTTGGTTGAAAAAAATAGCACGCCACGAATCCTTATTTATTTCTGCGCAAGTTTCATCTTCTAATTTTCTTTCGCCCGACGCATGGTTTTCGCTTAAAGAAATAAAATTCGTTTTACTTCAGGGTAGAAATCGCTTTTTCTTTCTTCATTTTATATTAAATGTTAATTAATTCAGAAGTGAGTAACTTATTTTACTTTAGGAAAAATAAAACAAAATCAAGTACCAATAATTATAGCATTATAATTTTAGTGGGAATTTCAGCATGTTTACATGAACGGATTAAATTTATTAACTATTACCTAATTATTAACAATACTAATAGTTAATTATTAATTATTAACAATACTACCAATGATTATAAAAATTGTTGAAAGTGGCCACCTTCAATTAATAGGCATGCTTCCACCCGTCTTCGCATGGAATTGCGCACTCGTTCAAATATTTCCGGCGTATTACGTATAGTTTCACACGAGGCAACTATTCGCCCTCGTTAATCCTCTACAGTGTTAACGGGATTTTGATACACTAGAGTTTTAAGGTGTTTCCATAAAAAGAAATACAAACTATTGAGATTGGGGATCTTGCTGGCCATTGCTGAGGTCCTCCGTGATCTATCCAACGATCAGGATAAACTGTATTTAAATTATTTCGAACAACTAATTTGAAATGAGCAGGAGCTCCATCGTGCATGAACCACATTTGATTCCTTAACACAATTGGCACATCTTCAAAAACCCATGTAGTTCTTCTTCGAGAAAATGCAAATAAAACTGGCCATCAAGGCGTTCTGGTAGGAAAAATAGGCCTATTAGATGATTACTAATAATTCCTGCCCATACATTAAATGAAAATTGTTTTTGAAAATAGCATGTGGATTTTCTTCCATACACACATGATTGTTTTTAAATAGCATTTCGAGAAAAATTTGCTTGGTCTGTGAACAAAATGTGTGACGAAAACTGCGGATTTACTGTAATACCACTGACAGAAGTTTACATGTTGTGGGAAATCCCTGGGGAGTAATACTTGTACTCTAAGAATATGGTATGGGTATAAAAAAAGTCAATCAAAATACGCCAGACAATTTGGTGATAAATATTCAGAGCTCTAGCGATCTTCCTTGTACTCGTCTTAGAATGCTCGTCGATTTCTTGCAGTAACGCTTTAATTTTAAAAGTTCTGACAGTTAGAGGTCTACCTTCCAAAGTATCTTTATTAAAACTACCAGTTTCGCTAAGTCCGCGATGAATATTTAAAAAGATTCGGCTACCTGGCAAGGCACGATTAGGATATCTTTCCTGATAAATGCGTTTGACTTCTGTTGCATTACCATCTGCGAGGTCATACACTTAATGCATTGCCGCCATTTCCGCATTCTTATAATTTACCATAATTTACTGATATTTGAAAAATAGCGAAAAAGTAAAATGACTCCAATGACCCAAATTCAAAAAAATAACAACAACTTACTTTAAGTCAACAAGTACTGTTTTGATATTGACGTTTGTAAAAAGTAATTTATTCCAAAATAACTAGATTTATGTGTTGCGATAGGAAGAAATTTTAAGAAGGGTAAACAGGTGTAAAAGCATGCCTGTTATAAAATGTTGACCACTTCCAACAATTTTTATAATCGTTGTTATTATTGTTAATAATTAAATGTTAGTTAGTATTGTTAATAATTAATAGTTAATAAATTTAAACCGTTTAGGTGAATATTCTGAAATCTCCGCTAAAATTTGTTTCTAAAGTAAAATAAGTTACTTCTGAATTAATTAAAATTTGATATGAAATGAACTCAAAAGCTTGAAAAAAGAAAAAAGCTATTTCTACGCAACAGTCAGATTTGATCCTGAAGTAAAACGATTTTTATTTTTTTTTTAGGCGAAAACCATGCGTCGGGCGGAAGAAAATTAAAAAATTAAATTTGCTTAGAAATAAATGAGGATTCCAAAAATTATTTTTATTTTAAGAATAGGCAGCGGCGTACTATTTTTTCTCCAAAAATATTCAATGCAAAACCCATACGGATGCCACTGCTAAAAATAATAAAATTGTTTTTACTTTAAAAAATGCATCTTAATTCATAGAAGACCTGTTCCAAATTTTATAAAGATATTTACAATAGTGTCACAGTTATTATAAAAAAACTGTTTTTTTTTTGAAAATTTTACCGCTCTGTATCTCATAAGTTAGGAGGTTTAGGACATATGAAGTTTTTTGCTTAAAATGGACCTAAGAATCACCTCCTTAAATATTGGCATGTTATTAAGAAACACCCTGTATACCACTTTTAAATATATTAAATAGGTTAAACATTTTATGACCCAATTTTTTACAGTGTATTCGATTTGAGGTTATACCTAAAGGACTCGGTAGGCCATAGGAAAACTACACTTTCGTCCGAACTATTTCCATATTTCATGGGAAATATTTTTCTGATATGTCATATCCATGTAGCCGCAACGGCGTATACTTTAAAAAATATGATCGCAATACGACGTACTTCGAAACTGTAACTGTCCAGGAATATGACAATTTATTTTTATATGCATTGACAAGTGTAATAAAGTGCAACACGCGATGTCGGCCGCATATTTTTCACTACGAAAATTTCTATCTTGAGTACCGGCGATACATTTTTTTTATTAATGTGTTGATAATCATTTTTGATGTGAAATAAATATTAGGTTTTATTAACTTTATTTAGTCCAAATTTTTCGGAAATCCAGGTTGTTTTAAAATAAATGTGTACCCTTTTTAAATAATTTGATATTTTTTAAATACAGAGAAGAATATTAAAAAAAAAAAATTAAAGAATAAATTCAAATTTTGTTGACTCTGAAATAATTGGTTAGCAGCAGCTCATAATGTAATATAACGTAACGTTGGAGAGTGGGATAACCTACGGCACTGTACCTCCTCCTAAGATGATAACCAGCCTATAGATTTGATATAGTTAACAACGTCACGTCGCCAATAGCTGCTTCTTTTATATAATAATAATAAACGTCTTTATTTCAAAATATTTAAGAAATATAGTACAAAAAGAAACCGTTATAAATTAAATTACACATGCCAGCTGTGGCGAAGTCTAGCTGAAGGTAATCCTACTCAACCACAACAGGCATGCAACCATATAAAAAATTATTAATTTAAAAAATAATGGTTTGTACACAAAAAAAAAATTAAATAAGAATGACAGAGAGTAATAATAATTATCAAAACAATATTTATAATATAAAGTAAAAAAAAAATAGTCCTCCTATCAAAATATATACCTTATTAAAACTCAATTACCATGGGCAAATAAGCAATTCAAAAAAAATTCTGTTTATCAAAAAGATAGTTCTTATATTTATATTTAAATTTGTTTATATTAAAAACTTTGAATGCATCTGGCAGAGAGTTATATAATTTTATAGCATTCCCAAGCAGCAAAAAATGCTCAAAAGAGTTATATAAACAACTATATAACAATTTGTTATAAAAATTGTATATTTTAAAAGCATTTTATAGACGCTTATATGGCACTAATAAACACGGAAAAGGCGCAGGTTTATAAAATAAATGTGATTTTAACAGTTTTATTATGGGGTATAAAAGTAAGTATAAAACATTCTGGAGTATGTCATAAAATTTGTATGTAACAATTTTTTTAAAGTTATATTATTCGAACTATCAACATACCTATAAAATAAGTTTGTTTCTGAAACTACTATCATATAATAGTTTTATGGATATTATATATTTGTTTTATAGACATGGCTTAAGACCATATTAAAATATTTAGAAACGACTTATAAAATTGTTGTTTAACAGTATTAAATTACTTTATAATACACAGCAAATAATAATAATAATAGCCGTCCCTTTCCCCACACAAGCTCAGCTTTTGGGGTTAAAATTCACTCTTAAGGGTGTGAATTAGGGAGAGGATTATTATTATTATTATTACTTTGATTCTTATCGAAACAGATATTTACGCAGAAAATTCTTGTCGTCCAATGCTCGATGGAGAGCAGTACTATTCCGCTATTCGAAGCCTAACATTGGCAGCCGATGCAATGTCTCGATTATTTTATAAGTCACTAAATAAATAGTACGAACAAAATAAAGGACAATTTTTTTTTACTGATAAGCTGAAAAAAGAAATGGACATAGCAATAAAATCAAAAATTGACGAAGTAGGTAACTTAGAAGATCTTTCTTACCTTCTTGAAGATCACAACAAAGTTGTAGCAGAATTTGTAAAACATTTAAATATTAGTACTTTTTTTTGGAGACAATCGATTTACTTTGGAGAATGCTAAGTGTTGAAAGAAATGGAGATTGTAAAAGTTATCTGTGACAATCGAAAATGCACTTGTGTTAAAAAAGGCCTAAAATGTTGTAACGAGTAAAAATGTCATTCCTGCAACAACAGTATTAAAGATTTCGACGTAGATCTAGAAGATGACGAATAAAAGTGCTATTAATGTAGCATCTAAATAATAAATATTTCAACAATAAACCTTACTTTATTATTACATTTTTAGTTTTATTCAATTAAAAATGTTTAAAATACTACTAATTAGGTAAGTATAGAGGGTTTGTTTATAACTCTGATTGATATTTATTTGTATTTATATACCTATCTTTTGGATCTCTTTTTATATTTTTTACCTTTGCACCTGCTTTATATCCCTACTTGTTTTAGAGCTATTAAAATTGAAATAAGTCCGACTATTATCAGAACCTCAGAACGTCCCGACCGACCGGGACCGTCCGCACACGCAGGCTGGAGCCGAGCAAGCAAGAATATGATTTTGGCCCGTTTAAGAAAACTTGATACTATAACCGATACATAAAAAGTTTTTATTCTTAAAAATTTTTTCGACTATTGGCTTTAATTTGTTCGTAGCATATATGTACAAATTTTTATAAATAAACTAAAGTGGGGTATTGTTCAAAGCGCTATTGTGTCTACTTTAATATTTAAAAAAAATACCTCGATAGCACGATTATTTTCCGAGATAAAGTGGTGGAGACGTTAAAAAACATGTTTTATAAAAAAGCGATTTTTTTTAAGTTTTCTCGACATAAAAGAGTTCTCGACCACCAAAAAATGTCGTCAAAAATAATTTCGTGTATCCGATTACCTTATTAAAGAATTGCACTAAGTCTGGTTTGGTTCTACGCCGATTTTTTTTTCTCAGAAACTAAGCGTCTTTACTTCCAAGTTTTACTCCGCTAACTGTACTACTTTAGGCCATAGGCCGTGGCGAAATTGTTCATTTTTTAACGCCGGCTTTAGGATGAATTTTCAGGGGGAGTGGAACATTGCCATTAGCATTCTCTTTTTAGCATATTTTTTAAATAAAAATCTCATAGATTGTAGGTATTTTCATCTCGAGGGAGCATTTCTATCCCTCCTTAAAATCGCCCTTGTCATTTTTAATAATAAAAACATGGCATGTGATATTTTTATTTTATTTTCAATTACCGAACACCAAAATTTATTTCAAATTATTTCTTATTGATTCAACAACCTTATAAATTTCCGTCCGTTCAAGTGCTCTTTCAACCAATAAGGATGTTAATGAGAATTATGTATCCGGTTAATTAATCTCAATTAAGTACCTTTGAAACGTAATTGGTGCAAACAATTTCGTTTATTCACGACTATAACAATAATATTAACGGCAATTATCAATGGATGATTGTCGTTACAATGAGAGACCTAAACGTCGTTAATGTCGTTTGCATCGAGATTACCTTTTGTGAATATCAAATGAGCATTGCATGCATTTATGTCTATATTTCTGGTAATTCAGTTAACTGTGGTTATAAATGTAGGAAATTTAACGACTTAAACGTACATCGTGTAGATAAAAGACAAGTGTCGTTATAGAATATAAGTAAAAATAAATTTGAATATTTTGTGTTATATCAGCTTCAGTTTTCTAAATACTCTTATCTATAATAATAAATTTTATAAATATTATCTGTATCAATATTTTATGTTTAATTGGTTTCTGAACAATGCAGCAATATTCATATCCTCAAATTCGTATTCAGAATTGGAACGAACAAAGTTTTCGATGATAATTGAGTCATTAGAGTTTTCACTGAATTTTTCAGAACTACAACTGTGGCATGTTTTCTCATAATTTGAGAGTCAGTGAAAAGCAGACACAACATATCAGTAAACCCTCAATGTTGTTCAAAGACTGTCTTATACTTACTGTTCAGAAGAGAAGGAATAGCTAAGGCCGGTCGAGGTAGGTTGAGTGGTGCTTAGGTGTAACAAGTACAAAAACTAGACGACCTTAGAATGTAATGATTCAGTAAAGCTGCCGTTTATATATTTTAAATTATATCATTATTGTTATTGAAAAATCACAATCGCAGACAGTTAGGGCGGTTGTGATGTCACGGTAGACGCTTTTCAAAAAATTTAAAAAAATATTTCAGTAAGTTTTAAATTTAAATATGTGAATCTTAACAGTATTACTAGCTTTTATTTATTTTATTTTTTTTTTATTAGTGCCTAATTACACACAAAAATATAGAGGTGAGTGGGAAAAGCTGCCAGAGATGAAAGGTTGGCTACAACCATGCACTACAGACTTCACCAAAGCATACTGCAAGTACTGTAAATGTTTTATCAACGCCAAGCTTGGTGATATTAAAAAACACCATAAATGTTTAAAGCACAAAGCAGCTGAGAAGCCTTTTTCATGTCCAAGGCAGCAGAAATTAAACTTTGAGCCCAATAATAAAGGTGTTCCCAGAAAAAAAGGTGATAGTTGTCTATTCGTAGCTGCTCACACGTCTATAAATGCCATCGAACACTTGTGTAAAATTAATAATGTTCCTGTTCATCGGACTAAATGTACAAATTTAATAAAAAATGTTGTGGGTCCCCATTTTATGAAAGACCTACTGTTTGATGTAGGAGCTAACCCATATAGTCTAATTATAGATGAATCAACCGACGTTGTGGTTTTAAAAATGTTAGGAAATGTTATTAGGTATTTTAGTACCAAATAATTAAAAATAGTCTGTACGTTCTTGTCACTCATAAACATTGAAAATGAAACTGCAAAGTGCATTGTTGAGGCTATAAAGCAGCTGCTTACAAAAGTTAAATTAAATGTACAGAATTTGCAGGGTATAGGTACTGACAATGCTTCAGTACTGATAGGAATTACAAACGGTGTTTATGCAAAGCTAAAAGAGGATGTTCCGCATTTGGTTTTAGTGCGTTGCACTCGTTACAACTAGCAGTTTCCTGTGCTTCAGAAAAGACTTTGCCCAGAAATATTGAATTCCTGATCAAAGAGACATACAATTGGTTTAGTCACAGTTCGATTCGACAGCTTTCTTATAAACAAATTTATTCGTTGATAAATAATAGCGAGGAACCATTAAAGATTTTACAGGTGGACGCAACAAGATGGATTTCCATCGAACCAGCACTTAAACGAATACTGGAACAGTGGGATAGCTTGAAAGCACATTTTTATATCGTTCGTTTGAAGGACAATTGTTACACAGCTAAAATGTTGTATTCTATGTACAAAGATCTCAACAATAAGGTATATTTAGAATTTATATATTCCATTGTTAATTTAGTACAGGCAACAAATAAAAGCTTTGAGGCATCAAATGCTGATGTTTGATAATTTAAATCACCTATATTTATCTATTATAAAGAAAATTGTCATCCCAAATGCAAATATTCATATTTCTTCTATAGTAGATGACTTTGAAAACCACTTAGACCCTAATTCTTACTTGGGATATGCCTTTGAAAACTCTTGTCGTGACTGGCATTTAGATCAAGACAGTAAAGAAATGATAAAGGGTTGCTGCATTTCGTTTCTAATTGAATTGGCGAAACAGCTGAGAAAGAGGTTACCGGAAAATATAAAAATTTTAAACAAAATGCAATATTTTTCAGTAACGGAGTGCTTGAAACCAAATAAATACCTATCACAGACATAGCCACTTAGTTTTATGATGATGCCCAGCTAGTATTAAAGATTGAAAACGAATGGGCTAGTAGTCTACATTTGATAAACTGGGCTGAAACACAAAGAACAAATCAGTTTTGGATAGAAGTAAATAATTATAGGGATGCATCAAATGAAAATCCTTTTCAAAATCTAGTCAATCTTGCTTTAAGGATCCTTTGCTTACCTCATTCAAATGCATATGTCGAAAAAGTTTTTAGTTCGATGAGTATTGTCAAAAATAAAATCCGAAACCGAATGAAACTAAACCTATTGAACAATATTTTAAGTATCAAGTTTGGTATGAAAAGAATGGGGAAATGTTGCAATTCTTATAAATTGCCGAATGAGATTTTGATCATGTTTGACTCAAATGCAGCATACAAAAACAACGATGATGAGGCAGATCAAGGATTACAGGTTGAGGTTGAGAACATTTTGCAATACTTAACTAATTAAGTAATACCAAAGATAACTAAGTATATTTTTTTGTTTTGGTTTTTTAAGAATTTGTAATAATTTTTATTATTGTTATAATATCCTTAGTAGGATAAGAATAACAAATGTTGTCTTGTTTTCTTGTGAACAATTGTGTTTTTTTTTTAATAAATATTTTTATATTCTGTTTTGTGTCCAATTTATATTTGTTTATTCAAAATAAACTTTGTTCCAAAAGAAATATTACTTTTTTGTTGCATCTATGATGGGTCAAGAGGTTGTCTGGTAAGTTGTAATGGTGAATGTTAAAGCATACAGATGACGTCATAAAAGTTATTAGGCAACTTGCCAGGTTTTGAAACAACCTCGATGATGGGTGTATTTTGAACATAACATTTGGTGAAGTCTGGTAAATTTTGAGGTAAAGTTTTGAGAATCCTGAAATTTTATAGTTGGCAACACTGGAATTAACTGTCTTAAGCGGGAAGCAGGGTAGGTGATTACTACCGTACCGTGTCAGTGTAGAAAATGCCCTGAAAGTTTTGTAATTCTGAAATTACATACCTACCTATCTACCTACCGTAAAAATATATCTTGTGTGCTAATCAAGCTCGTAAAAAAGGCAGCAAATAAGTGCCTAGCATCAATTTAGTGTGGTGATGATTTCCAGGTCAGTTTGTGGAGCAAATGCCGTCAAAAATAATAGAACTACCTATCTGTAAGTTAATTTTTCGCTCCTATGATAGTCGACCAGCTGATGAATAGAGGTCAGCGGTATTTGACCTTCATCGCAGATTTGTGTGAAATTATATATTTATTTCAATGCAGGAACTAACAAGTTTTTAGATAAATATTCGTGAAGTTATATCTTGAATAAAAGTGATTAGTTAAATCAATTTTGCCAGACAACTTTAAAGGAAAGTGAAACTTTTTACCAATGGTAGATTTAGTTATAAATGCATATATTGATTTATGGTCGTGATAACCGGTTTAGTTTGAGGATCACTTGACTCACGTCTAGAGAGACATATTTTTGCTTTATATTTTTTAATAATGTTAGATTTTAAGAAAATAGGTATGCATGCTTATTACCGAAAATTGTCTTTTGCCTTTTACCTTAGTTACAGAGTGTACTTATAAACCACCGTATCGAAATACCGTTTGTGCTGTTTGAAGTTTTTTTATTACTGAATTTCCTAAAGAAATTAATTTTACTATTAGAAAAATTATTAAGTAATTAGGTCGTCATAATAATTGAACCGTTTTGCTATTACAAAAAAATGCAGTTCCTGATAATTTAAACCTTATAGATGCCGTGAGTTAATACAGAAAGGAAGATAATTTTGATAAATATCGAACTAAAACTATTTATATGTTTGCGTATTAGATCTAAATTTAAGTAGGCCCCTCTTAAAAATTTTAATCCGATTTATGATTGAATATTCTTGTTTGTTTGGTGTATCTAGTGTTTTGCAAATATTAGTTATGCTTTTATTTCAGAACTTTTTCTGTGTACACCTCTAGCGACTAATGTTGCGATTAATCTGGCGTACACCAGGTGTTGGTTTTGAAACATACAAACAATTTTTTTGTGTTCTAATATACCGGGTGGCATTAAAAGTTACTCTTTTGATACAAACAATTTTTCGTGTTGATCTTTTACTTTTACTATGCTGTAAGTAAAATTTTCATTGACTTTTTCAATATGATTCAAAAAACAAAAATATATATGGAATTTTTTTTAATTCGATTTTATTTCTTATTATAAAGATATTGAGCAGACGAAATAATAATACGCGTTTACTTTGTGATATTACTGAGGCCCTTCCTATGGTGCCTCAGTATTGCATTCGTGCAGACGAAAAAATTTTCGTACCCCCATTTTTTTAAACTTTTTTTCATGTTTCCGATCATTCTGAGTCCGAAAATGCAAAAATAAAATTTTCGTCTGCATATATGCTGGCACGATAACTCTAGAATAATTACTTCTAACTTAAAACCCTATTTATTTTCAGAATTTTCGGTCCATCCTAACTACTTTATAATTAATTTTCTTAAAATCCGCATATTTCTAATGTTACAATTTTAGGAAATTCAATTATTTTTAAGTCAACATTCCTAACATTCTTAAAATTCCATAAATTTTTATTTTTTGCATAATAACTTTCACTTTTCCGTTTTAAGAAAGCCAACAGCTGGTATATTTGCTAATATCCAAGTTTCTCTTCGCCGAAATAGTGGTTCTTAACATGGAATAGTAAGTCCACAATGTAGATGGTTTTTCAACTGCGGCTCAAAAAAAAAAAATAAGCCAATAAAATCTTTTCCGAAACACCATCGACATTTTTTAATTTGCATCATTTTTTAAATCGCTGGAACTCTTTTTCATATCTATTCCTAGATTTTGCAGGAATTAAAGTTTCAATGGCTTCGTTAGCTGTCAATTCAATGTAAGACATATTTTCTTCACAAATATTCATGATAATTATTATTTTGAGTTATTATTTAGCCAACAAACAATACCTAGCAACTACCTAGTAACTACAAAAGGCTACTATGTTTTGTCTTGCAAAAATTATTAATGTCAATTATGACTACGCTAAAGGTGAATTCATATATCTAACAGACGGCTAACTTCATCTTTGTCATATCAATGTACAGAAAATATGGTAGGTATTTTTTTTTTAAGTAGATAAAATTTTGTACAATATTCGTATCGTAAATTTATATTACGATACTCGATGGATTATCAAGTTTGACAATATTTCCATCGCGTATCGTAATATGAAACTTTACGATACTTATATCGTAAATAACTATTATATAGTATACACCACCCTACAGCAAGCCAATTATTGGATGGAGATTAACATACAATAATACAACACTATGAGATAATAATTCAAAAACAACCAAAAGAAAATAGTAAACAAAATTGTATAACAAACAAAAATAACATTTTAATATACAGTAATTATTATATTGCATATTATTTGTTAAAGTACATTATAAAAACAACTCCTATTAGAGAGAAAAAAAGGTATTTTCGCGTATAATTGCACCAAAAAGATTAAATTAGATACCTAACCAACATTTTAAATTTTCTTCTTGATATTGGTCAGCTTAACACAAAAAATGTTCAGTGAATTCTGCATTGAGGATCTGATAGGATGGTGTCCCCCTTGTAATAAAAATCGACAGTCTGTACAATGGTTTTACTTGAATCTTTATTAGTTCAAATTATTAATTATTGTTTGACGTTATTTGTCATGGATTTATCTAAGAATACATTTCTTTAAAATAAAGTGGCATTGCTCATTGTACTTTATCGCCTTTAGTCTTATTCTAGTTTTAGTAGCTATAAAAACAATAAAATAAATTGTCATAAAAATTGTACAATATTTATATTGTAATGTGAGCTATTTCATTATTCAGTCATGCTCTAATCCTCCAAGTCCCTCTCTGTCTTATTTGGCCTTTGAGGCTCAACTAATACGATTATTATACATAATTAAACCCCTTAAGACCAAACATATGTGACAACTATGGCGGAGGAGCTTTCGATTACTATTCGAGAAAGAACGGGATAATGTTTCTAGTGTATTCCAAATATAACGAGATATTTCTAGTTTGGCTAAGGAGCATTATAAAAGCTTCACCATAATTTTAAATTTGTATGTAAATATTGGTAGATCGTCAACGCGGAATTAATTGCAGATAGACGGTGGTAAATATAAATAGTGAACAGTTTAAAGACTTTCGAAATATATATAAATTAGAATAGTATTGTTTAAAATAAACAAGTGTTTAAATAAATTATTAATAAATGAACTGTTGTTTAAAATCAACAAACATCACAATACTGATACAATTACTTTTCTACTTTCACTTTATATCGTGTGACAAAGATAGAGTTAGGATGCGCAAGAGCATACCGTTTTAAGTGTATCGTGCATCTGACAATAAACCGTTATGCCGCATGCCAGTTTTTTGACAATAATGACCGACCGAAGTATAAGTATAGATCCTATTACAAATAATGACTTTAACCCGGCATTAGTCGCTAGGTTAAAAATCCCATCGTTAGTCGCGCGTGAGAATTTCTCTCACGAAGAAAATCAAGAAATAAAACGCTGTTCATTTTAATGATTAGTTTAAATTGTGAATTGAACAGTATAAACAGTTGTAAAACATGATATTTTTAATTGCAAACGATCAATAGGTTTATAAATCTTCATCAGATCCCATCTTTGAGGTACAGTTTCAACAAGAAAAAATTGTGTGTTCAGGGCAAATTGGTGTGCTGACAAGTTCTACATACTTTCTTGACTTTTTTATTTTTTTGACGAGGGCAGAAGCTACAAAAACTCTCATTGTCATTTTTAGGTTGTCTTACTTCTTCTGGTGGTAGTTTTTCTATTTTTCTAATAGATGTTCGTGGGCTGCATGGTAAGTTTGTAATTTGGGACCGGCTTATTAGGTGAGGTTTTATTAGCGAAAGAGCTAGTTCTTTCAAATATGCACGTCTAGGAGGAATGGGGTCATTGATGTGATTTGCCTTATATATTATAAAGCTGTTGTTTAGCATTGAAAAATATATCGTTAGTGGCCATCTACAACTTACTCTTGCAACCGAGTATAACGCTTTCATTTCGTCAACCACGTCGACTGCACCCTTAGTTATATTATAAAATATTATAATTTCAGGCTTTAGTTAGTTACCTATGCCTTTATCTATAACATCGCCGTTGTGAATGGTAGACAAAAGAAGTACATTTTTCTTTATTTTCTTCTGAGGGACGTATGAAACCAATATAGACTCTTTTGAAAAAGCAAACATACTACTCAGAAATGATCGATCCTTGATATTTGACAATTCAAGGGGAATTTCTTTCTTTTTTTTTTTTTTCGCAATGCACTTTATACGTTTTTAATACTCAAAAATAATTCAGACACAAATAAACCTAAAATTTAATCACACAAATAACACTATAAATATAACCCACTTTCGCTTACGCCGTCACATCCTCATGTTGAAATATCAATGATGCCATCATTTTCAACACAACACCAATATATAACTCTCATTTGTTTTATTCCTTTGAAATTAGCTTTATAAGAGTAAGGTTTCCATAAAGTTCCCCTTCCTTACCCCATCAAAAATATTGTTTCGACTCCATGGCTTCCCGAATTTAATATTTCAGGATCGCGGTAGAGCATAAAATCAATTTCAGCGGAATTATAAAATGCGCACATTTATTTGGTTTTCGATATTAGATACTTCATCAATCTGGTTTCAATATTATTCGAATCGAGGTAAAGTCAGACAGCGATTAAGCGTGTTTACATGTGCACATCGGTCACACCGCACATTCCAGTTTGTTTTTCGAAATTTTTTTATTGAGGATTTGTGGTGCAACGCGATTGTTCAATACCATACAATGTGCACCAATAAAATCGATTTTGTAGAATTTGTACAGAAATATTGGCTTGTTGTTATTGGCAATTGGTTTTACATAATACCGTATGGTGGTTCCAAATTATTGAAATGCTGGACAAAATATTAAAGAATTGTAATTTTACAATTCTTTAGAGGTTAATTTCCTGACCGAAATATAATTTTTATAAATAAATAAAAGTAATTTAGTACTATCGGTCAGAATAAGTTTAAAATCAACATAAATATACCTTACAAAAATTTAATAATATTTACAATAAAATTCAATTTACTCGTGAGATAGAAAACAATAATTAAATCCACTCTTAAGACCGTAAAAATTAAATATAATGTGCATGGGAAAATAAATACAAACTGGATTAGTAAACAAGTCTGGTGAGGTAGATATTTAAATTTTAATATAAATGCACCAATTAAATTATCAAACACAAATTAATACATGGAATAAATTTTTAGAATATAGCAACTACCTGGTAGAATTTTATAATAAATTAAATTTTTAAACAAAAATAATAATAACAATCACACTAATAACATTTATATTGATACTTATAATATATATTTGACTAGCTGTTGCCCGCGGCTTTGCTCGCGACTTTTCTCGCATATAGTCGCGTTAATATAAAAAAATACATGACTTCCTTTTTTATTAATTTTTATTAGTTTTATTGATTTTTACTTATTTTTATTCATTTTAAAACTACCTGTGCAATGAATTTATAAACTATTTTTGCCTCCTTTTTCGATTGGTGCATTTATTTTTACTATCGGAATGATACTTGCCCGGATAATTAGCATTTTTACCATGAAAAATTCCGGAAAACCCAGTTCTTCCTAATTAAAAAAAAAATGAACAACAGCTATATCTTTTTTGCTTTGTTTTCGGAAAGATCACATCAAAATACATATAAGTCCACTTTGTTTCATCCAATTATAAATTAATGTAAGCTCAAAGGGGCTTTTTTTCGTTATTTAATTGGACTATATATCCATTTATTTACTTACTAGAGAATGAAAAAACATTTTATATACATATCTACACTGCGCCTAAAGAAGGAAAAAGACATACTTTAATATAGAAACTTATTACTTCATGTTTATATTATGGTAGCTTTGTAACTCTGGCTTAGGCCAATAGGTACAATAAAGATTGTCCTTTAGTTAAATATCGATACGTTTTTGTTTGTAGTTGAAGTGAGAGTTTTTAGAAGGATGTAACATTTTAAAAAGCATATTTTAAAAATGTAATTTCAATTGAGTGCCAATTCATATAAATAGATGATTTGTATTAAAATTATATAAAATCTAATTGTCGGCGCAGTCATCTTTGCGAAGAAAGAGAGATTTCGCAATTAATTTTTCGCGAAGCCAAGTTTGAATTTATTTTTTACTTTCATTAGTAATTCAGTCGTTTACCTTAAAATAAGTGCCAACACTGCAATAGCGCTAAGTTTTTTATGTCATTAAAAAAATCTAATTAGTCTTTACATTTCTATCTTTTGTATAATTATAAGTTTAATTTTTGAAAGTCCATTTTAAATTTTTCTTTGTGTTAATTAATTATTTTTGTGTTGCTGGAATTTCAAATTGTCAAAAAGTAAATAAATAATTTATTTTTTAATTGTAATACATTTTAAAAGTAATTATTGAAAAGTTTAGCGTGTATCTCTTGTAAGGGCCTCTTAAAAAACAGAATTGTAATTATTAATCTACGCATTTATCTACGCATTTCCTCACTACTTGATTTGGGTTTTTGTTAATTTTGCCTTTTTAGTAAAGCTTTAGCATTTATAATTCTCAAGTAGCTTTTTAAAAAGTAAAAACAAATATTGGCACCCATATCTCCTTAAAAATATTTCTTTAAAGTGTCTATTAGAAATGTCTGAATTAACGACTGGAAAAACTGGTCGCATATAAGTACTCATTTAATTTTCTGATTGGATTAAGACGATTAAGTTAAGTAATTGGTTTGGCATAAAACTATCTAAGAGCTAGTCAAAATTAAATATAATTATTTAACAAAGGTAATTCAATGTCAATTATTACTACTTAACACTGGTATATTACAAAGAACAAAGTGGATAGTTCGGAGATCACAGACAGACTAATAGAATCTTGTGTATGATGAGACGTTGCACTTTGGTAACCCACCTCAGTATGTACTGGATTTTTCTTGACCCATTAAAAATATTACAGGCAATTCTACGCACAGATTTATCTAAAATATACAATAGCTTCTCTGAATACTAATTTTATTGAATACTTAATTTTAAATAAACTATCAAATCTAATTATTTAACTTTTGTCCTGCAGCTTGTTGTTTAGAACCACCGTCACTTACACAAGTCATAATACTGTTGGTGGAAAATTTATATTTCGGGATACATGTGTTTGTTTTATGTTTTTTATATTTTGGATAGGTATATTATTTATCAGTTCTATCACGTAAAAATTAAACCGCTATAAAATGTGGAAAACAGAAATTGGTTTAGCGCTTTGGTTTTGTTAACGAACACCATTTTTCAATTTATAAAACATTGTATGGGATTACCGCAGATAAAAAATAGTGGTTTATGGTTTCTTTAAACAACTCTGGAATACTAATAATAAAATTACACAGGGTGGTGTGGTCCTTTAGTAATCGTACATGAAAGTATAGTGCATTTTTAACTACAAAGTATTGATAGTAAGACAGATACGGTGTAAGGTGAAATTTTTATTTTTATTTTTCCTAATAGGTTTTTAAGATTAAATTAAAATTTTGTGTTTACAGTGATCTATTTACTAGAGGCGCCACATATTTTAAACATAAAACCCACCATAATGAGTTCTCTTATTTTATTGATTAATATTTTCCATAGTCATTCCAAAAAAAATTAATATTCTGGACGATAATGAAACAAACATTTTTAAGTATTAATAATGAAAATACATTTTATTAAAAGTTTAATTCCCCTTTACAAAAAAAGAATATTTAAATTTTTGGAATGAACCTTCCGTCCCAAATTTCGTTAAATATCGAATACCAACCAAAGCTGAGTAGGAAAGGACCTGTTAATGAAATAAGATTTTTTCTTTGAGAGGGTATGTAATTAAATACCTAAAGTGCCATACACTCGACTTGAAAGGGAAAGGAAGGGTCCCCGAAGGATGATAAATGGAATAGGCTCGGGATATTGAATTATAAAAGGGATAAGACACTGTGAACAAAGGTTATCCTTTTATGTTTCTCCGAAAAAAAAAAAAAAAAACTCTTAAATCAATTGATATTATATTTTTATGAGGACTTGAGATTTTGATTCATATTTAACAAGTTGACTGCCACGTCCACCCGATTGGGTGGACTTAACGACTGACCACTGGTGCCAAGAAAAAAATACGTGAACTACTCCTGACTGCCAGATCCATAACTTTCTTAATTGTTATCGTACAATGATTTTTTAAATACCGTTGGGCTTCTAGGGCTTCAAACAATATAATAAAAAAATTAAATCAGGTTACCCAATTGGGTGGAGAGCATACATTTTTAGTACTTTACAAATACAGTGTTTACCCAAGTGGGTACCCAGATGTATTTTAACAATAAGTAAAAAATAACATTTATTGGTACTGAGCAATTCCAAAACAGTCAGTTTTGTTACATATAGTTATAATAATGTTTTCTTAAGGCTATAAAAAATTAACGTATCTTTATTTAGTAGGATTGTGAACATTTTCAAAACAATCGAAGCATAAAAAGGGTTATCCTCGCATGTGTTATAAAAAGTATTCTCTTTTTTGGCTTTCTTTTGGCTTTATTTCTTCCCATGGAGGACGAAAGCTTCTGGTAACAATATTTGCAGTTTTTTCTTGGTGCTCTAAAATAAAAAGCTATTTGTGAAACAAAATTAATGGAGTCAGGGAAATGCACACTACCTTTTAGTTTTGCCACATTGAGCCACCTCGGTCTTTTGTAAATAATGATTTGTAGCTTTTGCTAACCTCTGTGTTAATGCTCTTTCTTCTTCAGGGATATCCAGTAGAGAATAAATATTATTTATTCTAAATTCGTGCAGTTTCATTTTTCTTTGTTCTTTCTGCAGGGAAGCACGAATGAGATAAGCATTTACAATGGAAGTTCGAAATATTAAGTCATCAGCTACATTGTGATACCATCTACTTGATTTTCTAATAGCTGAGTGATAGGAAGAGAGTTGATCAGATGTCAATGCCGCCCTTCATTGAATTATACCGGAAAATCATTTCTGGCTTTACCACATCTTCATCCTTTCTATTTTTTTTTCTGTTGGTACCAGATTAGCCGAAAATTTTGAAGACACGCAATAAACATCCCGTTTGTCTCTCCATTTTAGGACTGTTACCCCTTTGTGACTTGCATTCTCCCCGTTTTAACTTAGCAGTCACAACCTCTTTGGGAAATCCTTTCTGGTTTTTGCGGTAAGTACCTACAAAATATGTCTTTTGATCAATCAACTCATTTATAAGAGGTACACTCGTGTAAAAGTTGTCAGTGCATAAAATTCTTCCATGGCCCAGATATGTGCTCATTAGGGACATAACAATATTTGTGGCAAGGCTTCCATGATCGACTTCTTGTTCATTTTTTTTTATTTTTCAGCATATGGTATGATCTTGTAAGTATATCCAACTTGATCACAAAGTTTAAATAGCTTAACGCCATACTTATGTGATTTACCAGGAATGTACTGCTTAAAATTTAGCCTTCCTGTAAAAGGAACCATTGATTCATCAATTACTAAGTTCTGATCTGGTATATTAACTTGCTGAAATTTTGCTTGTACACGATCAAGCATTGGCCGTATTTTACATAGTCTGTCACCTTCAACATCTTCACCAAATTGCCAAAATCGAAGTAGTAATTAAAAACGATTTCTGGTCATAAACGAGGACATCTCATCTTTATATATTTTTTTATCAGACCAGTAGGACTCCAGAGATGGCATATGCACCAGACCCATCCATATTCTAATACCTAAAAAAGTTTTCATTTCTTTTACGTTTGTTTATGTCCATTTTCTATACCTGCTACGTCTTCTTATGGTAATCTTTTCCAAAAACTTCTTTGCATTTTTATTTGTTTCTCTAACGATCAATTCAATTATTTCGTCTGATATAAAAAGTTGATAATAGTCAATGGGTTTTGCATTTTTGGGATCAAATGGTACATTTATTTTTCTTGATCAGTGAAGGAGAATGCAGGTTGTCTATTTTTGCAGTCGCTCCACATTGCATCATTAGCTATATTATCGTTCACAATATTATCATTCGTGTCACTGTCTCCAGAAGAATCACTTTCATTTTCATCACTGTTATTATTTTCACTAGTTGCTTCTTGATTGTATTCACTAAAATTGTCGAACTCATTACTAGGTACGTACTCACTCCCGGAATCCTGGAATGGTTCTTCATCTGAACTCCAGTGGTCGATGGCTCATGCTAAATCTTTATTCGGATTATCGCAATCTAAAATCTTCACTCGCCGCCATTTTGCATCCATTTTATACCTTTATTATACTTTGCAAATGAGAAAGTAAACTGAAACATACAAAACTAAGTTTCAACCCATTTGGGTGGACAAAAACGACAAAAATCAGCTGATTTTCAAAAACAAATTTTGACCTATTTCTACACCTATAGAACACTTCTGGGCCCTGTACAGAGACCTTGCCTAAGTGTGGAATCATTTGTTAGCCTTCCCCACAGTACAGATGGCGCCACTATCAATAAATAATTAGACCGGTTGTTGTCCACCCATTTGGATGGACACAAATAACATTTATAGTCTTAATGTCCACCCAGACGGGTGGAAAAAATCGTAATTTCGTGTTTTTGAAAAATGGACTTGGCAGTCAACCTGTTAAAGGGTATTAAAAAATTAAATAATAAAAAATTTATAGAATAAAAAGTCCGGTAAGAGTAATTCTAGTTGCAATTTAATAGTTTGATATTACCGGTCAGTTTTAAAAAACACAAAAATTACACTCTACTTAAAAGTACAATTATAATTATGCATAGGGGTCTCTTAAAATTTTTTTGAAATTTATAGGTAAAATTTACAATAATTATAAAAATGTTAATGTATTTTGAGTTAAAAATAATTTCTAAATCTACAGATATGATTTTAGAGCAAAGTAAATCACTATTAATTAAAAAATTAATTAATAATATTATTAATCTGTAGGTATTATTTCTAAATAGGTATATATTTTTAATTTTAATAAAAGGTTTAAGGATTGCAGTTTTGTTTTATTAGATTAAAATAAAATAGTAAAATTAAAAATTAAAAGCAGAAATTTATTTTTGTTTTTCTCAGCCATTGGCGAGGTTTGAATTAATTCCATTTTGACGTCGGTGTTTAAAAGAAAAATTAAAAACTACACCATTAAGCCTCAATTGAAGTGAACTTGTAAAAACCTTTGAAAAACTAAAATTTTTTACATTAGTTATATTAAATAATATCAAGATTAAACAAAAAGAGCGCTTTCCGTTCTCGGCTCTATTACATTGCTTTAAGAAGACTTGAGTTGATATGGGAGAAAAAAAAATTAATGTAGTAAAGAGAAGGTTCCATGGTCTCAGAGATGGGCGTCAGATAAGTAAACTTTAAATTAGAAGGAAATTACTCTTAAAGCCCTAGTCGAGAGATTCAAATTTTAATTATTATTGAGGATTAACTGAGTTTCCTGTAAAGGGGCATGCAATTTCTTCATAAATATCTATTAAGGTATGACAATTGTTTGATGTATGTAGTGAGTGCAAGTCACTACAATATTGTTACCCTGTCAGAGCTGAGTAATTCCTAGTTAAAAAGTAATTAATAATTACAATTACTTTTTTTCATGTAATTTGTAATTGTATTTAAGTACTTTTTTTTTAAAGTAATTTTTAATTGTAATTGCAGCAAAATTTATGAAGAAATTGTATTTTGTAATTATATTAATTTATATTATTTAAATTATCTAAATACAATTACTTGTCATAAGTACAATTACTTTTCCAATTATAATTACTTTTCCAATTACAATTACTTGCGTAGGTATTTATAGTTATTATTCTAGATATCTACATTGAAATGTGGGCGTAAAAAAACATATTTTTCTACACCTACAGGGATATTAGTTTATCTACGCACAGATTAAAAAATAAAAAGTAAACTATTGAGTTCAACTGAACGAATATATTTCATATCTATTCTAAGTAGTAAGAACACTATAAAAAAATCTGATGTGTCCAACACATGACTTTCCTATCTAGTTATTACAGGCTTTTTCCGGTTATTTTGTACAACCTATTGCAGCATCTCCATAAATGTTTAGAAGATAAACTAAATATATACATTTTCCACAGACATCTACCTCGAAACATTTTTCTATAGATATTCATTGAAAATGAAAACACTGAAAAATTTAAATTTAGCACTTTTTCTACAATTTTTCCATCACGGTCCATTTTAGAAAAATCATGTATAAACAAAAATTATAGAGATCGATATCGCAAACAACTTTTATTTTAACAATTTTCATAAAAATCAGAATTTTGCACATTTTGTCAAATTTCTTGAATACGGACCATTTCAGGAAATTTTGACAAAAAGCAAAAATTATAGATAATAATATTAGAAATAACTTTTATTTGAACTATTTTTTTCTCCAAACATAAATAACATATATTCCATAAAATATAAAAACGGCCCCCCATAAAGTACCCCCCAGATGTTTCGACTTTGTCCAAAATCTAATCATTGCACGTCAGGCCGAAATAAAACTTAAGTTTAAAATTTCATGTTTTTTTCTTTATCCGTTTTTGAGTTTTCTTCAAATTTCGAAATTTACACATTTTCTCAAATATCTCGAATACAGTTTATTTTAGAGAAATTATGTGTAGGATAAAAATTATAGAGAAATATATTACAAACAACTTTTGTTTAAATAATTTTTATAAAAATTTTTTTTTTTTACATTTTGTCAAATTTCTCGAATACGGACCATTTTAGGAAAATTTTGTAAATAACAAAAAATTTAGATAATAATATAAGAAGTAACTTTTATTTAAAGAATTTTCTTCCCCAAACGTAAATAACAGATATATTTCATAAAATAAAAAAATGACCACCTATAAAGTACCCCCCAGATGTTCCGACTCTGCCCAAAATCTAATCATCTCATTAGACGCTGAAACAAAGCTTAAGTTTAAAATTTGGTGTTTTTTTGTAAATCGGTTCACACACACAAACACACACACACACACACACACACACAAACACACACACACATACACACACACACACACACACACACACACACAGACAGACACACACAGACACACACAGACACACACAGACACACACAGACACACACACAAACACACACACACACAGACAGACACACACACAGACACAAACACACACACACACACAGTGGGCCGTAGAAAAAATATACTGTACAACTCCATATCCACTCTTGTTGCATGAACTACTATTTCAGTTTCAGTATAATTTGTCAATAACAATAACACATTATACAGGATAATTTGCCACGCCTCTGATGTTTATAGCGAGTCAATATTGTTTTAAAATGGCTCCTATTTTTTTAGTATATATGATGAGGAAAGCCACCTTTTTAAAATTATTTAAAAAAAAAATACTTAGTATTGTCCCATAAAAATGTGCCGAATTAAAGTTTTGTATTTTATTAAATTTTTAAATTCTCCCTGAATAACTAATTTCATTGATCTGTCAGACTTGATTTGTTAAAAAAATATAGATTTTTGAATTTTAAATTTTTTTTCAAAAGTAATTATAATTGATCAAAATGGCTAACTTATTCCTTACTATCTATTTCCTATCTATTTAATTAAAACAAATACGCGGTGGTCAAAAATTCAGATTAGGTAAAATATAAAAGTACCTAGGCGTAGGTACACGAACTTTTGTATTTTTGTTGAAAATCAATAAACTTTAAAAAGTTTACATTTTATTATTTATTTACCTGTTCCATTTTTTACTTTCCTATCTGTATACAGATATAAGGAAAGTATAGGAATCATGATTTTTTTCGACCTGGAGTTCTCGAAGGATTTTTACGTTTTGAAGTCCCCTGAATCCGTTTTGTTTAAGATATCGATCTCTATCGATCTGTTTTTTACAAAATTTCTCTAAAATGGACCGTAATAGAAAAATTGGAGAAAAAGAGTAAAATTTAAATTTTTCAGTATTTTCGTATTTAATGAATATAATATATAGAAGAATGTTTCGAGTTAGATTTATGTGAAACATGTATATGTTTAGTTTATCCTTTAAACATTTACAGAGGTTCTGCAATAGGTTGTACAAAAAAACCGGAAAAAGCCTGTAATAACTTAATAGTTGTGCTGGACACATTAGATATTTTTTTTAGAAGTATGCGTATAAATAAAGGATAATTTGTTAAAAACAAATATGTTCGTAAAAGGAAATTTCAAAATTAATGATTGAAAAACTAATTTAAATTTTTTTTTAATTATATTAGTATTATGTTTTTCTGAAATTCACAGTAAAAAATTTTTAAAAACCTAAAAGGGCAACTAACACAATAAAAATAGAGTACTAATGTATACATAAAGTATCTAAAACATAAAAGAAGCATCTCAAGTGTTGTGTAAATTGGATGATGATGCTATCCACATTCTAGATTAATGCAAACACTATTTGATATTCTGGCACAAATACTTAGGTGCATTTTCTCTGAGACTACATACATAAAATATCTAGAATCACAAAAATTTAAATATCATTTTTTATTCCGCTCAATCCTAAATTTTATGTAAAATTTAAATCCTTTCATTATTCAGATACCACAATCGTTTTTTGCGTTTTTTTTTATCAAGTTTATTTTGAAATTTTAATTAAAACTCGTACATTATCACCAGACTCCGCCATTCACGCTAATGCACCATCAAAAAATTCAAAATAAATAACAACAACAAGCCACCACGAGATGTATTAGCAGTATTTCATTAAATTAGGCCAGTTTTTACGAATTTATGTTTATACGGAAACGTCATTACTAACCCATCTTTTACCATGCAAGGGTAAAAAGAAAGAAAGTAATTTTATAAAACTGGTTCTATTTGTTAAAATAAAGCTTAATTAAGACAAAATTACAACAATAAAAGTTTGATTAACGCATTGTCTTACGTGAGCGGCAATACGCCACCGCGGCTATCGCGGCCAACGCGGTGATATCAAAGCAATCATAATTTATTGGTGTGTCCTACTTAGCAACTACCGTTTGGCTCAAACGTTTTTGAGTCGGCACAGTCGGTCAAAAAAAATGTATGTTTACTCAATTGCCGTTTTAGTCTATGCCAGTCAGCCACTGTGTGTACTTTTGACAGATAGGACGCTCTGGTCGCGTTCACCGCTTAAGCCGCGATTGCACCGTTGGCCGCGCCGGCTGCGTTGTCCGCGTGTTCCGGTCACGTAGGCCAACTCGTAAGACGATTAAAAAACAGTGGTGTACGTCAACAACTTTACATTCTTGACACTTATGTTGTATGATTATGACATACTATCTACGTTTTTCTTGTTTAAAAGTATCTCTGGAAACCTTATTAGGTGATTATAGTAAGAATAAGAACAATTGTAACCAACTTACTAATTTAGCGGCGTTTCTAAAGACTTCTTTCTACTTTGGCCAAAATATGTGGCAATAGTTGTGGCGAGTAAGTTTGGCCAATATTTAGAAGGGGTTTTATGGTCACCCTTGATAGTTATTGGAGTGTTCGATCACACCGTGGTGCTAGATCCGTGTGGTGTCGGTCTTTACAGCGTTTTAGTGGGGTGTTGGTGAAATGATGTCACTGCGTCCACACGTTAGCCAAGCCGTTAGTTCAGTTAGCACCTCGATATATATTTTATGTTCGCACATTGGCCTGAACCGATGCAAACTGAAAGGATGTTGAACAGTTCCAATGTGAGAACAACCATTGGCACGTATATCGGCCAACGTAAAGGGGAGACATGGCAAGGATAACAAAAACCTGAAATTTCGATACCCTTGGATCCTTCAAATTCAAAGACAATAACACTGACCGTAGGTAGAATATTTGATTAAGGATAATTTCCAGACCGTAGCAGAATTTTATATAAATAAAAATTTTCTTGGTGTATTCGGTTATAAATTTTATACGCCTTCACACATTGAAACAAAAAGATGGGGTTTCTGGTATTTTAAAAATTTTAAACTGTTTGTAATCGTCCCTATGTGTTTTTTTAATGTTTTTAAATTTTGACTGAACCCGAAGATGGAAACAAAGTTTTCCGAAACATATGTAGTGCGGTGCTAACGATATTAAATAAAATTTATGACCGAATACACCAAGGAAATTTTTATTTATGTTGGGGGAATAGTTATTTTACTTCAGTGTATCAAAACTACATATTTAGCCAATAATGCGTTAACGCACCAGTTGTGTTTAGGGTAACATTACAGAAAAAATATATTGAATATGTACAAATTATTTTCTAATATACTGTTATAATTTTAGTCATAGCTAATATAAGGTGGCGCAAAATAAAGTCCCCTATTTGTTTTTTATACAAAAGTAAGATTAATTAAAAAACAGTCATATTATAAATGAAAAATATTAATTTAAACTCTAAAAATTATTTTACACACTAAAAACAATATCGACCAAATGGCTTCCCCACAGAAAAACTCGAACAGATGTCAACTACAAACGAAACCATGACAACATTCCATAGGTTACTTGATTTTGCGCCGATACCAATATCAGAATATTTTTAGAATATACGGAAAATAAATGGTTAAAAACATACATAAAAGATAGACGTACGGATAACACCAATTTTACTTATGTTTGAATATTGCTTGTAGACTTATTTTATTAAGTACAAAAGTTTTGTATATTTTCATAAGTTATATGTAGTTTCAGAAATAAGAAAAGTTAGCAAATATTTGACTTTACATATTCATTCGTACTCAGTATTCAAAAACAAATAATATACAGGGTGTTTCGAAAAGGTATGTCATAAATTCATTCTCACATAGATTACCAAAATATAACCTAACCTTAATCAAAAACTGGCTTCCAACAAAAATACAGGGTGTTAAACTAACATTTAGAAAAACGTTTTTTTTTTTTGTAAAAAGTTTGCTGTTGCGAGTTTTTTTTCAAAATTTTTGCCAATACTGTAGATTTAATGGCCCAATATTCTAAGGAGAAAAAAAAATTAAAGTGACCCTTTTAAAAAAAGTTGGGGGGGTGTGTACCTTTTAACCCCCCCGTTTTTTTTTACATAAAGAAACTTGCTTAATCGATCTTATAATCAAAAAGAACTATGAATTTTTAAATTTTTTGTATAGAAAAATGAACTTTGTAACTTTCTTATTTAACGAGCTATTTACAATTTTTTAACTGAATTTCTAGAGCAATTCGTCCGTCCTGGACTTAACATAATATTAACAAAACTAAGAGTAGATCAGGAGTTATTGTACAAAAAAGGCTTATAAAAATCAGTGGTGTGCCTGGGCTGTGCTTGAGCTGCCCCTGCAAAAACTACCTCTTTTATTTATATTTTTGTATTCAAGAAGGAGGAGGACATGTTGAATATTTATTAAATTAAATAGTTTATAAAATATGCATAATAATTATTACCAACTGTTTATTTTTAATTGTTAATTTTTTGTTAATTGTTTAATTAAAAAAATAACTTTTTTATTTACTATTATATTTAATAAATACATTTCCCAACTAACGTGTATTTTTATCAGTGGTATGGTGAACCCATGATGACGGATGGCACACCATTTTTATGGCGCCAATCCAATAATATAAATACCTTTTTACAAAAATATAAATAAAAGAGGTAGTGACGGGGTGGGTGGCTTAGTAGTAGAGTCTCTGCCTGCGGATCCAAGGGTCCGAGATTCGAATCTCACCGTTGGCCGAGATTTTTTCATTTAATTAAATTATTTAACATTAATTCTGATGCCTTGGTAGGATTCCCCACTCGACCATTCACTGTTGGGTACTAATTAACATTAACAGAACACGAGGCTAATAACCGTAGCAGTTGATGCCGATGACACCAAAAAAAGAGGTACTTTTTGCAGGGGCGGCTCAAGCACAGCCCTAGGCACACCACTAATTTTTATATGCGTTTTTCGTACAACAACTCCTGACCTACTCTTAATTTTGTTGATATGTTAAGTCCAGGATGGACGAATTGCTCTAGAAATTCAGTTAAAAAATTGTAAATAGCTCGTTAACTAAGAAAGATACAAAGTTCATTTCGCTATAAAAAAATTTAAAAATTTATAGTTGTTTTTGATTTTATGATCGATAAAGAAAGTTTTATTATGTCAAAAAAAATACGGGAGGGTTAAAAGGTACCCAACCCCCAACTTTTTTAAGGGGGTTGCTTTAATTTTTTTTTCTTCTTAGAATATTGGGCCTTCAAATCTACAGCACTGGCAAAAATTTCTAAAAAAAATCGCAACAACAAACTTTTTACAAAAAAAAAACTTTTTCTGAATGTTAGTTCAACCTGTAACTTTGTTGGGTGCCAGTTTTTGATATAGGTAAATATAACCAAATCTACTTATTTTTTGGTAATCTATCTGAGGATGAATTTATGACATACCTTTTTGAAACACCCTGTATAAAATAACATAGCATATTACAAGCAGAATCGTTTTAAATGGGGTTAGAGTATGCTAAAATAATATGAAGGTTTTATATAAATGTCAAAATAGTACCAAGTAGCAAATTAGATTTATATTTTTCAGTTCTTATATTTTACTGATATTTTATTGTTCTTTCTGAAATGCTTATTTGTTGTACACTTAGATTAAAGAGGCCGAAGATGTAACATTGCACACTGCGCATGTTGTCTATTTTAAGCCAAAGTAACCCACCAACTGAAAATCATTGTTGCACGACGCCACCCGAATTGCTTCGATTTCCATTCAGCGATCACCTCCACCAGAGTTTAATCACCATTGACAGCTGTTTTTTTGATTTATTTGTTGGTATTTTAGCAATTTAAAGTGTTCTAGTTATTCAATTTCAAGTTCAAAATGTCACGATGTATCTTGAAAAATTGTATGTACTTATAATACAAGTACTACTGTTATGAATATATTCGTTTTCAGCGGTAAATATTTATTAACGTTTTGACATAAAGCGCCATGATTCTCTGGGCTGAATACTTCAGATCCGCATTAAGGGGTTTCAATAAATATTAAGCATCAGAAATCAGATTTCATATTACTTACATAAATTTACAAAAGGGTAAAATTTTGAACATTTAATTTAAATAAATAGTAAATAGGCATTATTGCTAACGAAATTTTGTATTTAAAAAGTAGTTTTATAAGAATGTTTTCTAAAGGTAGTTTTTAGCCCTTTTTGGTAAATAAATAAGAGGTAAAGAATCATAGTTGCTAGTTAAATTTAATTTTCTAAGGTATTTTTATAAGGTATTTTTATAAGAATATTAGATGAAATACAGGATGACCTACTTAAAATTTCAACGTTCATCTTATTTGCGGTCAAATCGAAAGTGACATTGAATTTTCAGTCTTAAAACAAAGTAATCTAGTATAAGTCCAAAAAAAAATACTAAAGTTACAGGAGTTAGGTCCGATTCCACCGTTGTGTTAAACGGAGATTAAAATGACAGTGTTAATGTAAAAATGTCATTTTAAACTACGTTTAACACAACGGTGGAATCGACCCTTAGTCACGTTAATAAAATGTTACATTACAAACCCCTAAACAACTCGAACATAATTTTCGTTTACTAAAAAAAATCCAAAATTTAGCAATATTTATTTATTATACAATCGAATGCAATTTCAAAGATAACTGGATCAAAAAATCCGAATCTCTAAATTTTGGAGCTAAATGCTCAGATAAAAGCAAGCGACCGATAGGGGTTACAAAAATAATCGATTTATCGATAATTCTGATATTTTTTAATGAAAATCGATTTATCCGCTGTTTTTAATAAATTATTTTCGTTTTTTTTTTAAGATAATGTATTAATCGATTTTAAAGGAAATACAAAAAAAATAGATTATTGATGATAATCGATTGATCGAAAATAATCAATTATTTAAAATAATCGATCATTCTGTTTTTTTTTTAAAATCAATTTATCAGTTAATCGACTTTTTAATTAATCGATTATTTTTGATTAATCGATTATTTTTGTTTAATCGATTATTTTCGATTTTTCAAAGATTATCGAATAATCTGTTTCCATGGACGAAAAAAAAATGGTTTATTTGAAAATAATCGCTTATTTAAAATAAACGATAATTATATTTATATTATATTTTGTAAACACTGATTTTTCGGTTAATTGGCTTTTTAATTAATCGATTATTTTTGATTTTTCAAAGATAATCAAGTAGTCGATTTTAAAGGAAATGACAAAAAATATATTGTTTGAAAATAATCGATTGATCGAAAATAATCGATTATTTTCAATGATCGATAATTTATTTCGATAATCACTCATCCCTAGCGACCAAATGACTTTTAATAGATTTAAATTTTAAAATGTTATCTGGTTTCAGACATATGCATTTCTAGAGTTTTATGTGACTGATCCTTTATAATAATTAATATTCCTAAAGAAAGAAGCCTTAACATACCTTTTTCTGAGGTTATAATACAAAACAGCATTTTCTCATTTTGACTAATTTTTATTATTATATAAAAGCAGTAGAAAAAATATAATGTTCAACTCATAAGGGTAGATTTGCAGTATTAGCCTGCGCACATGCTATTTTTATAATACTCGTAGACAATGAGTAACATTTTTTGCTCTATTAACAATATATTCTATTTCAACATTTTACTGTAATCTCTTGCAGAAAAGTCCGTAGTAAATAAACGCTAACTAAATATTCTATAAAAGGTCTTCTCTTTACATAAAATATCGTGACATTTGTTTGATATTAAAAAATCACGTTAATTTTATTTCATAATACAAAATTCGATTAAACATCTTTTAAATAAACCTAATAGTTCATTAAGATGCTAATAAAAAGTCCGGTCCCTGTCACAGAGTTCGGGTCGCCGCGTGTCGCCGCCCAGTTACCCTACTCCGTTAACCCTTCTTTAGAAATTGGCAACATTTGCGCAGGTTTAAAACCGGTGTATGTTATATCTCTGGTCTCTTTTATCTAAGGTTGTACAATAATTATAAAATAATAAATATTTGTATAATTGTTACGTATTCATTTATGGAACAATAGTATCCAACATGTCATCTTAAATTATTTTGAAACAGTTCTATATTGTTGCTTTGCATCGCCTTTATTATTCTCAGATTACATACATACATTATTCTTTTATACCAGCCATACTCAACCTTTTTTTCCTTCGGGCCACGTACGTATGTTTGCTATGTTACACAGGTCACAATATTTTTGAATGATAACCCATGATAACCCTTTATTTAGGCTATCCATTTTAAATTAGTTAGCGGGAATCTCTAGTAAATTAAATAAAAAAACAAATATATCCCGTCTGATTACTGCAAAGACAAGATAACTTACATTTTAAGATTTTCAAGAAAACGCTGTTCAAAAGTTTAAAATTGAAAAAAAAAACTAGTGAAAGTAAAACTGTTAAACAATAAGTCCAGTGAGAAAAAGGTATTGTAGTGGAACCAACTGAAATAAAGAGAGACAACTTAACTAATATCTCTCTCTTTTATAAAAGTATGATAAATAAAGTGGCGGCGTGATCGACTATGAAGTGACTAGGACACCACGAGTGACAGACTAAAAGATTCGTTATCTATTGGCTACTTACGTGTTATTGAGGGAGTGGTAAAATTTAAAAGAAAATATCTATTGATTTATATCTAATCTTTATTGAAAATATTATAGATGACAGAATCAGAAAGTAAAAATTTATAAGTATATAAAATATATTCCAAATATTATCCATATCCCAAAGTGGTCCGAAGTAGATTAAAGGGAAGTAAAAGGCTCAAAGTCTGTCGACCACATAAATTTATTAGGTTGGGTTGCAAGCGCTTTCGACCTAAAAGGTCATCATCAGGCAAAAATTTTTTGAAAGTGAGTAGGTAGGTAGGTACAATCTGCAATAATAATTTAGGATAACAAAACGTTTTTTATAGAAATGCTAGGTGTCTTACCACTATGTGTCCACAGAAAAAATTAAATGTTGAATTAAAATTTTAAATTGTAAAAATAAAAATTATACAAATTGGCACGTACTGCCTCCCTCATTCGAGGTTGGATATTGTTTAATCTTGAACCTCGCCTGCCTCCATCTAATGAAGGTGGTTATAAAAGATAATCTCAAATTTGAAGTTCCACATGTGTGCTTAAGGCACCATGTGAAAAATGTAACTTTTCGAAAATTACCGTTGCTCCCCCTATCCCCAGTACAAATGGGGTAGACGGAGTTTGGTTTGTGTACACCCTTAAGCCTAGGCTTAAGGGGTAACATTAATTAATAACTTTGCTTAACTTCGGGAATTTTACTTAGCACCTTCGTCATTCAAGGGTGAAGTTGAATGAGAAAATGGTGGAGAATTTACGACATTTGACAACTGACATATGATGGAAGACACGTAGTTACAATTATGGTTGAGATAATAATAATAATTAAATTTGACATAAGTTAAATTGAATATGCTAAATTAGTTCTGTGACAAATTTTATAGTATAAATTTAAACAATTTGACAGGATGTCCAAGACTTTGGAGAGGCCACGAGTAAATTCTGTTGGTGTTATAAAGTTAGAGTGCCATTTGATTTTAAAAAAGAAGAATTTGACATTAGACATTAGATTTAGGTTAAGGAAATTTATGATATATATGAATTTTTTGAAAAAGGGGGCTATTATATATATTATTACAAGTAAAAGGTTGAAGGATTTACAAAGGATTTAGGAAACTTTAGAAGGTTAATCTGGAAAAAATAGGCTTATATGTAGGTTGTAATTGATCATTTAAACACACCACATCTGGATTATTAGTATGTTGATGAATGTAATACATTTCAAGTAAGTCCAGCCCAATGCCTTTGGGACATTGGATAAGAAGAGAGGCGTTATCTGGAAAAGTGAAGTTATGTTTAGTATAGAGAACATGATTAGCAAATGTGGAATTGGTACCCACTCCTAAACCCACTCCTAAACTCAAAATAAACTTCTCTGGTAACTTTAACAATGAACTAAAAATTTTAAACAACAAAATTAAAAGTGAAAACCTTTTGATTACAAAAGCTGACAAAGGTAATTGTTTAGTCATTCTTAACAGAGAGGATTATATTGACAAAGTTAACCTTTTTTTAAATTCAGATAACTCTTTTACTGAAATTAAAACAGATCCTACTATCAAATTCCACTCTAATCTTAGAACCTTATTGAAACCCATCAATGACGTTTTAAAACTATTTAACAAACCCTTTTTCACCCTAGTACCTATGAACCCAGTTACACCTCTCCTCTATGGACTTTCTAAAATCCACAAAACCAACATCCCAATAAGACCAGTCGTAAGGTTCATCGATTCTCCTGTTTCAAAAATTTCCATATTTCTTAATTCCTTACTTAGGGATCTGACCAAATTTGATAATAAATATGCGATAAAAAATTCACTTGATCTAACTTCAAAAATTTCTAACCTACACATACCACCAGATTCTATTTTACTCTCCCTGGATGTTTCTAATCTCTTTCCGAGTATTCCCCCTGAAGAAGTCATAACTTTGGTCAGGAATCTCCTCTTTGAAAAGAATATTGAAACTTATGTCATTCTAGATATTTGCTACCTATTAGGGATTTCACTCAGTCAAAACTTTTTTAAATTCAATGATAAAATTTATAGACAATCATCCGGTTTAGCCATGGGCTCCAACCTCTCCCCCTTCTTGGCAGATATATTTATGAACAATATTGAACAAAAACTTATTCTAAACAATCCCTTTTCTGACAAAATAATCTTTTATCAACGATATGTAGACGACATACTTATGCTCTTCAATGGTTCCTTAACACAGTTCGATTCCTTCTTTACTTATATAAATACCTTACATCCCCGTATAAATTTCACTGTAGAATTTGAAAATAACAACACTATACCGTTTCTAGATTTATTTATTACCAAAGACACAATAAACAATAGATTACAGTTTGATATATATAGAAAACCTACCACTACAGATACCCTTATACCATTTGACTCATGCCACTCTTTGTCACATAAAAAAGCTTCCTTTAATAGTTTTCTACATAGAGTTTTCACCATCCCTCTGTCAGAATCAAACTTTAATAAAGAGATAGATTTAATTAAACAACTTGCTATCAACAATGGTTTCCCCTTAGAGCTTCTTAATAAAATGTACTTCAGATTTTTTAACAAATTTAGATTGTCCTTTCCCACCATCTCACTTAATTCTTCTAATTCCATTGTTCCTAAGGTTTATTCTGGTTCTATTCCTTTCTTGGGCAGTGTGTCATATGAACTAGCTAAAATATTCAGAAAATTCAACATAAACATAGCCTTTAAAAGTACCAACTCACTTTACTCACTTCTAGTACGGAATAAAGATCTTGTACCCACTTTTCATAAACCAGGGGTATATCTACTGAATTGTAATGATTGCAATGCCATCTACGTCGGCCAGTCAGGAAGAAAGACAGAAACCCGAATTTTAGAACATTACAAAACCATCAACAGATATAAATCCTCGAATATTTTAGATACCAATTCCACATTTGCTAATCATGTTCTCTATACTAAACATAACTTCACTTTTCCAGATAACGCCTCTCTTCTTATCCAATGTCCCAAAGGCATTAGGCTGGACTTACTTGAAATGTATTACATTCATCAACATACTAATAATCCAGATGTGGTGTGTTTAAATGATCAATTACAACCTACATATAAGCCTATTTTTTCCAGATTAACCTTCTAAAGTTTCCTAAATCCTTTGTAAATCCTTCAACCTTTTACTTGTAATAATATATATAATAGCCCCCTTTTTCAAAAAATTCATATATATCATAAATTTCCTTAACCTAAATCTAATGTCTAATGTCAAATTCTTCTTTTTTAAAATCAAATGGCACTCTAACTTTATAACACCAACAGAATTTACTCGTGGCCTCTCCAAAGTCTTGGACATCCTGTCAAATTGTTTAAATTTATACTATAAAATTTGTCACAAAACTAATTTAGCATATTCAATTTAACTAATGTCAAATTTAATTATTATTATTATCTCAACCATAATTGTAACTACGTGTCTTCCATCATATGTCAGTTGTCAAATGTCGTAAATTCTCCACCATTTTCTCATTCAACTTCACCCTTGAATGACGAAGGTGCTAAGTAAAATTCCCGAAGTTAAGCAAAGTTATTAATTAATGATACCCCTTAAGCCTAGGCTTAAGGGTGTACACAAACCAAACTCCGTCTACCCCATTTGTACTGGGGATAGGGGGAGCAACGGTAATTTTCGAAAAGTTACATTTTTCACATGGTGCCTAAAGCACACATGTGGAACTTCAAATTTGAGATTATCTTTTATAACCACCTTCATTAGATGGAGGCAGGCGAGGTTCAAGATTAAACAATATCCAACCTCGAATGAGGGAGGCAGTACGTGCCAATTTGTATAATTTTTATTTTTACAATTTAAAATTTTAATTCAACATTTAATTTTTTCTGTGGACACATAGTGGTAAGACACCTAGCATTTCTATAAAAAACGTTTTGTTATCCTAAATTATTATTGCAGATTGTACCTACCTACCTACTCACTTTCAAAAAATTTTTGCCTGATGATGACCTTTTAGGTCGAAAGCGCTTGCAACCCAACCTAATAAATTTATGTGGTCGACAGACTTTGAGCCTTTTACTTCCCTTTATATAAAATATATTTATAAAGATTAAATATAGGTCTGGTTCGGTGCATTAAAAAAAATAATTAATTTATCAATTGAGGGGAAAGAACCAGCAAGAAAAATTCAAAGTTATAATAAATACAATAAAACCACTCAAACGTCAATTTGGATACAAATGACAAATTAAATATATATATAAATGTGTAGTTGGCTTCTTGAGTGATCTCCTGTGATTTGATTTCATCGCCTAGTTCCATTCTCTTTTGAACTTGGCTGCACCGTACTGATGAAGACCAATAGTCAGAAACACGTGTCTACGGTTTGCTTTTAGGCATTTTTTTTTTTTCATTTTTTGCGGTATTTGCCCAATAATTCTTTTATCTTATATATATATATATATAAATATATATATATATATATATATATATATATATATATAAAAACACATTTAATTACTTGATGTTTTAGTTAAAGACAGAAAAATATATGAAATAATATTCAATTTGAGTTAAACACAGGAAAATATATGAAATAATATTAAATATATTATATAAAAAAAACAATATCTAATACTGCAAGGCAAAAATAAAATAAATATTTTAAGAACAATAACTCATCAGATAACAAACATTGAGCATTACTAGGTTCAAACACACTCGATGCAAAACTGAAGAAGGGTTAATAGGGACAAGGTAATGGGGAAGCTCTACAGCTTTACTACCCACCTAGAGTTAAATATTCTGGTGACAAAATAGGGTAAGTTACCGAGACACCTATCCCGATGTTGTCCCAGCTACGGGCGAAAATTTTAGTATCAATCAACAAGGCATTTTATACTTTTAACTTAGATCTGCCAATGCTGTGAATATATGATGTTAGAAAAACACATAATTTACTAATATAATATTACTTTTCCCTTGCCGAACTTTAAAAATGACTAAAAAAATAATTTCAATTTCAAATAAAAATTATAGCAAATTTTCCTTGGTATAACTACAAAATATCAATAAACTTCAAAAATATTTAAATTAAAATATTAAAAGGATGCTATTTTTCACTGATTTAGATAGTAAAATAAGTCATAAAATCAAATACACTCGTCATTGGAATGCAAGCAATTTTTTATGACAGATACAAAAAAAATGCCGTCAAGAAAAAGCACGAAATTACTTATAACAGTGAAATTCAAATCTAAATAGTGAACCATCAACTAGTTAAATAATATAAAAGTAATTGAAACATAATAATTGATTTAAAAAAGGCACTTACATTTTTATCACAAATAAAACTACACCTTTTTAACAATCACGACATTCCATTCTCTCCACGTTCAATCACTGACATTCAATAAATAATTCCCGTTCCTATGACGATGATTCTCTGCTTCTGTTCCAACGCATCCACGAATTTGGTTCCTGGAATTTACCGCGGTCAAAAGCGATAGAATAGGTGGACGCTTTATATTGCCATTCAACGGGGACGGAATTAAATACGATCCCTTTCAGTATTCAAAACATAATTAGTCTTCACAAAGTATAAAATAATAGTATGAGAGCCCACTGCAAATTTCGAACGTCATCTGAAAACGAAATGAAATATGCTCCAAAGGCATGTAACAACAGTCTACTTTACCAAATTGCACCTGTGCCAATCAATCCCTATCCTGAGCAATGTGGGTGAAAAAAAATATTTTATATTTAAAAAATCACATAAGACATGACAGCGACAATTTTGTTTTCCCTGAAAAGTACAACCTTAATTTATTGTAAACCTAGCTTTTAAACCTGAATTATTAATATTTTTTCCTACCTTTTATACCATGTTTATGTGTGAAAGGGTGAAGGATGGCACTGTATAGACCATTTGCAGAGATAGTCAATAATAATTATTATAAACTCTTGTTAGACAATTCTTTTAAACCATAATCATAGTAGTTTTTTTGTCGTTTCTATGGCAACCTGTAAAAATGAATCACAACAATAGGCATACAAATAAATTTTTAAATCAGCAAAAATTGATTCATATTTTTAATGATTTTTACCTACTAATCGTGGATAGATGTTTTTGTGCGATGTTAAGAGAAAAAATGGTTTCTTTAAACGATATATTATATCAAGATATATTTGAATGTTATTTTCTGGAAAACTTTAAGGGCAGACAAAATTAGCGCTGTCATGCTTTATGTGATTTTTTAAAAATAAAATATTTTTTTAGGCCATTTTTAAGCTCAGGATTGCGATTGGCACAAGTGTCATTTGGTAAAGTACAATATTTTTACATGCTTTTCAGGTATATTTCATTTCGGTATCAGATGACGGTAAAAATTTGCAGTGGTCTCTTGGGCTATAAGAATCTATCGATTTGTAATGAAAAAAAAAAAAAAAAAAAAAAAAAAAACCGTCACTTTGCTTATTTTAGCTGTCTACATGGAGGTCATAATATTCAATGTCTGTGTCACTATCTTCAATGGAAGATTCAGGTACCGTGTATTTAACATTATTGGATATTTATCAGGGGTATCACATAATTTGCAAAGTTTTAGTAAATCATTCTGCTTTCACTTTTTTGTAAACATTTTAATGGTTTGCGTTTCTCAAGCAATGTGAAAAGCTGGTGTAACGATGTCGTTTTGGTGATTTAAGAAATGCTTCTGGTCGTATTACCTCAAAAATAAAAAGGAGAAGAGCGTCAGCATGCCTGCTCCTTACAGCTTAACCAAGCAGTTGTTACGACTTATCAATCATTCACCACGACAATTTGGGCATCACGTGTTATCATCTATTAATCTCTAAAGGTAAGTTGTACTATGAAAAGAAAGGGTGACGTAATCACCTTGTCGATTTCGGACCAATCGAGGAAGGCCAGAGACGGTTCTAGGCAAAACAAATGGCTGGGACAAAATTTTGAAGTATTTCAACAAATACATTTAACAAAAATAAGTGTTTTGACCTTTGTGTTGTTTTGTCTTAAACACTATTAGGAATCGGACTAAATACATTTAGCAAAAATAAGTTATGTCTCTTATCTGGTTTTGGTAGACATACTTTTAGCAATTGTATACAATTTTATGATTTTATTTTGGTATAAATGCCATTCATCTTGTTTGTGCATATTGTAAATGTATCAATATGGAGCTTCATTTTTGATCATGTGTTTATAACGAATATAGATCTCGTTCATATTTTTGTTTATGCAGTTTATTATTTAAACTATTTTGGAGACGAAATTGTACTCAACTCGAAAATGCCAAAAGTGGATTTTATTTTTGTAGTAACTCTATGATCCAAAAGTTCATTTAAAAATTAGCATGATATTTAGCGCAGCGACCGATGAATGTTTTCGAGCATTTTGCCTAAAATTTTAAAAACAGAAATCTATAGTTATAAAAAGCATCTTCTTAATAATAGTATTTCAGGTGGCAAAAAAGCTTGGAGGGCCGCAGGTTAGACCATATTTACACTTAAAAAAGAGATAATAGATATTAGTTTAGAATAATCATGTATCAAAAGAATTTGTTTTATTATTGAAATATCAAATAACTACGTGGTATAGCTCTATATATGATAAATCTGATGATCCTAAAATTGTAAAATTATGTTAATCAGTTTTTAATTTTTAACCTAAATATCCGTCATGACCGGCCTAATTCATAAGTAATTAACCGTAATTTAAAACGAAATAAACAATAAATCAATTAAGGCAACACTCGCTTCCAAGCAAAAGTGCTTGCTTTTCTTTTTTGTTATGAGGGTTTCAAGGGACGAATTTAATAATAACTTTACTGCAAGTCACCGTTTTTTGGGACCGGAGAAAACTGGAACAAAGAACATTCTGGATTAATGTTATTTAACTTGCGGTTCACGTAAAGTAAATATATTTCATTTTTTTTTTACTTGCGAAAAGGAGCGTGTGTTTGCTTAGACTGAATATCGAGTAGTTTGTTATGATTCGTTTGTTTGGGCGTTCTGGAAAGGAATCTTTTTTTACAGCCGGAAAGCTATTAAGACAGAATAATTTTTAGAAATATTGTATAACTTTAACCCCATTAACCTGTATGAGTGGTTTTGAGATTATCATGTTATATTAAATTATATAGAAATCATTTCTTTGGAAAATTAGTAGTTATTGAAAAGTCTTTAGTAACAAGTCCAGGGGCGGTTTCTTCAATAATTTATTTGTGCAGTAAACACCCAGTTAAATTTCATAAAAACAAATTATTATTATTATAAAACTATAAATTCAATTTTAATGTAATTGTTTGCTTTCGGGCTGTTATGCCGTGGTCTTTCTTGGTTATTACTACCAAACGTTTCAGCTGCAACTGCAGCAGACATCTTCAGTGGCGTGGCATAGACCCCCTCATATCAGCAGGGGTCTATATAATTTAATTCACTTGTGGAAAAGTATACATAGGACAAACAACACGTCTAACAGAACACAAACGAAATTGTCGTTTAGGAAAAACCAAAAAGTCTGCAGTCGCCGATGGAGAACACAAGATCCTTCTCGAAAACACCGACCTTCTGGCAACATCAAGACATTACTCAACCATACTACACTTGGAGGCTATAGAAATACACAAACATAAAAAGAACTTCAATAGAAACGAAGAAAAAACAACTTTAACTAGTATCTGGCACAAAAGAGCAAAAATAAATCCGCCTTAAACCTGTACCGTCATAAAAGAGCGTGCAGACATACCTATATATACCACACACGAAGCAAAGGATAATTCAGTTTCATTTGATACGTCGAGAAGAGTACTTTATCCACGCCACTGAAGCTGGCTGCCGCAGTTGCAAAAAATCCAAAAATCCAAAAATCCAAAAATCCAAAAATCCAAAAATCCAAAAATCCAAAAATCCAAAAATCCAAAAATCCAAAAATCCAAAAATCCAAAAATTCAAAAATCCAAAAATCCAAAAATCCAAAAATCCAAAAATCCAAAAATCCAAAAATCCAAAAATCCAAAATCCAAAAACCCTGAAATAAATCAATATTTATTTATGATGAGCAACTAAAATTTCAATTTTAAAGTTCATACCTTTAAAAAAACCGATACCCTTACAAACTTTGACCCCCAATTTCCCCCCTTAAAATGTATATATCCAAAACTTCTGAAATACATCGATATTTATTTATAATGAGTACCTACAATCCCAATTTTTTAGTATCCACCTTTAAAAAATCTATTATACAAACGTTCGCCCCCCATCCCCCCACATAAAATGTTAAAATTCAAAAACCTTCTAAAACATCATTATTTATTTATGATGAGTAGCTACAATTTAAATTTTCAAGTTCCTACTTTTAAAAATTCTGTATTCTTATACAAACATTCACCTTCATTTCCCCACCTTAAAATGTAAAAATCCAAAACCCTGCAATACGTCAATATTTATTTATGATGAGTAGCTTCATTTTCAATTTTTAAGCTCTTACTTTTGAATAAATCGATAACCCCTACAAACTTTTACCCCCAATTTTCCCCCTTAAAATTAAAAAATCCTAAAACCCTCAAATATATCATTATTTATATATAGTAAATTTTCAAGTTTCTACTTTTGGAAAATATAATTATATTCCCGTACAAACTTCTACCCGCTTAAAATGTAAAAATCGAATAACTCTGTATGATATCATTATTTATTTATGATAAGTAGTTACAATTCAAAGTTTTAACTTCCCACCTTTAAAAAATCAAAAGGAGATGTTTATAAAATCCGTTTTTAGTGGATATCTACGCCAAATTTCAAGTATATCGGACTTATAGTTTTGGAGATCTGGTGATGAGTCAGTGAATGATATTTCACTGATATATATAGGGCGATTCATAACTATTGCGACATAGCCTAAGGACAGATTATTTGGACCAAAATATGGCAATAGGGCCTCATATACCTCAATAAAATATTACTGAGGAATAAGATACAGGACGTTAAAGTTAAACAATAGTCTATAATATATTAGCAAAAAAAAGTTTACTGACAAGAAATAACATTTACCATACAGGAATATCTGATGGTCCAAAGCACTCTTTTCATACCTAAATTAATATTTTTTTAAATCCCCTTCTGAGACGTTGAACTATTCAATTGCGGTTTTCTCGAAATTGGGTAAAATTATCTGTTTTGAACAAAAGTACCAATATTACGTAGATATAATGTTTATGTCATATTTCCTAATCAAAAACACTAAAAGGTTCATCAAAAAAAGTTACCATTTTATTTCGTAATCAAAAATCATTCACGTGGTGCCTCCTGTAACAAAATGTGAAATAATACCTAAAACAATATTTCTTTCAGGCCTTTTTTATGAATTTCCGCAGTATTAGTTGAGATCTGTAAATATATTTGCTTCTAAAGTACACCACTAAGACATTTGCAAATAGGTTGGCTTTTAGTGGACGATTTATTTTTATGAGTATGTCATTAATGGCTATTAGAAATAATAATGGACCGAGGACGGCTCCTTGTGGCGTATCATTTTGAAATATTCTTAAAATGTAACAGGCTTATTGCCAAAATAGCTTGGCTTATTTAAAAAAAAAAAAAACTTTAGTAACTTAATACTATAAAGTGACGGTCTTAGAGGAATATTAATATTACCATTATGATTATTATCCGCTATCCTCTACCATTTTATTCTATAATATATTATTAATTTGATAAAGTTAAAACTTCAAAAAAATGTTTATACTGGGAGAGAACTTATTTTCGAACACACTGTATATGTTTGTGTTTAAAAAACACATTAACGACAATAACAATTAAGTAGACATGTTTTTCATTATTCCTTTACTAATATCGTCAGTGTAATCGATCTCCAAACAAACCTTCTCTCTATATTCAGTAGATAAAGTGAAGTGGTCTTGATAGACGTTTTCAATAAACATCCCAATGGTGTTCGGTTGAACGTAACATTTAAGTTAAATTGAGCTCGAAGACAACTTATTTGTGCTTCTCTTCCGGGGTGTCACGTCTTTACATTCTTGTTTCAAGATGTGCCAAACTCCCAAAGTGCTCGTATTTCCTTTGCGTTCGAGTTTAAATATATATTTTTTGTAGTTTTTCGTTCTTAACTATTCAAATGCAAATGAGTGGTATTGGTTATTGAATTAATGAGAATTAATAATAATTTTTATTTTAATCACCAATACGTCATTATTTTAAATTGTACAATGTAGATATTAAAACAGTTTACATTGCGTTTTACTCACGTGAAAATATTCTAGCTCCTGGAAAAATACTCATTTATGTCAACCCATAATAAGCTTCTCCTTTATAAACAAATTTTTAAACTGATATGAACGTACGGTATTCAACTTTGAAGGTGTACGAAAACGACAAATAGGAATTATAATATAAACCTTTCAAAAGTATTAGAGGGCATTGAAAATGCATTCTTGTAAAATCGTAATGAAGACTTCCATAGAGATTCCAAAATGGAGCATGTGGACAAAAATTTAAATATAATCAAGGTGCCTAGATAACTCAATTTAATAAAGAAGGTTAAGTTAATGGAGTGTAATTGAGTGAAAATCAGGGATTGTTTAAATATTGTAAAATGAAAATGTGTCTCATAGTGACGAAAAGAAATTAAGAACACAGATTTTAAAACAAGTCCGACCGAAACAATGTTTCATTACCGAATTTCTCTTTCTTTCCTAGTTTCGGCCGAAACCGAAACAAAAACCGAAACTTACTTTTAAGGCAATTTCTTAATTGAAATTTACAACATCCTATTGTTATCCTAGTTATAGACTAATTTAATTTTAGCTACACTTACCTGCTAACTATTTATGTATGTGATCAAAAAGCCACTAATTAGTTTATAGACAGATTTATTTTTAATTTTTGAAAAAAAAAAGTAAATAAATTACAATGTAGTAATCGTTGCTGCATTTGTATAATGTACCTTTCTTAACCTTTACCTAAATATTTTATATATCAGTACCTCAGAGGTAAACTGTAATAAGTCATCAAATCGTAATTGTTCAGGAGAGCAAAAAGAAAACGGAAATTGAAGTAAACTAAGTATCTCTTAAAGACGCTAGAACTTAGTTTATTATTTTAACAAATTTATGTATAATTCCCATAAGAATCCATGTATTTTAAACAGCGTATGCAGTACCAGCGTCCATGCAGTTAATTTTAGAAGCTCAATTAGCATACGTTTTTTGGGACCGTATTTTAATCTCCTTATTTCTAGTCTTCATATTCTATAGGAAATTCTGCACTGCTCTCTCTCTCTCTCTCTCTCTTTCTCTCTCTCTCTCTCTTTTAGAATCCAATTTATTAATTTACGAAGAACCAAAATTTGGTTTGAAACACAACACATCTATAATCCTCTGCTCGGACCTGCATGTGTACCACCTCTGATATTTTAAAATCTTTAGTAAAACTTTCCGATTTTTTTTTTTAAAGGGAGACTTACTGCTTTCCACTAATGATTTAAAAATGTTAGTCTTCGACTTCCATGTTTATCACCGTGAAGGCATTGGATCGGCTTGCAATTCTACCGAACTGCTGCCAGTCCCAAGGTGTCTCATAATTTTAAATTTTGGTATTTTTTTCTCTCATTCGATAACAGAATAATCGCTATCCACTTCGAGATAAGTAAGACCTCTTAGCAAATATCTATGGTTAACGACTTTTAAGGTTGGTATACTTTTGAAAATAAAAAAAATATGCCAGTACAGCATTAATGTTGCAGTTTTGGTAGACGCAGTTATCAGACCATATAGTCAAAACTGCTATACCGCTGGGATGTTCGTTAAGACACACTTCAGTAAACAAGATGGACGCCATCTCATTGCCACCACAGCCACCCCCAGTTTTGTCTCACATGCAACAGTATGTCTTATTTGTTGCAGAGTCGTTAATAGTATAATTAAACGTCCATAATTTAAGGGAATAAAAGCTCTGAGCGTTTGTTAGCATCGGCGTAGGCAAACATTTTTTCAAGTCTACTATGATAACTTTTGTATTCTGTTTGTCTCTTGTATTAATTTTGTCTTCCTGTATGTGATCATACAGCTCTTTGGCATTACTGAATTACTGACGTGTTGAATAAACTCTTGCTGTATAATTAGCCTTTGTGCAATGTCTGAATTGATTAAGAATTCGTAATCGAGTAGCCTGAATCCGTAATTGAATTTCGTAATGAAAATTTGTTCACTTCTCCTTATAAATCTCATACATTTGAGTAATGTTAAGATCATTTCACATGTATTTTTTACTGCTTCTCTGACGACTGTAATGAGCCATAACTACAGAAAACTTGCAGATATGAGCCCTCACGCCTTCCCTCACTCCATCGTCAATTTTATTTGCTGGTATCTTTTTCCTTTTTCTCAAAACTTTGAGAAATGCCCAAAGTATAAAGAAAAAATGTTTTGCATACTCGTATCTTTTCATTGCCAATAGAAAAAAAAAATATTGATTCGTCGTATTTCTTATGCCTGCTGTTTTACCTCTTCTACTCCTTCTTTAGTCTATATTCGATGTTTTTACTAAAGGCGCAATAAATTGGTGTTTTGTTTGATATTTCTGTTAGCAGACCAAAATTTTTTAAAAATATTATCACGTTTAGCAGATAAAATTTTTTGAGAACATTTGCATGAACAGCTCTCTCTGCATGATGTTTCTTTCCCTAACTGTAGATTAGATTAGATTAGATTAGATTAGATTAGATTAGATTAGATTAGATTAGATTAGATTAGATTAGATTAGGAGTTGGACGTTATTTGTCCTTGTCCACCGCGACCTTTTCAGATCTATTGTGGGACTCCGTTTGTTTTAGAGTATGTCGTCTAGCCTGGTCTTTTTTATTAGACTTAGTAGCTTTGACAGTGGCTCCCGCATGTAGTTGCATGCAATTGGCTTTTCTTCGCCCAATGTTAGAAACCTCATTCCAGCCAAGCCTTCACATTGGCACAGGACGTGGAATGATGTTTCCTCTTCTTCTTCACAGAACCTGCACAAAGTTGCTTCTTCTGCTGGATTTATGACACTCATGTGCCTTTTGAGGCGACAGTGTCCAGTAAGAAGGCCTACTGTTATCCTAACGATTTGACGTTTTTGATCCAGTAGGTCTTTCGTAAACTTGGCCGATGGTTCCTTGATGAACTGTTTGGCCTGTCTCAGTCTTGGATAGTTGTTCCACCATTCCTGAGACTCTCTTTGCATCCATTGTCTAATGGATGCCTTGCACAGTGCCTTAGCGACTCCACAAAAGGGTTCAGGGCCTGTCATGGCCTTATCTGAGCCTTCTCGGGCTAATTCGTCGGCCTTTTCGTTGCCCTGATATCCCTCATGGCCTGGAACCCAGGCTAAGGTCACCTAACTGTAACATTTTTCTTTAAAATATATTCCTCTCCCTTTCTGATATTCAACTTCTAATTTTCCGTATATTTAATACGTTTTCTCAATTTTCTTCTTTTGTCTTTGTTTCCATTCCTGAATTTATTTCTTCCTCTTCTTCCTCATGCTCATCTAAATTATTTTCTTTCTCTTCTTATTATAATACTCTCTTCCTCTTTTTCATCTTCCTTAGTTTCTATTTCTGACAGATCTGAGCTCTTATCAGCTCTAAAACATCTTTTAAGCTGTCATCTAAATCAAAATCTTCGTTATTTATCATGCTTTCTTCCTGGTGAAAGGATAGTCCAGAACGTATATACGATGACGTTGTTACTGGTAATTCTAAATAGTTTGTTTTATTCTTGTATTTAAAAGCAACATTTTTAAGTATAGTTAAAACTTTTGATGAGCAATCTTAATGAATGGAATCCACAAGGCTTTTAACAAGAGTCGGATCAGACGTATCTAATGACATTGGCCTATGGGGTGCAGGTAAAAATGGGTCATCTATTTCTTTTGAAAGCATAAATGAGAATGAGCTCGGTCCGATTTTAAAATTTTTATAAAACAGGACCAAATCGGGGGAAAAATTAGTAACATACTGCATGTCTAATATTCTGCCCCCAAACAATTTTTTTAGTCATAAAACTTAGATTAATACCTCACTTGAAAGGTCATTTAAAGTCCTTCTCAACGACACCAACGCGGTTTAAATATTTCTAAATATTTATGAATTTCAAAAGTAAAAACCTCGAAATATTAATCAAAACAAAAAAAGTTAAGCAATTGTCACTTTTGGTACTGTCTTTGAAAAAGATTGAAACGACCTTTCAAATGAAATATTACTTGCCATATGATTCTTTGCAAAATGGTAGACAACTGCCATTTTTAATGATAAGGTCACTGAATATATACAGGGTGTACCAATAAAAACTCCCAGGCCGGATATTTTTTTAAGTAATAAAGATATTTTTATTCTGTTAAAGCCAGTTGACAAAGCACTAAGAGAGTTTCAGTTTTAGATATACATTGATTTTAAATAGATCAATATGTAGATGGCGCTGCGCTCAATAATTTTTTTTTATGGGATGATCTATCTTGTGTAGCGCATCTTGTAAAAAATGCATTTTTAAGTATATTTTGTTCTATGAACTAATTCGATATATCTAGCCATTTTGATATACGGAGTGGGTCACTTAAAACACTTTCATCATGTTTTTTAGTATTATTCATTGGATTTTAAGAAAATGCTAAAACAGGTCGATTTTTATTCCAAATTAAAAACATTTTTACAATACAGACATCTGTTATGTGTCGACCCCCTCCCTTGCACTTCTCTACACCTTAATTTTAAAAAGGTAATGTACCATATATATGGCACATAATTGAAGAGGTAATTTAATGGGGAATTCAGAAATATTTATGTACATTGCGTTTATTAAATTTTATCGCCCTCTAGCGGGATAAAAACTACTAAGTATTATAGAGTGTGATACTACAATGTGTAGTACATCATTAAAAAGGTAATTTTCTGGGGAATTTAGAAATATGCCTGTTCATTGTGATACTTTTAATTATACCGCCCTCTATCGGAATAAAAAACTACGTATTTTAAAGTGTGACACCTTATTTGAAAGCAAATTTAATTATTAATTCAATGTACCACATAACATTATAAATATCCTTCATATTGCATTTGCAATAATTTGACAATTAGTCATGCATTATTTTAAACATTATTGCTAACTGTATTTTGTTGCAAGTGCAATATGGAAATATGTATAATAATGTTATGTGGTGCATTGAATCAGTAATTAAATTAGCTTTCAAATGAAGTGTCACACTTTATAATACGTTACAGATTTTTATCCCGATAGAAGGCGCTAAAATTAAAAGTATCAAAATAAATTGTCATATTTCTGACTTCCCCATAAAATTACCTTTTTAATGATTTGCCGTACATGGTACATTCCTTATTTAAAATTAAGGGGATGGAAAAGTGGAAGGGAGGGGGTTGACACATGACAGATTCTGTATTGTAAAAATGTGTTCAATTTGGAATAAAAATCGACCTGTTTTAGCATTTTCTAAAAATCCAATGATTAATGCCGAAAAAGAGGATGAAACTGTTTTGAGTGACCCACTCTGTATATCAAAAATGGCTAGATTTATCGAATTAGTTCATAAAACAAAATTTTCTTAAAAATGCATTTTTTTATAAGATGCGCTGCATATTGACCTATTTAAAATCAATTTATATCTAAAACTAAAGCTATCTTAGCGCTCTATGAACTGGCTTCTACAAAATTAAAATATCTCTATTACTTACCAAAATATCCGGCCTGGGAGTTTTTATTAGTACACCCTGTATAGTCGAGTTTCCCAAAAATTTATTAATTTAAGTTTTATGGTTCACAAAATATGTTGGAGGGAGGGACTTTAGACTCGCACTGTATGTTTTGTTCTTAATGGTTCAGCTTGGGTAAACAAAATTTCATAAAATTTGGATTACTGTTTAATATTTAAATATTATGCGTTTTTCGAGAACAGATGTACCTATCATTACTAAAATATACCTCTGATATACCTTATCACAGGTACTTGCCGCTGGATTTACTTTGTTTTCTTTGTATCATAGGAAACATTTTTAAAGTTCTGTTACTTATTTCACTCATATTGACCAACAAAGGGGTCTATTCTGTAACAATTCCTTTATATTTAAGGGCCTTTAAAAATATTGGCGGCCTTAAAAAGTAGTTTCTTATTCGTTAATTTACTTCTATCATTATTTAAACAGATTTCTTTAAGATAGTCCTCTAATGTATTTTAAAGATCCGTTTAAATAATGACAGAAGTAAAGGAGAAAATATTTTTAAAGGCCGTTAAATATAAAGGAATTGTTACAGAATAGACACCAAAGACTGTTTATTCACCTAGAAGCACCTACAGAATTTGGGTTCATTGCAAATTTTTAAGGAATTTTGTATTACGAATAGTGGCAGCTGGTGAGGAGGGCGCTGGGGCGCCGCCCTCCCTGCGAAGTGGCAGGACTAAATTAGTATTTTCGTATAGTTAATCATTAACTTTATTTAACAAATTTATTAACTACAAAAGAATCAGACACAAATAAATGCATCTGGCGATCGCTCTGTGGTTTGTTTTGCTCTGTTGATCTAGTGTGGTATTATTTATTTTTCTTCGTAATAATTATTTATTATGAAAGTAACGGAATTAAAAAGCTTTATATTGGCTGAATACGAGGCCTAAGTTTAAATGATTTTTGGTATTGTTTTTTTGGTACCTTTATACTTAGGTTAATTGATTAATTATCAAGTCGTCCTATTTTGTAGATGAGTTTACCGGTTGTATTGCACTAAGTCATTTTAGTACATTTTACCTCTAAAGTAATAAGTGACTTGATACAGGAGCAAATTGGGTATTTTGGTTATACTAAAACTAGGTATTTGAATATTTTTTTAGAGGTCAAGTATATTTTAGGAAGTGGTATGCATCCAAAAACACGTTTTAAATAAAATGACTTGACACAGTTTACCTCTGAGGTACAGATATTTATATATAATTGTAAACCCCAATATTTTGGTTACGAGTCGCCATTGCCACTTATATGTATTAAATTTAAAATTAACAAATTTTTATGTATGGTTCCAAAGTATTCCACATGTTGTTCAATAAGCATTAATATGAGCTTTTTATAATAATTCTGAATAGCGTAATAACAAGTTTTGTCCGTAAATATGATAATGTGCTGCCACTGGGATTAAAATAAAATTATTCATTAATAAACTTCCCGACACGTTTTTCCACAGAAGTTCATTTAATATTTTGTTCGGTCGGTTCTTGCGTTTTTATTATGTTTGCGTTTTGGAAAATATTAGGAACGTGTATAACTGGTCGAATATATATATATTTTTTGTAATAAGTTTTGAATTATAAAACTAATATTTCAGCAATTATGTTATTTTTTAATATCCAATAATCCTAATGGACCTTTTGCGTTAATTCTTTATCATTTCTAGAGCAACCTGCGTCAAATGTATTTTCGGTTGCTGAACATATTAAAAACAATGGATCTGCATCAAATAGAAGACTAGGATTTGTAAAAAGGCAAACCAAACATTAACGTAATAACATTTCTTTTTATAAGGCCCATACTCAAATGTTCTTACATACTTTGGTTTTTGGAATACATATAATATATCCTAAATAAAATAAAGAAATTTGAAACAGATTCCTCAGGTATGTATAAAAAAGAATCCACACTTTTTTAATTTGGCCATGACTGATAAAGAGAAACATGCGAGTCATGTGTTTAATAAGTTCACACACATCCTTATTAAATAAAAACTTCCAGGTAAAAAATAGGAATAATTTTGCATATTTTAAAGGCCATCGTATATGTTCTGATAATAATATTATTAGATCAGGTTAGATTATAATTTAGATTCCTTTGAGGACGGGTTACGCACATATGCGTCTTTATAAAATTTTCCATGATGATAATGAAAAAGAAGAGTTTGAAAAACCCTACCAGGATAGCTGTTGTGAATAATACCTGATTGAAGAAAGTAGTGAAAGTGATGAGGAATATTACTTTTGTAGATAGGTAAGTGTGATGATAATTACGAATTGATAGAGAATGAGGCAGATTACGGCAATATTAAGATACACTAACAAGATGCTGGACATTTTTACTTCTAATTATAATTGATACGCGTTCATTTTTGGAATTGAAAATAAAAGTTAAAAGTATTTTGCTTGTGTACAGTTCCTTTTTAAAGTACCTTTTTAAAGAAGTTAAAGAGTTTTGATTTTGTGTTTCCCATTTTTGGAAGTTTTTAAAGGGTTTAAACTAAAGTGTGTGTGAGAAAAATGCACCTCTTATGTAAATAAAACGTTTAATATTAATAATATTTAAAATCTATGTAAAATATCCTGTAAAGAAAATAAATCTAAATTCTGATGATATTTAGTAATTTCTCTAGCCCAGATGATTCTAAGTCCTGAAGTTACTGACCTTCTTTAATTACATTTTCCATTTTAATATTCTGTTAATTATATTCTTCTCTTCATTTTTCCCATGTCATTGAAGTCATTTATTTTAATAACAGATAGAATTTGTTTATTGTTATTGTGTCACTTGTCCTTGTGTCATTGTCATTCAATCCACCAGATTTACAAGATTTGGTTCTGGGTGAACTAAAGTACACTTAGAACTTATTAGACAAGGTAACAATGGGCAAATACTAGTTTAGAAATAAAAAGAGATAGGTACTTTTGTTTAACATTTTTTTAAAGAGAACTTGAACTTTCAACCTTTTTTTTGGGTTGATTTAGTCACTCTCTTACATGACTTGCTAGGCTGCAGAAAGTTCTGTATCTATCTTTTTAGAAAAGGATTCTGCAAGTCAATTAAGAACCCAAAAATATTATTTGGAGATTATCTATTCTTGTCTAATTTGTTAGATAGGGGATACACCTAAAAATTAGGAATACCGCTTAGCCAAATAATATTAGATTTTACTATCAGGGCACGCTCCATCCTAGGTAATTCTCTTTGAATTTGAAATATTAATATAAAAACCTTCGATTACTTTTGTTATGCATATTTTGACATTAAATATTTAATTAAGTTATTTAATTAAATAAAATTGTTAAATATTCAGAAACTTAGATAGTTAACTTTTCGTTAACTGCAATTTCTAATCAACGTCACATTGACTCCTCGTTAACCGCTAGTTTTACTTTTAACTTCCCGATAACTAGTTTTCTGGAACATATATATCAACTCTGTGATTTGGGATTAGATAGATCGATATAAATCACTTGATAACTTCACGACAGCGGCCAGTGACCGATTCCTGTACTTGTATTGTATACCTGAATGATCCTGGAAGAAAAACCATACTTACCAGTTAACCAATCAATTAAGGAATACCAGGCTTACCGAATATCCTTCAGGAATACTAAGGCTAGGACCTTACCATATTGTTAGGCTCACAATATACCTAGGGTAGTCTACATTCGGACCATCCAGGTAATACATTATCTCTTTAAAATGTAGATAGTGAATATCAGTTGTTTGTTTGAACCAGTAGATTACTTAAATCTTAGTAGTATACTAATCTTTTGTAAATATATTTCATCGTTTTAAAAGCAGGGTTTGGCCCTCATAGCGGGTACCTTTTCTGTACATAAATTAGTTTTATAGGTTAACTTAATTTGTACTATATACAGTATGGTTCAAATGAAAGGAATAAATTTATTATAATGGAAGTAGTTGGTTTTTCGAAAAAATGATCGGACAGATCAATTTTGTTTACTTAAAGCGCAATTTTTTAAATAAAATTCAATTTTCCCCCCACTCCCCATTTTTGGGCAGTGACGTCATTGACAATTTTTTTAAATAGCAACCCCAATTTTTTTTTTATTTTGATAGATCTTGCAATTTCCTACTCGGAAACATAATATTTGAAATATCTAACATAACAATTTTTTTTAAAAAAAAGCCATTTAAATATCAAATACATAAATTTTATTTTATTTTGAAACACAATAAATAAATAAAAGATAATTATTTGTAATTAAGTGCTTAATCTAAAAAAATAATAATAATAATAATATGGGGGGGTGGGTTGGCTCAGTGGTTAGAGTCATGACTTTGAGATCGGAAGGTCTCAGGTTCGAATCCCACCGTTGGCCAGTATTTTTTCATTTAATTTAATTATTTCAAATTAATTCTGATGCCTTGGTAGGATTCCCCACTCGACCATTCACGGTTGGGTTCTAATTAAAAGTGCTGTTCCTAAAGTGGCGCTGGGAAACAGTAACAAAGCCTACACAGAATACGAGGCTAATGGCCGTAGTAGTCGACGCCGATGACACCAAAATAAAAAAAAAAAAAAAAAAAAAAAAAAAAAAAATAATAATAATAATAAAAAGAATTTAATGACAATTTCACAAATTCTTTTTATTATTATTATTTTTATTATTATTTTGTTAGCTTAAGTATTTAATTACAAATAATTATCTTTTATTCATTTATTGTGTTCTCAAAATAAAATAAAATTTATGTGTCTGATCTTTAAATGTCTTCTATTCAAAAAAAAATTGTTATAGAAGATATTTCAAATATTATGTTTCCGAGTAGGAAATTGCAAGATCTATCAAAATCAAGAAAAAAAAATTAAGCTTACTATTTAAAAAAATTGTCAATGACGTCACTGCCCAAAAAAGGGAAGTGGGGGAAAATTGAATTCTATTTAAAAAATTGCGCATTGAGTAACCAAAATTGACCTGTCCGAGCATTTTTTCTAAAAACTAGCTACTTCCATTGTAAGGAATTTATTCCTTTCATTTGAACCATACTGTATATTTCAAATCCTTACCTGTGAACCAAGAGTACGTTCTTGAGGGGCAACTACCCTATTCATATTTAGAATTTTCTTCTTGGTAAATAACACAAGAGGCCCTTATTTTTCATATATGTGTCATTCTAACCTCACAATTGGCACAAGGCAGATTTGACGTCTGGTTAATGCTCACGACTTCCCGATCATAAATAGTAGAAAAGATAATAAAAGGAATCAAATACTCCATATAGCCTGGCATTTTATTTGCATTATAACGCGACCCATCCTGACTGAGCTGAGTAAACTTTCTTTCATTTTATTTAGTTATAATAAAATAATTTTATAACTAGTGAAAATTATATTTAATAAGTCGGAATTAAAATTCGATAACAATTTCATTGTGACAATAACAAACTAAAAAATATCTAATTAAGCTGTAGCTACTTGTTAACTTCAAAATGGTCAGTGTAGTAGTTTTTATTTAAATAATAAAAAAATTGATTCACATTTAATAATATTCAGCATCAATGGTTATGTAAAATGCTGATTCGGATGCATAAATTTCATGTACATATGTATTATGACCAGATGGTTTTTTTTGCAGCTCGTATTTGCTCTGTATACTTTAAAGTCTTCTGTTTCGTAGTTATGGTACTTGCCCATAAATAGCCGACATTTTAATCCTTCACTAAGTATTTCCAAATTTCCTACAGGAATCCAGAAAAGACAATGTAAAGAACGTAATCTGCGATCAGTTAAAGGAAGACAACGGGATGAAGCAATTGAAATTTTAAATGCAATTGAAACAGGTAGTGTTCAAAAAGTTTACCTACATAGAACCTTCTCCAGAATACCCCCTAACTGTTACTTGGATCATGACATCAGTACTTGTATTTTTCAAAAAAAAAATTCCAAAATATTCTAAGATGTAGTCGCTAACAGCCCTTAATCAAACACCCTGTACAATAGTTTTATTCGAATCTGGTTCGTTCAAATCGTGCGTTATTGTTTGACGTTCTTTGTTATAAACTTATGTAAAATACATTTCGTTAAACTAAAGTGCCTTTGCTAATTGTACTTTATCACATATCTTATGTTAGTTTTTCTTTTAATATTAAATTAACTAAATGTTCAAAAAATTAATAAAATATTTGTACTTATACCATAACTGTTCTATTTTTATTTCATAAAAACCACAACCTTTAACAATAAATTAATGTTACTCATTAGATATGGTTCTAGTTGATCCTGAACCCGTAGTTCTTGCATCCTTAGTACTTTTTGTTTTTCATTATTTCGGCGTGCTTTGTTTGTTTTTTTTTTACCCCCGTTTCGCCCCTGCTCGTTGGACACTGTCTTGGCCATATTTTTTTTGTTTTGCCATCCCTGATGTACTGGGATTCACCTTCCATCCCATCTCCTTAGAGACAGGACTAGAAGCTTGCCCCCGTTCCTGATCCAACATTTACTGGTACAGCGGTCCACCCTGTGCCAAAAGAACTGACACCTGCCACAATCCAAACATTTATTGATGCGATGTATGCGCCGCCATGTCCCTCCCGCTGAGAAGTACCGCTAGTACAGCGTTTTGTCGGAGCCTCCGCTGCTCTCGCCTAAAAGCTCCCAATTTTTTTTGTTTTGGTTTTCTGTTGTTGTCCTTATTATCCGTATAAGTCCCACGAGAAGGGAAAGATTCGTCACTCCTGACAGAGCTCTGCATTATTCGGAGGAAGCTGGTTACTTAGGGAGTCAATCGGGTGCCCCAAAGGAAACGTTCTTTGCGGAAGTACTCTTGGCAAAAAATTTTGAGAGTTTTTAGGCTCTCTCACGTTACTTATGTCTACCACTAACAAGAAAATCCTGACCGTTCTCCTATCTATTACTAGGAGATGCTCTCAGTAAGCACTTAACCGCTAAGGAGTTGTTCGTTACAATGAAGTGATGGGTGGCTATTATCCGAACATATACGATGATAAATTTAGTCGACAGCATGAGACGAAGCCTGAAGTAGTACAGGAAATTATGTTTTAGTTTAGACATACGTTTCTCAATTCATACACAGAAAAAAATGTAACTAGAAAATTTTACTACAATGTTGTAGTAGTAGACTTGTAGAAAAATACTTAACAATTTGTAGAAAATTTTACTACAATTTATAGTTAAAAACTATTCATTATTGTAGCAATTGAATTGTCGAATAAAATGCTACAACAATAGGAAAGAATTCCACAATGTTTAGTATATTTTACTATTGTTTGTAGAAGTAGAAATTTATTACAATTATCGTAATTACTACTACTAACTTCTGAAAAAATTTGTACAAATATTAATAATTATCTCTACAAAAAATAGTAATTTTTTCTACAAAAAATAGTAATAATTTACATCCCTTCTTATGAAAAATATTCAATTTTGTTCAAAAATATTCTATAATATTGTAGAAATTCTAAGTCATGTGAACAAAACAGAATTCTGCTATTGGCCAACGTTTTCTGACGTCGATCATAAATGGCCAGACAGCAGTAGCCGTTCGCCATGTTCACATAACAAAGCATGGTACATATACGAGTACCTATAACACATTATTATGTTATAAGCACCGATGCGTTTGAGAAAATTTTAATAATAAATTCTATTGGTGGTAAGTACATTTATTATTGTTTCTGAATAATTTACCTTTAGATAACTAATTTAAATAACCTTAGTAGATTATTTAAAAAAAAATTGTTGTGCCAACGATCGAATGTTGTGCCCAACGATCGAATTTTGTGTCAAATTCAATGATGTTTTTTGTCTTAATTGTGACATACCTACTTTCTCATTTTTGTTAGTTATCTGACTTAGTCATTTAATATCCAAATCAGTGTAAAGGTGATAAATATCCCCGTTTTAAGGGTATGAACAGTTCAATTGTTATTAATTTTTATTTCATATTTTTCAGGTGCAGAAAAGCCAACTGAGACTGAGGGTGCTATTATTACTGTTATTTATTACATAATGTAATTAAGACTTTGTATCTTTTATATTAAAACAATAAATTGAATATTTTATTAAGGAACATTTTTTTCTAGGTTATAATTATAATAATTATGGAATACTACTACAAGTTTTATTAAAAATTACTACAATTTGTATGAATTTTTACTATTTATTGTGTAAAATTTTCGTATTTATTTTCATAAAAAGCAATACATTTTTATTATAAATTCATACAATGAATAGTAAAAATTATAACAATTTGTAGAACAATTCTTATGATGCATTTGGATATTTTTACTAAATATTGTAGTTAATAACTCTACAATACATTCTCCACAAATATTTGGAAATTTTTACTACAAATTGTCCCTGTCCCTATATGTACTATTTATTGTAGAGAAAAAATCTATAATTGTAGAAATTTGTTCTACAATTTTTTTTCCGTGTATAGAATGTTCATGACACGACTGGAGGGTAACCATTGGCCCGAGTGATAAATGTTGTCCGATGGGCGTTAGGATCTAGTAACGCTCGTAATGAATGCAGGATTTTATTTTTCACATAAAAATTATTTTATTATAATGAAAAATTGATTTAAAATCGACTCATTGCTCCTAGCATTATCTTTCCATTTTCTTCTCATAGTAGGCATGGCATTTGTTGATATTTCATTATTTGTTGAATATTCGTTATATTTATTGGATATCATTGATGCTTTTTTTGTGTAGTCTTATAAAAAAATAATGGACATAAATACGAATTTACCCAAGAATATCATAGAAAATACAGCCGAAGCTGCGAATAATTTATTGCCGGAGAAATCCAGACTCGTATACGACAAGGATTATGAAGTATTTAATCAATGGAAGTTGAAAAATAAAATTATTGCCATAGATAAGACCGTGTTATTGGCCTACTTTCAAGAATTGGTATGTTATTTTATTTTTATTTAGTTTATGTGTTTGATTGATTTTTTTATTTCAGTCCGAAAAATTTTCTTCAACGTCATTGTGGACGAAATATTCTATTTTAAAATCTACACTGATAGTCAATGAAAATACCAATATTTCCCATTTTTCCCGGCTAATAGCGTTTTTAAAGATAAAATCTAAAGGATATATTCCGAAAAAATCCAAGGTTTTCACAGCAGATCAAGTCCTTACATTTATTAGTCAAGCTTCGTATGAAATTTATCTATTACATAAAGTAGTTCTAATAATGGGTGTTTTTGGAGGACTAAGGAGAGATGAACTTGCGAAAATTACTATAAACGATACTAATCTGTTTACTTGTTAAAATACCAGAAACTAAAACCGGTATGTCAAAAGAATTCAGTATTGTTGAGGAAAAAATAATAGGGGTTTTGAGGCTGGTTAGAAAATATATATCCTTAAGACCCAGTGGAGTAAAGGATCTCAGATTTTCTCTTACGTACCGAAACGGTTGGTGCACCGTCCAACCTGTTGGCAAAAATACCATAGGAAGTATGCCTTCGGTGATTACCAAATACTTATAATTGGATAATGCAAATTAATATACTGGACATTGTTTTAGAAGCCGGTGCATCGTATAAAACTTTAAAATGCACGGAAAATGAAAGAGTGCATCTGTAACGGAAGGTTACATAGAACAGAGCATTTTCTCTAAAAACAAAGTGTCAACAATGATAGTAATTTCGGTTACAGATTCTCATGAATTTCCTAGCGGTTCACTTATGAAAGAACTTCCAAGTACTAGTAGTCAAGTTTTCTCTTTTAAAGTTTCAAAAAAATCCGAAGATTTCCGGTCACATAATTTTTACGGAAAATTCGAAAATTGCACTTTTAATTTCAATTAGGTAAGACTTAGTTTGTTGTTGTTTGTTGAGTTATAGCTTGTACTAGTATGAAAATTTTCCCAAATAAATAATTTCGTTCAATCTTTTGCTTCATTTCTCCTCGTACAATGAGCGGGCATTATGATCCATAACGCCCTAGGACGTTATGAATGTATTATAGCAAACATATCTTGGCTATTGTTGCAGATTTTGTAAATTGTAAAATTGTTTTTGATAATGTAGGTTCAAGGTTCCAAGGCAGAGGTGCGTTGTTTGTTCCAGAAAACATTAGCGAACTAGGAAAAGAACAAATACTTTTATTGTTTTTAAAAAATGTGATGTTGGGCTTTTTATTGCCGCTTGTTTTAAAATTTACCGTGTAATAAACAAATTTTTAATTTTTGTTTGTAATTTAAATGTGCAGATGCTTTATTTGGCTGATAGTTTAACCTTGTACATTGGTTGTTAGGCTTAAGTAATAAAAAAGAAGTGAAATTTTTTATTTTTAATTAAAAAACTGTGTGGTAATGCATTTTGTCCCAGGCCATGGGGACATTAATAAGCAGTTAATAAAGAGTTAATGTACCATCTAATATTCATTTTATTATTATTACTAATTAACGGCATCTCATTTCAACTTACTATACTAATTAATGTAGACTATGCTATTTTATAACAATATTCCGTCAGCTTAGTTGATGCAATAATTTTCTTCTAGTACTCATAAGGGCCACTCGTTAGTTAATTAATTTCTCTTAAAATAAAATTTTGCAGCTACTCTTGTTACAATAGTCCCTCGCTAGTGGCGAATACCAGGGGGAATTATAACTTATCGTAAAGACTGGGTTCTAATAAAACAAAATTGTCTGATTGTTTAACTGTAATTCTTGATTTTCAAGTTAAACGGTGGAAACAATTATATACCTAAATTATGTAAAAATACAAGGCCACTGCATGTGGCTATCACCTAAATATGTACAGTCAAAATGGGTGAGATTTTCTCAGTCTACAGAATTTAACATCTATATTTCTGTAACTGATCATAAAAATAAATAATAAGAAGAAATATTAAGGTTATAATTTATCCCGAATGACTCGTAACATGTGTGTTTTTATAAAAAAGGATATGAGAAATGATAAGATTTGCCTTTTTACGAAGTACCTATATAGTATTGTTTACATCAATTCGTAAGTTATCATCGGATTATTATGTACACTTGAATCCTACACAGTAAATTTTACCGATTTCCCAGAACTGCTGTCAGAAGCAAAGTATTGCTTGTAGCAGAGGGATTTAATCACAATATTACCAGAAATGGACTTAATATTTATATTACATATGGGCTGGGGTACATATGACTTTAGGTCCAGTGGAATTTTAAAGAAATGTATTCTTTACTAGAAAGAGCGTATTTTAAATAGTACATTAAAAAAAAAGAATTGCGCTAAATGCATTATTTAAGCTAAAAAAAATTATTTAATTTCTATAAAAATCAGCATTTTGACGACTGTAAACATGGAAACTCGATGGTTTGTGTCAAATTTAGAAGATATAATTGCAACGTTGCCGGATAAAATTAGTAGTTAATGAAAAAATGTGATTGCGCATACCGGTCCATAAAAAATATGCAACAAGAAAACGAAGCAACGACTTATCGTAAGGTGGCGGCTTCGGCGCCACCAAAAAATATTAATCCATATCTGGCTACGCCGACCGGCATAGACTCCAATAGCCTGAACACAGCTCAAATTGAATTGAAAACGTAAACTTTTTTACATAATTTCTTGCGATTGCGCATACCAGTCCATAAATATGCAACAAGAAAACGAAGCAACTTATCGTAGGGTGGCGGCTTCGCCTCCACCAAAAAAAAATCAATTAATACCTGGCTACACCGACCGGCATAGACTCCAACAGCCTGGACACAGCTCAAATTGAATAATTAAAATGAAAAATTTTAAATAAATACATTTCTATTCTCGTTTTATCATCTGGCCTGGAGCTATTGAAAAAACAGCCACTATCATTCCTGTTAGGTACGTTCTTTTACTATGTTTGACAACACCACATTTATAGAAATAAAAATGTGAGTTGTCATATTATTCTTAAACAAAAAATAATATAGAACGGTATTACCACGAATATATTTATTTAGAACAAATAACAAAAAGCAATTGGCAACATCGCTAAAATCACGAACAGACGCTCTTAGTGTGACTGAAAAATCAAAAAAATTAAAAACAATATGCCTGCGTGAGAATATCGTGAATAAATGCATATTCTTAATTTTTTAGTTTACAAATGTGTTTTAATAATATTTGTTGCTTTAATTAGGTTAGTGCATACTTATAGAAGATTAAAAAGTGTAAAAATATTATGGTTTTACTTAATCTTTATGGAAAAAGTGACAAAATTACTGTCCCTAATATCGACCGTAGCCATGTGCTGTCCCACCAAATGTCTATACCAACCCCTGACAGCAAAGTCTAGGTGTTAGAAGCTTTGAATATGCCTTCAGTAAAATACAACCTATTATATTAAAATTTAAATAACTACTAATCAAAATAGGTACTGATGAGTATTACATAAGAGACATGCAAGCTTATCTGATTGCGTGGGGTGTGTCCAATTCCAGAAGTTCTGCATTTACTTGGCCAGAGTAGGAGAAAGAGAGTAAGCGTTGGCTCGTATTTATGCAGAAGAGTCCCTCAGGATGTTAGTTAGGTGTTAACACTGCTGGATGGGTGAATAAAAGCAGGTGCACATGCAGGAACCCAAAATACCTTATACCAGAGCCTTAAAGTCAAGTAAATGTTAGCAAGTAAAGAATAAAAGATCCATAAATAAGAAAATACTTGATTAAAACTCAAGAATACATAATATTTAATGAAGAGAATAGCAGAAAGTGTTAGTTCGACCTACCTTGGATGGTGAAGGACTTTAAAATGGTGATAAATAACAAAATTATTATCTTTAATACTTTTAAACAAATATCCTCTAAAGATATTCTTCGTTTGTATAACAAACCGAAGAAAAATATATTCAAAACTTTAAAAATTTAAAGAAATATACGCAAAATTGCGACAATGTGACCATTCACATTAAAATGTCCAAAGATAAAAGATCTATCTTTTTTTTATTAGAAATCTTACCAAAATCTAGTAATTTTGAATTTACAAATATTGCAGGTACTGGTAAGCAGATTTTTAGTGTTGCTGAAAGTGACCAGAATCAACAAAATTCTGTAAAGTGAAACCATAAAAGAATTGTGACAGGGAAAATAAACAGAGATTAATATACTCGAAGAGAAGAAGACGGAAAGTAAACATAACCCTTCTAGTATGAAAACAGGACCCCTTCATATAAATTAATAAAATGCCTTAGTTCAAACAGTTTTGAAAAGGACCAGGCAGCCGGCTTATGGAGAAATGGGTTCCGGTTAATATGCTTGAATTTTTGGTATGTTGAAGATATCGACTTCTTGAACAATAGTGTCCATGGGCACAACTCAATCCTATGGCCAGTTTTCAACATACAGGGTGATGAACCTGAAAAATTGCCATTTTTTAAAACGCATTAAAATGTAATTTTCTCAATATATTAAGGACTGTTTGCTGTAATAGTATTCTGATAATATCAAATAATATTGCTTTGTATAGAAAGAGTATTATTTGATATAGGGTGATTCAAAAATCACCAAAAAAAAATTATTGATGCTGTGTATTTTACTATACAGTGGGAATATGAAAATATTAATATTTGGTCTGAATTAACTTTAGTTGGACTTATTATAAGAAGGTATAAAAACATTTTATACAGGGTGAGTCAAAAAGTTGATTGACTCTGCAGGTTACTTTTAATACAATTTTATATATTTTGTAATACAAGTCAGTAGTCGACATTGAACTATTTTCAAAAATATATAACTTGTAAATTAAATACAGGGTGATTCAAAAGGTATATAAGGTAGAAAATTACCAAAATTGATTTTTTCTGCGAATCACCTTGTAATTTAATATTTCCTCCGTTAATTTCTCTAATTTTTTCTTGTCTTTGATTTGAGTTTGTTAGTCCCCTATAGAAGTTTTGCGAAGTTACTATGATCGGTTTTTTTATATCGACTTTGTGATGACAAGTCTGTCACAATGCATACGCTTATACCTGAGCTCATAAATATGTATTTATTTTATTTAATCATTCAGGATTTATGTCATTCTAACGTTATTTGTTTAAGGAAATATAAATTATATGTAACATATAAACAAACAATGTATTAATATTATTAGTAAGCCAAATATCCGAAGATGCAAATATGAGTTTCCCTGTTTAGATTTACATTATTAAAAGCAGCTGACTGGAATTTGTCCTGTAAACTTTGCAAAAAATTATATTTAAGATAAACTTCAAAGAGAAGAAACTAATATTCGCAGAAAAAATCAATTTTCGTAATTTTCTACCTTATATATCTTTTGAATCACCCTGTATTTTATTTAGGAGTTATATATTTTTGAAAATGGTTCAATGTCGACTACTGACATGTATTACAAAATATATAAAATTGTATTAAAAATAACCTGCAGTCAATCAACTTTTTGACTCACCCTGTATAAAATGTTTTTAAACCTTTTTATAATAAGTCCAACTAAATTTAATTCCGACCAAATATTAATATTTTCATATTCCCACTGTAAAGTAGAATAAACAGCACCAATAAATTTTTTTGGTGATTTTTGAATCACCCTGTATCAAATAATACTTTTTCTACACAAAGCAATATTATTTGATGTTATCAGAATACTATAACAGCAAAAAATCCTTAATATATTAAAAAAATTACATTTTAATACGTTTTAAAAAATGGCCATTTTTCAACTTTATCACCCTGTATGTTGAAAACTGGTCATAGGATTGAGTTGTGCCCATGAACACTATTGTTCATGAAGTCGATATCTTCAACATACCTAAAATTTAGGCATAAGTCGGCTGCCTGGTCCTTTATATTGTTTGTTATTTGATTTTTATAATTATTTAGTTAAATATGACTGATAAAATCTCATCCCTAATATTTTCATAATATAGCAAAATAAAACCGTAACACTCTTTCGTATTATAGAATTTAAATATTTAACTTTTTTTGAATAAAATAAACCGCATCCCTATTCGCTTCTCATATTCATATTTGTTCTTAACTGGTAGGCGGCAGTAAAACCTACTATAGCGTCGAGGTCGTTGATTTTAATCTAACTAGATGGCGGTAATTTCGCAGACGGACAAATATTGATATATAAAGTTGTCTGTTGTATTAAAATCATGATTCCGACGGTCCCGGTGGTATTTTAAAACCTATTTTAAATGCAAATTCTGACCGTAGCAAACACTCGACTTGATTGCGAATTACGAAACAGTTCTGTTGGCAAAGTACCGGAAGAGATAAACAGATTTTGACGAAGCCATAATTAAAAGTTTGGATTTAACCGGAAGCAAATAAGAATTTTTTTTCAACGGCAGAATCGGAAGCGAGCCGCTAGAAAGATATTTTAATTTTAAGTAATCTTCTTCATTATTACATTATTGTGTTTGTTTTTAATTATACTATTCACAGTGTAAATTGTCTTTATTTTTGATTTATTAGTAACAGAGCCCATCAAAATTAGATAATTGTTATTGTACCAATAAGCAGAGACAACTTTGATATATTAATTCCATAATAATATTTTATTACTATAGGTGCAACAGAATACAAATTTTTGATTGCAGTTAAATTTATAATTACTTACATATTAAATGTTTGTGTAATAATAAAAATAATTCGAATTCTAACTTGTCGATAATTGAAAAATGGATAATATATAATATTGTATAAATTATAAATAAAAATTAAAATATAAAAAATAGTCCAGTAAATTCAGGACTGAAAAGATCGAAAGCTGTAAAAGAATCGCTGATAAATTCCCACGTAGCTCAATTTTTAGGTCATCGTAGGTGTTTTTAAATGAAAAAATCCTTAACGCGATCTTGGTTTGGGAAGGGGCTGAAAATGGATCCCTAAACTCTGAAAAACGAGTTTCCCGCTAGTATCTGGCTAAATATGACAATTAGAGATTTTTTGTTCAGACAAAAAATAAAGATCAGCTCATTCTCTACAAAAATGAACCGTACAAATTTTTTCGCAATGCCAATATTTTTTTCAAAATCAGACTTCGAAAAATCCATAATTTTCATATTGAAGAGATATGGTAGTTTCTTGCCGAATTTCCGCTCGATGGGGTTGGAAATGCATTGATCTTCATCTTTTGGACTTTAAAGACCAATTGCAGATGGCGCCAGCACCTTTGCTCTTCTCTCTAAATTACGACTTCCGTAAATGAAAATCTCGGAAATAATCGATTATTCGACAATTACTGACGGATTTCACCTGATTTTTTTTGCAAAGTAGCGCTTGGGCTCTCTCAATTGTATTAGCAAATGTTCTGTGCAATTTGAGTTGCAAATTTACCAGAAAATTGCAAAAATTTATTTTTTCTTTGTGCCAAGGGCTTGAATCCCGTTGTTTTGGCTAAAAGCAAATGACAACTTATAGAGCGTGGTGAATGTTCACCATACAACCATTCTAAACAGTTTTCGCATTTTTGCGATAATTTGGGTGCAGGATTTCGGAAAAAATACGCAAGTCTTTGAAAAATTACAATTACTTGGAAGAATTTGTTGGATATAAAACATACATAACAACCTTTAGGGTGTGGTCAACCACTCCAAGTCATCAGAATTATATACATATTCTTCATCGTTAAAGGTATTCTCGTCGCCTACTCCCTCTTGCTCCACTTCTACCCTTCCCCCTGTCGTCCTTTCTCTCTCTTCCTCCAGCTGTATTTCTGCCTCCTCGCTTTGCAACCCTTCTGTCTCTTCTTCCACCTCTATTTCTACTTCCACCCCTAATTCTTCCAGGAATATACCTTCATTTCTTTTATAATTTGAACATTGTGTCAACTGACACGAACCACAGATGGACGAGCATTTCAGACCTGCTTTCAAATATGAACAATTCTTCTCGCAGCCTCTTTTACACTGACAAAAAAATCATTTTCAAGAATTCCGGTGGGGCCGGATCCTGTGTGGTCTGGACCGGTAATAGTATTTTCCACTATGGGAGCTCTTTTCTTGTCTCTTCGGGATCGTTAAATGGTCCAACCGTCTTGAAGAGTGCTTGTCAAACTCGTTGTTCGCGAACTTGCCTCGAGATTTATAGTAATATAGCGGTCCCTACACTTGTTGTGCATTCGTACAGAGGATTGTTTCTAGAGAAATAGGTGGATATTATCGCATCTCTCCTTGCTTATTCGAATCAAATTTTCTAAACCACAAGTAACATTTACACCGTCATCCACAACACCCTCCTTACAAAGAAAGCATCCTGGAAGAGAATCCGTTTCCATTTCAACAACACCAAGAGCTACCAAAAAATAGATGATCCAACCGTTAGAACAATTACACCAAGTTTTTAAAGTTGAGGCAAAATAAAACAAACCTCATTTTCTGCTTCCAACAAAAAAATCCTTGAATATTCTTTCTCGTAGACAAAAATAACGTGGAAATTTCTCACTTTAAACACATCTTTTTTTTTATAACTGAATTAATTTAATAAAAAATATTTATTTTATTTTAAATAAATAATTCAAAATAGATAATGAAAAAATATCATCAGTACATCAATAATCCGGTCAAGTCGACGACTTCAAAACAGAGATTGTATACAAATACGTGCAGACAACTATCGCCGCGTGGGTACACGAGGTTAGGTTATATGCAATATCATGGATCTCAGAGGGGAAGCGTAAAAATGAAGTATATAATTATTGTAACAACCTTTTTAGAACCAAGAACGGATATGAGGATTGACTTATAATAATGGAAAGGTCAGAATACAAGCTTTATTTTGATCTAGTTATTAATCCTCAAAAAATAAAAAGCTGGGAACAAGAAATGGTTAAACAAAAAAAGGCAGGTTTTCACTCGTGTGATTAATTTTTCTCATTTCTTGAAAATTATTAGACTATTAAAAATAAAAAAAAAAATTCAAAAAGTAGACCATCTAAGCTTTAAAATGATGTGCATTGGAAATCAATATAACGGATCATAAGATTATAATTCGCGCTTGTTCCGAAGATTCTATGGAACTCTGCTAAAACATGTAAGTAAACAAATCAATTTTGTATTAAAACGCAAAAAAAGTATTAAAAAAAAAATTCTGAGATCATTCAAGACCCTACAAGGTCCCATTATAGAGGCAAAATTAGAATAAATGACTATTTTTAAAGAAAATATAAATAAATTAATAAAGTAGTCTCTAAATATTGTTGAAAAAAATTTTGACCGCTTTTTTAAATATTTTTTGCAAATACGAACTGACTCACATGGAATTGTAGACACGGGTTTTCCCATTGCGATGAACTTTGAATCATCGAAAAATATCAATTTTTTTCCGAGATATGAAACAATTCGTCCGCCCGCTTACACGTTAATTCATAGAAACCGGAATTCCTGCAGGTAGAGCAGCAGCTGAAATGAGGGGACAAATGAGGGGACTTTTGAGTGCCATTATCTCGAAAACTAGTAAATTTTCGAAGAAAATGATAGGAACCATTTTTGTAGATAATGAGCTGATCTTCATTTTTTGTCTGAACAACAATTCTCTAATTGGCATATTCAGTCATATATTAGCGGGAAACCCATTTTCCAGGTTTTATGGGTCCATTTTCAGTCCCTTTCGGTACCAAGAACGTGTTAAGGAATTTTTCGTTTAAAAACAATTGCGATGACCTACAAATTGCGCTATGTGGGAACTCATCAGCGAATTTTCTACAGGTTTGACCCTTCAGTTACTGGACTAAAAGATGTAATAAACAAAATCAAATAACTGCTTTCGACTCAAAGATGACTCGAATTTAAACGAGGTACAGATTCGGCAGTAAATAATGGTAACACTGTTTTCAAACTATTGTCCAGGAAGACAGGAGAGAGAGATCTGTCCATTGTAAGTAGTTGCCAGAATCTAATAAATAATCGAGAAAATGTTCAACTTTCATAAGAAGTAAACCAGGATGTAGATGAATGTGCTCCCAGTCTGTGAGTAGAAACAAACTCATATTAATAATATCTGTGTGCTATAAACTGTAGAAATTATCGTAAATAGTGTTACCCGAGTAAGGAAAATCTTTATACATTTAATGATTGAGAACGTGGCAAAAAGGACAATATAGAATAATTAGAAATGAAGTTATCAGAAAAAAGTCTATTATGTTCAGGACCGAAGATACTTAAGAAATGCCCCAGTAAAAAATAAGAGAAAAGTACAGTTTTGGGAAAAATTCTAAGAGCTGGAAAGAGCTGGACTGAAAGAAAGAATGGAGCTAAGAATCCATCGTATTTGCAACCGAAAGACATGCTATTCAGTGATATACGTATGTTGCCAAAATCAAAGAGTGAACTGAAATAGGAGCGTATGGGCCTAGTACCAGGCACTCTAAAAGGTATTAAAAAATATCCAAGAATTTTCAAGGTGAAAATTCACGCCATTGAGAAATGTTTTAGTATCGAGAAAAACTATCTTAGACAAGAGATTACCATCATGACCGATAGCCAAGCAGCCATCACTCTGATGAGCGATTACGTCACCAGCTCAAAAATGGTCTGTGGATGCCTATACTAAATAAGCTAGACGACGAAAACACAGTTGCTCCCACTTAGGTTCCGCCACATAACGGGGTAAAGGATAATGAGATTGTAGATAGTATAACAAGGAAAGTAGCTCAATTACCCTTCCTGGGACCTGAGCTGTTCTGCGTTATTAGAAGTATCACAATTTTAGAAGAGATTGAAAAGGAATTTGTCAGTAGAAGAACCGATAATTGGAACAATCACTTAGGTCTAAGACAGGCTAAAATACTTTATTGTAATTGTTACACATTACATATAAGGGTGATTTTAACATCAAGTTGGTTTTTGCCCTAGGGCATTCGAATAGCTTGTTGGTTCTAGAATTTAGATAGGGTATATTAAATTTAATTTGTGACAAAATATCGCTACAATCAATAAAATTGTGTATGAGTTTAAATAGAAAGATAAACGAGGATGTGTTTCTTCTTAGACTCAGGCTATTAATATCGAATTGTTTACACAACTCCCCATAATCACAACCACGTTCTGGATATACTTCATCAATTTTGAAAAGAAGGTATTTTAAAAATTTTCTTTAAGAGCGATATCCATGCGCTACCTAACAGCAAATTCAGGTTTAAAACACACTGACAACTTTTAGTGCATCTGAACCCACTTTGGCAACGTTGCTCTATTCCCTGACTTACGCTCCCTTCAATTTATTACTTATAAACTATAGATGATTTAAAATATAAAAAAGGCCGATAAATCGCAGGTCCGGTCTAACAAAGAGTATTTCTGTTTTGTTTTCTCGTTTAAAATATTTTTTAAAGGTATAACCTGGTGTAACATTTTCGATAATCTTTTTTCTAACTAATTAATTTATTTACGAAATATATTTTTAAATATGCATATGTATTTTCTATGATTATTTCGGAAAAATATCTAAAAAGTACCTATTTCTACATTTTCTTATGTACAGGGTGTTTGTTGGTAAGTGTGAATGATTTTAGGGAATGTTTGCCGAAGTTATTTTATAAAAAAAAATATAGATCGAAAAAAATATATAGACATAAAAAAAAGTGGCATTCTCGCACAAACCCACTGGTACAAGTAGAAATATTTGGAACACCCCAAAAAATACTTATTTGTCTCTTCAAAGTTTTTTTTGCAAATTTAGAGTAAATATCTTTAAAACTATTTGAAATAATTAATAAAATTTATTAAATTAAAATTTAAACATTCTGTATCCCGGAAACGAAGTATGTTTTGACCTACTTTTATAGGAACTTTTTTTAACAAAATAACTTTGATAACAATTTGTAAAAATCTTCCGTAATTATTTACAAATCCCCTGTATAAAAACACGTTTTTTAAATAATAATCCATTTCATACTAGTTTGTGCAACAACAGTGGACAATCTACTGGAGTTGTACAGTATATTTTTTTCTACGACCCACTAACGAAAATCTACAAATTTATTTTAGGAAAAGAGAAAATAACTAATTTTAAAATAATTTATGACTTCACTAATTTGTGAAATAAAATAAACATGAAAAAATATTTAATTTAATTAGTCCCCAGCCCAGATTTGAACTCGGGCCTCTAGCCTGAAAGACAGATGCCGTATCCTCATTTTCACCTCCACATTTAAAATTTTAGTTCTAATAGTAGAAATTAAATTAGTTTCATATAGGTAGTTTGATTCAAATTTAAGATTTTTTAAAATGTGGTCCAAATAAAAATAAATTAAAATTATTTATGGATTCTACACAAAAATTAACTCATTTTAATGTATGTTTAATTTGAATACCTAAAAAATATACTGACAATTAGTTTGACAGAATTGTCACTTATTTAAAATTTTAAAAATAATAGTAGTTGGGTGTCCAATATATAAACTGTGATTGGTGGATTTAATTTTTTTGCAGTGTTCTCACTACCTAGAACGGATATGAAATATATTCGTTGAGTTGAACGCAATAATATATTTTTTCGTTTTGTAGTCTGTGCGTGAATAGTAGTTTGTGCAACAAAATTGGATATGATGGACATATTGCACGAAGACGAAGTTTAAGAACGACGCCGTAGACGGAGTGCTTAATCGTCTGAGTGCGATATGGACAATCCACTCGAGTTGTATAGTATATTTTTTCTACGACACACTAACGAAATTCTACAAATTTAAAAAAGTATTTTATCAAGACAAAATAAATAATTTTAAAATAATATAAGACTTTTACTAATTTATAAAATAAAAATACAAAAAGATTTAATTTAATTAGTCCCCAGCCCTGATTTGAACTCGGGCCTCTCGCTTGGAGATAAACTCCGTGTCCTCACGCCATCGTCACACTTGCCATTTTATCTCAATAATTTAAAAATATACTGACAGTTAGTTTGACAGAATTGTTACATAAAATTTAAAAAATAATAGTAGCCGGGTGACCAAAATATAATCTGATTGGTGGATTTAACTGTTTTGCAGTATTCTTAGTAGGTAGAATGGATATGAAATTTATTCGTTCAGTTGAACGCAATGGCATACTTTTTTGTTTTGTAGTATGTGCGTAGATTAGCTAATATTCATGTGAGTATAGAAAAAAGCATTTCCATGTGGATGTAGAAAATAGTAGTTTGTGTAGCAATAGTGAATATAAATTAAATTGATTTCATATAGTTTTATTAAAATTTATAATTTTTTTTTAATTTGGTGTCATCGGTATCAACTGCTAAAGTTATTAGCCTCGTGTTCTGTGTAGGCTTTGTTACTGTTTCCCAGCGCCACTTTAGAAACAGCACTGTTAATTAGAACCCAACAGTGAATGGTCGAGTGGGGAATCCTACCAAGGCATCAGAATTAATTTTAAATAATTAAATTAAATGAAAAAATCCCGGCCAACGGTGGGATTCGAACCTGGGACCCTTGGATTCACAGGCAGAGACTCTACCACTGAGCCACCCACCCCCCCAAAAATTTATAAATATTTATTTCTAAATATAGATCAAATAAAACTAGAAATGCTATTATTTATCGATTCTACACAAGTATAACTCATTTTACGCAATAGCATATTTTTTCGTTTTGTATTCTGTACGTAGATACGCTAATATCCATTTGGGTATAGAAAAAAATGTTTTCTAGTACTAAAAATATACATATAAAAATAACATTGAGTAAAATGATTTATTATTAAAGAAGAAATAAAAATAATAATTTTTATTGATTATTGGTCGGATTTCTACTCGGATTTCTAATTTTTAAACCTCTAGTGAAACGTGGATCTAAGATCTCGGGTAGTATACAGTCTAAATAAAATTGCTTTAGTTTGTTTTTCATATACACCAAAATCTTTCATCTGTTTTTATTTTTTCTACTAACATACTTAAAGGTATCAAAATAATAAAAAAAACAAATATTTCGTTTAGTTACGTGAAGTTGCCCCTGAACAATTATTGCATTTTGCCATTATCATTAATAATTGCAAATTTTATTATGTTGTCAACCATTGCTTTTTCCGGAGTCAGTTTTGAAGCAGTGGCAAGATATTTAATTTCGATAATACTGTCGGTTCCTAATAAACCGTCGGAACCTAAAAAACCATATTCAGCATCCACAAATAAACCACATTTGTTGGACATCCGCCTTAAATTTGTGAATATTGCTTTAAAGCTAAAAGTTCTTTTTCTATTCAATACTTAGTATATTAATTTCCCATATATTTTGACTTTTATGCTTAGAAGGGCAGGAACTGAAGTGGACTGGAATAAGAGGTGCTAGTGTTTGTCCTTTTATAAGTAATCTAGCACGATATTATATATTTCCGTCTAAACGGAAATATTTTCGGCATTTACGAAAGTTTTCCCATTTTTACCACAAATTATTATAACTCAGCTTACACATAAAAGTTCATATAAACACATTAACTAAATACGAAACGAAAACACCTACACTTGAACTAAAAAGAATATAGTTTTTTAATAATTTCATTATAAGCGACTTAAATGACTACATAAATACTTTTATCCTAATTTTCCGGTACTGCATGTACCGCCAACGTCCGCCGCTTTGTTGCCAAATCAATTAATATGGATTCGAATCTTGACAGATTTTCTCAGATTTCGTAATTCAAGGTTTTCAAAAAATATACGCTTTAGACAAAAAAGTGTATTGGAAAGAATTAGTTGATTTTTGTATAACAATTCCCGGTAAAGACTCCTTTTTGCAATAATTTTCATAATTTGTATAGAAATAATTAAATAATAAGTTTTTCTGAATTCGGGCTCTACAGCGGGGTTCTCTATCATTTGCTTAGTAGGCATACCAAATTTTATAAAAAAATATTTAAAACTGAGAAAGAGAACCTTGAAGTCGTTTTAAGCCAGTTTCTAACCATGGATATCGCTCTTAAACCCTTTCTATATCCAGAACGTAGCAGTTGTAATAAGGGTTCTAGATCAGACTACAATATTCCAACTTAGAACGCACGTGGGTACTAAATAATTATTTAAGGGTGTTACATTTGAAAATTGTTTACAGTTTCTAATAGTAAATCCATACATTCTAAAGGCTTCGGAAACTTTGACTTGAATGTGATTTGAAAAGGTTAATTTGGCATCAAGAACTCCACCTAAGTCACTAATAGTAGAACATCTCTCCAACTCATTATCTCCAACCAAATATGAGAATAGAATATTTTCTCTTTTTCTAGAGTAAGTAACTATCTTACATTTTTGTAGTATTTAGGTGTAACATATTTGTCTTACACCAGTTAATACAGTTCAAGTTTTTTTGGAGGTTTTTGCATTGATATTAATACTTTTTTAAATCATCCTTAAAACACCATTTATTACAACTAATTTCGTTGTATAAACATTAATATATATTACAAATAGTAAAGGCCCAAGATTTGAACCCTGTGGTACTCCAGATGTAACTGCATTTGATTCTGATTTAAATAAGCACCAGCACTAAGTTAATATTTTAGCATATTAAGCATATCATGAAGTAATTTGTGAAGAATCTACCTCGGGGTACATTTTATTTTGGTTAATTTATGTGTACATTTGCTGGTATTAGTACTGAAACTAAAAATAATAAGACCTATAATATAAAATTATTGATAATTATGCTTTTCAACCTAAGTATTTTCGGATGCAACACAAGCAAAAAATTTCACTATCTTTAATACCTAGATAATTTTAGTGAAGAAAAGGGAATGCCGTTAGGAAATTAATCCTTGATATCACCAGATTTTAACGTCACTGTTATAATTACACCATTCTGAAAATGTCATAAAAAAATTTTTTTAAGGAGGTCCTTTCGTCACACCTCTCGCCTCAAATGTTAAAAAAAAAGTTATTAGATTATGACTAAAATTAATTTTTTTCTAATAGTTGAAGTCCTTATTTATCTAATACTGAACTTTTAACTATACCTTACCTTGCAAATTTTTGAGATTTTTTTTTTTAAATGTGAGTTTTTGTACAGTGCCTCACGAGAAAGTAAGTCCTCATTAACAATTCTCGAATTATACTATTATTTATTGATTAGATGGAGTAGAAAAAAACTAAAAATAAGGTTTTTGAAATATTTAGATTTTGTTTTATACAATAAAATATATATAATAAACCGTGGAACTTCTTGAGAAATTAATATTTAAAAATCACAAAAAATTTTCAAGTAACCTAGTTGAAAATTTTTTGTGATTTTTTAATAATAATTTCTCAATAAATTCCACGGTAACCTATATATTTTATTGTAAAAAACAAAGCCTAAATATTTCAAAAACCTTATTTTTAGTTTTTTTTCTACTCCATCTAATCAATAAATAATAGTAAAATTAATTTTAATTCGAAAATTGTTGTTGAAGTCTTACTTTCTCATAAGACACTGTACAAACACACACAATTTAAAAAAAAAATTTTTCTCAAAAATTTGCACGGTAAGGTATAGTTAAAAGTTCACTATTAGATAAATAAGGACATCTACTATTAGAAAAAAATTAATTTTAGTCATAATCTAATATTTTTTATTTAACATTGGTGGCGAAAGGACCTCCGTAAGTAATAGTTTATAAATCTATATTTATCTAATTTGCAAAATAAATCCCTGATATTTTAAAGGCTAAATTAACGCGACGTATAAATAAATAACAAATGTAAATCGTTACCTTGGTAACGTAATTTAGCGACATTTTTAGCCACCCAAATTTTTGTTCCTTTCTTTATTTAGTTGACATCAAACTACGTTTTTGATAGTAATAAATGTTTTCTTTGTTTTTCATATTAGTAAAATTAACACTTAGGTATTAGTAACATAATTCAGTTAACTATATTATTTAAAAGCAGCGTCACGTGATATAGAAATTACATTCTCACTAAAATTGCATTGACAATCTGGAGTCTCAATTTTTTTTCTCTTATGCTTCCAGACTATGTAAATAGGGTTTCCCGATCCAAACTAGGCTGCATATTAGGAAACGGTCTTATCCTGTATGAGCGTGCATGTGTGCACTTGTCAATTTACCGAATTCTGTTTGTCCTTTTCGGTGATCCAGGTCCGGAATTAGTCCAATTTGCGAACACAGCTCCAAGCAACTTCGGATAAACCAAAGAGAGTTTCAAGCTGCTAATTTAATTGGAGTTATACACTGAAAGTTGTGTAAATAACGGAATGTACTTGCTAGAATTAGTCGAGCATGATTCAGTTAATGCACTTCGCTTGAATACAAAACGGGATATACATAATTCAGAAGCGACAATAAGTCTGATTTCGATTAATTTAAACTGACTGGTAATTATTTTTACTTTTTATTTATTAAAATATACTTCTCTAATTTTCGGTAAAATTAAAAATAAACACATGACATTTTTATATTTTCTGGTGCTTCCAGGGTTTTTTTTTATTTTCCCTGACCTACTAGTAAAATAGCACTATCGATAGTACTATAAATTATTTGTAAGTTATCAGGAAGGACCCGGCAAATAATCGGATTCTGGGGTTAAAATTTACACGTAAGAGAATGAATTATGGAGATACTATTATTTATTGATTTAGAAAAATATTTAGACTTTTTTGTTTTATCTGTATTTAGGCTTTATTTGAAAATATAAACAACTTTATATTTTAATAATGCGTTAAAAATAATAATGAATTGTAATTGTTTCAAACGATTATAGTTTTATTTAATTTTTTATTAACATCCCAGATATTTATTATTTACTTGGTATTTGATTCAATCTCTTTAAGGATCATATAACGTCATGATTGGACCGGTTTCATATTAATTAGAACTCAATCATCAAGAAATGAACAATCTCGACTCCAGTCTCTAACGGAATCTGCTGGTGTGTGAAATTCACTCTCCTGCATTGATGGTGATTGAAAGAGTGTAGATAGTTAACAAGTATAAATGGCAACACAATATGCGCGTAGGATGCAAAATCAAAGCTCGCTGTGTACCTAAAAATTTAAAACAAGACGAAATAATAATCGGACAAGCAATATGTAAGAATAACGTTCTCTTTAGGAAGTAAAATTTAAGATAGAGTGCTGAAAATAATTTTCAATCTCCGAAAATATACAGGGTTGGGATAAAGTATGGAATAAAGTAAATATTTTTAAAACAAAAAAAACGATACTTATGACACTTTGCAGGCAAGAACAATGACGTAAAACGCATCTGATGCCATATTTATTGTTACTACTGTACTGCCGGTTTCACCGAAAATACCATTAATTTTTTTAATTTAAAGGGAACACCCTGTTTATTTGTGCAGATTTTAAAAGATCTTGTACGACATTCTACGAATTCGGAATAACAAGATCTTTTAAAATCTGCAAAAATATATAGCGTGTCCCCTTTAATTTAAAAAAGTTCAGGGTATTTGTGGTGAAACCAGAAGTACAGTAGTAACAATAAATATGGCATCAGATGCGTTATGCGTCATTGTACTTGCGTGCAAAGTTTCATAAATATCGCCTTTTCGTTTTAAAGATATTTACTTGCTTCCATACTTTATCCCAACCCTGTATATTTCGCGCGACATTTCTGTGACACGAACTTGGTCACATTATAGAAGTAGAATTGTTCTCTTTAATTTAAATATGCGTTATTAATCTAAGATGTCAACTTTATTTTTATTTCTGACAAACAATTTATTGATGGAATTTTAAGTAGGTTTAACCTTTAAGTATAAATAGCATAAGTAGGTATGTGGGGGTGCTTACAACTCCCCATTTATTTTAATATTGTATTTTGACTAACAGAATAATAAATTTGAGTATTGTTTTCATAAGAAAAGTAATTTATCCACATCAAATAATACAATAAAACTCAATTTTTCCATGACATCATATATTTGCCCATGAAAGAAAAAGAACATAATATTCGAAAAGCAAAATAAAAAGAAAAAATAAGAAAATCATTCACTATTAGATGAGTCCTTTACACTCTTTAAACAAGATTCACAAATGTATTTTATGTGGGACATGCACATGAATTTTTGACATTTGCAACCCGAGTTAGCGATATTTTTAGTAAGTCTATCAACTACATCTTTGGGGGAATTTGAAACAGAGTAATAGACCGTTAGATAATGACCGATTTAGGTGCCCCATTTTCGCATACAAGCCTTGAAGAGGGTTGAAAAGTACATCGATGTTAAGTAGAATAAAAGAAAATTTACGAGTCGCTCTTGGATATAACACATGCAAAATTCGATTTTCCTAATCAGAAAAATTTTCCGACCCCAAAATGCACTTATACATTCGGGTCATTTAAGAAAATATGTTTTTCGAACTAGTGACGAAGTACGTTTTCATACATTCGATGGGTTTGTGTGGAAAAATCGGGCAAAATCTCGATTTACCCTTAGAAGATTACGCCCTTAGTTCAACCCTTTGGCCACCTGCAACATTAAAGCCTTTGGTTTTCCGAAGACTAGTTCTATTAATTAATCATATAGTAAAAACGGCTTGCATGGAAAAATGGGCAAAAAATAATATTTCGTTTTTGCTAGAGAAAATCAAATTTTCCATGTGTTATCCCCAGCAGCCACTCGTAAATTTCTTTTCATTTTACTTAAAATCGATGTACATTTCAACTCTCTTCGAGGCTTGTATGCGAAAATGGGGCACATAAACCTGTCACTATCTGACGGACTATAAGGTCCATCGGGTTGCTTGCTTGGATATATTTCCATGGCTAGCGTATACCAAGTTCTACCATCACAGAGAGTGAGTATTTTTAATCCATATCTCGCTGGTTTGCTAGGTATATATTGTCGGAAGAAACATTTTCCCCTGAAAGCAGGGGCCAGTTTGTCAAGTTTTTTCCGCTTAGTTCGTTCGTTGATATCATCAAAACGAAGGCATCTGAGGATAAATAAAAATCTCTCCAGTGATATGGTAGTGTGAATTGCATCAATTACCATTCCATCTGTTGCCCATAGATCTTCAAGGTTTTCTTTACCTCCACGAAAAGAGCCAGCAAGAATGAGCAAACCAAAAACTGATAATTTTGATAATTAGAACTAACACTGTCGATATAAACGTTAGTATAGTTAGTAATCAAACCAATTATATCATCATCTATCAGCCGATTAAAACACTCTAAGGGCGATGTGTGTTATGATGTTTTGAGATCTTGTCCTCAGATTGGTAAGTCCTGAAGTTTTATTCCATCTGGTTATTATATCTTTTTCCAGCATACTATCTTGGTCTAAAGTTTCAGATATTGGATCCGTATCTGAGCAATTAAACAGTTCATCTTCACTCACCTCACCCTCCTCACAATATTCTGATTCACTTTCCGAGTGTGCGCTGTGTGGCTGCTCGCTCTAACTTATCTGAATCTCTTCATCATTCTCATTGCCATCTGTGGTATCCACGTAAGCACCGCCATCTTCTTCCGTGGCTTTTAGAAATAACTTTTTGAGTTTTTCCTGTTCCTTCTCGTGCGACATTTCACAAGAAATCGAGAGCATTTCAACTATCACGAAAAACACGACTTAAATACGTACCTGGGGTATGAACAGCACCCCACGAAATAAATTAACTACAAAAGTAAACAAACGATCACAAGAGAGGTCCCAAGTAAACTAACAGATGCTATAGTATTGTTCAGAATGAGTAAGACCTACCTGGTTTACTCTTCTGTATTAAAAATGGAGAAGTTCTCAAAACGACTTTATTTAAAATAATTCTGACAAACTCAAAAATTATATCGTCAATCAATAATAATAAATTATGTTTTACATAGCAACTATATATACTACTATTTATATCTAAAACACTAACTATTACTCTCATTTCCAACATCCTCCCACCTTGAGGCTTTTAACAAAAAGACTCAACAATAAAATTGAAATCTATCAGGAGCTTTTATGGGTCTCCTATAATGACTAAACCTAGTTTTAGCATCTTCAATATTCTTCAGCATCATCGGAAACGTAAGTAAGGGGCATAGAGTTCATGACAGCCTCTCATTCATACAACGTCGTGCAAAGCTCATCAAACGACAACGAAGTAGTACCCAGAGTTTTACGTAAAAGTTGCTTTAACAATCGAATTAATCGCTCCCACCAACCACCCCACCAGGCTGCAGTTGGTGGTGAAAATTTCCAACAAATTCGTTGTGCAGTACTATACTCCACAATTTTATCAAAATTAATACGTTTAAACGCATTTTCTGACCCGACAAAATTCGTCCCATTATCACTATAGACAATACTAGGTCTACCTCTTCTACTAATAAATTTTCTGAAGGCCTGAAGGAAACTATCCGTAGATAAAGACCAATTCAAGATGCACAGCTCTATATACCGCGCAAGTAAAAATAACTACCCAAACCTTTTCCATACACTTAATAAATAAGGGACCAGCCAAATCAACACCAATTATTTCAAAAACAGCTATATCCTTCACGCGATTTTCAGGCAAAGACACAGGAACACTTTCAAAAGATTTAGAATCGTACCTTCGACATCGTGTACATTTTGAAACTACACTTTTAATTGTCCTTCTACCCTTCAGTATCCAAAATTTTTCTCGCATCTGACTTAACAAAGCTTGCACGCCAATATGACAGTGATCAACATGACATTTATAAATTAACCTCAAAATCACAGGATGACGAGAAGGAAGAATTACTGGGTGTCTGAAATCAAATAAATCATCCCGCTCAGAAATTTTTGTCTTAATACGAAGTATTCCGTCCTTGTCTTTAAAAGGAACTAAAGAAGAAAAACTTTTATCATCAATACCTGTAAACGATTCTTGTTGGACTAACTTTAAAATCACCTTTTCAGAATTTTCTATTTCATTTATCGTAAGAAATCTCCCTGTAATATGTTCTCTACGACGACAATTATTTAAAAACCTAAGAATCCAACCAATTAAATTTACAATTTTTTGATAATCTGAGAAGTATCTGTAATACCAAGAGAAATCATGTTTAACATTAACATATGATGTAGTAGAACGATTTAATTCTTCCTCTGTTGATTTGTCAGCGGCATAATTTTCACTAGGCCAAAACTGCTTTTCCTGCAGTAACCAAAAAGGACCCTCCCACCATCGAGACTGCAACAAATGTTTCGAAGAACAACCTCTGGAGGGCAAATCGGCAGGATTTAATTGACCAGGAATGAAATACCAATCTTCTTTTTTAGTCAATGACTGAATCTCTTTAACTCTATTCCATACAAACGGCTTCCATTGGTCCTCACGATGAATCCAAGCTAACACTGTACTTGAATCTGACCAACAATAAACCGGAATTTCATCATCAAATGCAGATAATATTGAAGATAAAAGTCTGGCACCAATGGTAGCTGCTAATAACTCCAGTCGTGGAATAGACATCTTATTCCGAATTGGAGCTAGTCTACTCTTAGCTTGAATAAGTTGGATAGAGCAGGAACCCTTATTATCTTCAGTCCTCAAAAAAACTACTGCGGCATAAGAATATTGGCTGGCATCCGTGAAAAGATGAAGACTTTTAGAATCTATTTCTAACATAGACAACAATGGATGTGAAAGATATCTAGGAATTTTAAAATTAACTAAACAACTAAGATTATGAATCCAATCAACAAATGTATTTTTAATTTCAAGAGGTACTTCGGCGTCCCATCCTATCTTAAGAGACCACATCTTCTGCAGTAATATTTTTATTAACAAAAGAACAGGACATATAAATCCAAGAGGATCATATACTTTGTTCACAAAGGATAGAATGGTTCGTTTAGTAATAGTTTGCAAATCAGAAATCTTGAACCAATCAAAACAAATTTCTAAAGTATCCTCAATACGATTCCACTTCAACCCCAAAAGATTGGACACGAACGTGTCAGGTATAACATCATTGAATACAGTGTATTCCCAGAGACGTAAGTCAAATTTTGCTTCATTCATAACCTTGGTTGATTGATCAATAAATTCTCTCAACTCTTCTTCTGAGTCAACACTGCAGACGCAGTTATCCACATAAAAACTTTTACGAAGTTTATCAATAACAGAAAAAGAATACTGAGAGTTACTCTCAAGACAATCTACCAAAACACGATTTAAATGCAACTGCAAGACAGCATTAAGATGGAAAGGGCTACAAGTCACCCCTCTTGCGTGTCGAAAATAAATAAGATTACGATCTTTATCATACCATAAGAAACGCAGAAAGTCTCGATCAGCCTCTAGGATGCCAATTTGAAGAAAGGCCCTTCTTATATCAGCAATTACCCCAATTTTAGAAAGTCGGAATCTTATTAAACAAGAAGGTATCATATCTAAAAGATTAATTCCTTTTTCTAAGCAGTGATTTAAGGAAGGGAAACCTTTCTCTCGTGCAGAAACATCAAAAACTGGCCTTAGTTTGGTTGTAGTACTATCAAGTTTTACCACATGTCGGTGAGGTAAATAATGGACGGTTTCCTTCATTTCTTCACCTCTGGGTACAAATTCGATGACGCCTTCAGCTAACCATTCCGAGAAAACATTGTTGTACTCGTCATAGTATCCATCCTTCTTCAACTTTACCATTAAGTTGTCTAGACGTCGTTTAGTCAAGTAAAAATTACTTGGAATTGGTGGATGGCCTTCTAACCAGGGTAAAGCAACCTCGTATCTTCCATCAGCGACATGAACTGTGTCATGAAAATGTTGCATCACAACCAGTTCTAATTCTTTTTTGGATTTATTATTACCAGGATCGGATATTCCAAGAATATCAAGACTCCATAAATTTGTTATCTGGTCATTTTTACATAAAAGAGACGTTATCATGTTCAAACTTATGCTGGAGGTATTCAAATAGACATTGGAAACTTTTCCAAGAAGAGTCCATCCTAGTTGGGTCTCCATAGCCACCAAACCACTAGGTAAATTGTATTTTTTACCAGTAAAAAGTTTACCAGCAATATCGGCACCTATTAACACATCAATTGGAGCATCTTTGATATCAAATATTTCTATTCCCAAATCTGATAGCTCAGACATCCAGGAACCTTTAGGGATAGAACTGATATTCGTACAAATTATGGGTTGATCTAAAACTTGGAAGTTACATGCATATTTCTTATCTATACTATCTAATCTAATCTTATATACAGTATGAGTGACGACTTCAGACTGACCACCAAAAAGTGCATGTATTAGTGTCTCTTTTCCAAGTGACTGTAGTTTCATTTCAGAAGCAACAAACTTATTGATATATGAACGTTGGGAACCAGTGTCTATGATGCATCTCACCTTTCTTGAATGGGTTCCATTAATCAACTCCACCAAAAGGGTTTGTAAAAATATCTGGTGACACGTATTATTTGACATGGATTCTACATTTTCTTTTATTATAGAACTACTGACGGCCGCTTCTTCATTTTTGGATTGTTTTGGGCACATCAAAGTGGCATGGCTCTGTTTACAATGTAAGCAATGCAATCTGACTCGGCATCTACGAGCTATGTGTCCGTACTTTAAACATAAATGACAGCATCCTGTAGACGACAAAATCTTTTTCTTCTCTATTAAATTAATTTGCTTAGCCTCAGTGCAATCTTCATTCTTATGGTCACCTTTACAAAAAACACATTTTAAATATTTCTGACAATTAATGAGTTCAGAAGCCGTGGACACAGAAATATGTTGTCTTATTTCAGGTTTCTTACATTTCATATCGAAACAAGATGTAGCTAGGCTAATTTTTTCTTCACCTTCGACCTCTTTCTTCAAGAAATCCATGAGTTTGGTTAATCGCAAATTTGTACATTTGTAACTGCTTGAAGATGAATGAAATTCTGAATTACCCTGGCTTCTTTGCCACACTCTCAGGAGATCTTCGGGAAGACATGACTCAACCAAAGGAAATAACATCGAAGCATATTTATCAGAGGTTACGCCTAAGGTCTCCAAGGACTGAAGCTGGCATTCAAGGCAATCATAAAGAGTGGCAAGATTAGTTTTAGTCTTTAAATTGTTTAGAACTAATTTTAACAATTCACGAACATAAAATTCAATCAATAGTTCTTCATTTCCAAATCTTGTTTTTAAATTATTAATTACTTTGCCATAGTTTTCTGCACTGGGCGGATAGCTTTCAATTAGTTGGCGAGCTCGGGATTTCGGTGTTGTAGCTTGAAGCAGGTATTGAAATTTATCTTCGGCTTCAATACTTGAATCATCGTGAATCCTCTTGAACTGGCTCCAAAATGGAATCCACCCTTTCAAATCTCCACCATATTTTGTAAATTCTATACGTGGGAGCTTTAATTTAGATTTTATACAATTACTAGAGTGGCTTAAATGACTACCACAAACGCTCTGTGAAGAATTTTTTGCACAAAGTTCTTCAAAGCTAAACTTTAGTTGATTAAAATGGCAATTCAAATCATTAGATTTCTTTATTTCATTTATTAGATCTGATTCACCAGATTCGCCTTTATCTAATAAAAAATCAATCAGCTGCTTACTAAGAAGATTGATATCGTCGACTTTGTTATCCAAAACTTGAATACGACCTTTAATAGCGGTAATATCGGGTTCAGGAAGTTTCAAATCACCAGCTATAACTTCATAAGCTTCAGTAAAGGCCGTTCGTTGAATATTTAAAAGTCGCTGAATTTTCTCCATGTCGAAAAAGGAACTGGTACGTCCTGTCACGGTCGCCACAATGTTCAGAATGAGTAAGACCTACCTGGTTTACTCTTCTGTATTAAAAATGGAGAAGTTCTCAAAACGACTTTATTTAAAATAATTCTGACAAACTCAAAAATTATATCGTCAATCAATAATAATAAATTATGTTTTACATAGCAACTATATATACTACTATTTATATCTAAAACACTAACTATTACTCTCATTTCCAACAAGTATGTTGCTGAAAAGTACTGAGCAACACAGCGTTGTTGCCAATATTTTCACAGAAACACCAACATATTCGTATTGTGGGCTATTCAGGCCACTCTGCATACGTAATTAAAGGTTAAATAAAAAGTTATCCTCTGGTAGTTTCGTGATTAGATCTACCGGGAGGGAATTGACAATTGCAGCAGTAATTTCTCCACTCAATCCCTATACTCGCATATGGTTATCGTTAGTTTTAACTCGACAAAGATCTAAGAAACACTGAATAGCTATTGGTCGATAATTCAACATACATTTCGAGGTGGGGTGTTTATGAGTTTTCGGTCAAAGTATTTTTTTATTAAAACAAATTCATTTGACATAGAATCATATTTTTACAATTACGTAACTTTCTAAGTTTAAATAAAAAAAAAAAATTTAATTCTCTATGTAACTGTTCAAAGACAAATTCGTTGTTCTCATTTTTGAAATATAGTGATAATTTAAATTAAATGTAATTTATGCTGAAGTCAAACAAAAAGTTATACATCTATTTCAAAACCAGTATTATACAATATTTTAATCTTAAAAAATGCAACTCGTGTGATGGAAACAATAGATTTTGAAAAGGGTTCACTGCTAACCACCATATGACAATAGCTTTTAAAAGGACCATTGACGCCACCAGTGTAACAACCAGTTTGTCTTTAGCTACTGTTATCAATATACTATTAAGGAATAAAGGCACCACTGTCTTGGAGTTCTAGAATGTCAATTCACCAGTGGCAAAAAATAAAATTCTATAAAATAAAAACTAACAAAATAGCATGGTCAAGCGGTTTTGGCAACTGGTTAAAGACTTTGCTAGTCCTTAGGGGTAGAAACGCCAAGACTTCACAAATGCTTGGAATATTTCATAAATAGTTTTTGAAAAGAGGGGGAGAAATTGATAATAAGTGAATAAACAGTAGCATATGCATAATTACAAAATTGCTGATAGTATTAAAAGTATATAAGCAATTTATATTTAGGGAACAAAGCAAGATTTATTTATTTTTATTTTTATTTATTAAATACACTATTCTACAAGTAATACCCAATTACAGAATAGGAAAATATGACAAAAATATTTAGACGAAACGTACAAAAATGAAAAATATTACAAGAAATAAAGTACAATGATGGTTATCCTAAATAATGCCTTTTGATATCCTGAATACTAATGTGGAATATATCCAATTCCTGACTTATCTGATTGTAATTATTACACATATTATACAACGGTGAGTTCATTAAAATATTAGTACGAGGTGTTGGTAAGTAAAATGAGTCAGTATATCTTGAGGCTAGACGTGAAACTTTTAAATTAAGCATATGTAATAGACATTCGCAGTTTATTTGATTGCTTATGACCTTATGCAGCATAATTACAGAAAAATATTTTCGCCTTGATCAAGACATGATCAAGACATGATTTGATTATATGACTATACTTTTTAATAAAGATTTAAAAAACAATTTTAATACATAACCGATGACTTATAACAAATAAAGAACTTCCTATTACATTATATGGTATAGACTTATTAATAAATTCTGTCATTGAAAAATTAAACTATATAGTAATATGAATTATATCTATTAATCAAACTTGGGACGAACATGGAAAAAATTATATTTAAGTGGAAATACACTAATTGTCTTAAAACCAATTAAAGAACATGTTAATATAAACAAACATAATTACCTCTGGCACACATATTGCATTAAGGTGTTTCGGAAGATAGTGTCGAGAAGAAACCGTCTCTACCTTTCGGTAAGAATTTCGGGAAGTACCCCTTACTCATTTCTTCTCTTTCGACTATCGACTTTCTATTTAAATCAAAATTTAAGCGTCAGTTTAATTATAATTTTTACCTTATTACATAATTCGACAAGCCAAATATTTGATAAGAAACGCCTTTTATAATTTTTTTCCTATTGTCGACCCCATACTAAGATACCCTGTACAATGATAATAAACTCGGAAACTATAAACTTCTCCTGCTTAATGAATTTGTGCCTTAAATAGATTGTTCGTTCTCCTTTAAAATTATCATTTTTGTATCTTAAGGTCTACCGTAAACCAATTTCGGTGACATATTACGCAAGAAATCACCACCTTCATTAAACGTCCTTTTTGCGCCTGGACTATGAACGTTACTTCTCTCTTGTACGAGCTAGGGTTGTCTTTTAATGTCGTCCCTTTTCCTTTTACGCATCCTTAATTAAAATGGGTCGCTTAATGTAATTCCATTTGTTTATACTTATTCCAAAGTAAAGTTATCCTGAATTCGAATTGTAACCCTGTGCCCTTTCTAGCCTTGATTTTAAATTGGTGATAATGGAAATTGGATTGAAATTGTAGTATCGTGGCTTAAATGTTATATTTAATACCACTACCTGTTAAATAATGTTGCCCTCAAAACATAAGATTCCATTGCAAACAATAGAACAAGTAGAAATAGAAGTACGAAAATTTATGGTAAATATCCACACAGTGGAAATTTAAAGAAAAACTGTTAGCAAAGTTCGAAAATAAAAATTTAATCCTTTTACATGTGTATCCATGAACTAGTAAACTACAAAGATAATGACTACTCGTCATGGAAAGCAACAAAAAGATATGAAGACATCAGCCAACTAAATGTTCCCCATACAAACAGAAGAAGAACGATGGGCTAAAGACAGCAAACAAAGTTTTTGCAGAACATCTGTAATAAAATCTTCTAATCTAAACAATCATAATATATGGAAAATAATCTAGGGGAAACATCAATAAAGATATATGGGAGGGGTTGCGGAAGTCATTATCATCCTAAAACCTTTAAAACCATCAAGGTTACCTAAAACACACAAGCTTCCTTTAATATTGCAAGAAACATTAAGACTATTTAAGAATCTGTTATTAACGAGACTTAAAGTGATTAAAGAAATAACAAATCTAATAAAAGGCCATCAAATCGGATTCAAAACACAAACATTCCACAACTGAATAAGTTCACAAGATCACAAATCTAATAAAGTATGTGAAGCAATATTCCTCGGCATCGCGCAGGCGTTTAAGAAAGTCTGCCATAAATGACTTGTAATTATATTGATAAACTGCTTTCAAAGCAGTATGTACAACTTCTAAAATTATACATAATAGATATATTTTACAGAGTGAAACAAGATGAAGAATACTCTGACATAAAACGAAATACAGCAGAAGAACCACAAGAAAGAGTCATTGGTCCTATCCTGTATCTGCTATTTACCTACGATATACCTTAAATGATTATTTTTACCAGCGATAGGGTCTAAAAAGAACATCCATTCACCTATGACAAAAAATAGTAAGAAGAGAAAAAACTAATAAATCCCTTAGTAGCATAATTCTGTTCGTTAAATCATTTATATGAAACTCTTTCATCTTAGGTCTCTATACTTTAATTATACCGAAATATCTGATGGGCTTCTGAAATTTCGAAGTCTTTATCTATAATTAATGGACCAAATGTTGGTAATTTTTTATTTTAAACATATCTTTCTCTGCGTTTTATTTTACTAATTGTCATGATGCTTGTCATCAGGAAAACTAATTGTACTTACTCTTGTTTTTATTTTCAATAACCTGTTAATATAGAAAGTGAACAGGATGGGACTTAAGACTGTTCCTTGAGGAACACCATGTATAATATTTTTTTTGTCGACAGCATTGTCTATTGACATTTTTTGAGTTCTATCAGTCAAGTAACTCTTTATTAGACTATTTTCTCTTACACCCTATGGACAGAGCTTAAATTAACTAAGACCCTTAATTTTTGAATGATAATAACGCGATGTTAAGATGTTTTTAATAAAGTTTACTGTCTTGTCTATCTTCATAGCACAACTCTTCAATAAAATGGATATTTTTTTTTTATAGACTTAAATGCACTTGATTTTCTTTTACTATACGGAGAATGGTCGCACTGCGTAGCTTTCTGAGTGCCTTTTAAAAGAAGATAGAAAACTCCGCCATTTTGATCCCTTATTACGTGTTGCCTACATCTTGGCGCAATATTTTTAATAGGTGCGTTTTAATCATCCGCTTCTGCTTCGGAATTGTCGGTTTTCTTGTTTTAATCTGACAGGTTAAAACGACTAAACCGACAATTCCCGAAGCAGAAGCGGATGATTAAAACGCACATGATATTTTGCTTGCTGCTGTCAGTGTCAGTAAATATTATTTTTGGAGTCACAGTTTATTGCTAAAGAATAAGTTAGTTCACTCGGACCAGTTGAAAGTTCCAAAATAACATCCACTCCTTTGTTGGGCGTGTCGGACCTCTCTCTTGCACCGTATAGTAATCAAAGTATGTGCTTAAATATTAATTGGACGTGATAGGTACACATAAAGATACACAGATAGTAAATTTTCTATTGGATCATATAGTTTGTACTTATTAACAATTAAATAACTAAAAAATTAAATCATATATGATAAATATTTAGTGGTCAAACTTGGGATCAAATTGAAAAAGTAACGTTCATATGGAAAGTGTTAAAATAATTACAGATATTTACGCTTACCTATGATACACAAAATTCGCTGCACAAAACTTTACTCTAAAAAATAAAGTTTTACGGGACATAGAGTCCCAAAGGTACAGTCACTGCCAGAGTGGCCTTTTGATCAGAGTTTTGGACTAAGACTAGCCCAATCCCCTCTCTTTCTCCTGGAACTTTGCTGTTCCTCGCTTATCGAACATCTAAAACACTTTATCTCTATGTTAATATTTCACTAAACTTAGTCTGTCCCTTTTGAACATCTAAAACCTTTTTTAGCAACAGGATGAAATGCAAATGATGCTTTTCACATTAAAACAAATTTCAGGTACCTTATAAATATAGTAATAAGAAATGAATGTAGATGCAAAGCTTTACTGAAATGCACTTCAAGAACAGAAGAAAAGGGTTGGATATCAAATATAAAAAAAAATGTACTACTTAATTGGAATAAGAACAAAATTATCAATATATAATAAATTTCTCACCTTTAAGTAAGCCTTAATACCTGTATGATCCTATGTTATACAGCTTTGGAGTTATGCTAACCAGCTAATTTGGATATCATTCAGAAATTTCAAAATAAATTATTTAGAAATATGGTGGGTTCTCCGTATACTGAGAATACAGATTTACATAGAAATATCAAGATAGAGACGGTTAAAGAAGAAATTCAAAAAATTCAAAAGCAAGCCTTATATACATGTGAAAATCAAAATGGTTTAGACCCTCGACCATCATGAAATAGAAAGAAAATTGAAAAAGACAAAACTTTTAAATTACTGTAAAATATTAAATGTTTTAACACAAATAAAGGAATAAATCAACCAAAAAACTACCTTAGAGATGCTAATCGGTGATTCCATAATTTTAAACATTTAGTATATTTTGGTTAAAGTATAATAGCTGATAGATCTATATAGATCAGGTACAATATAAGGCTCCTTAAAAAAACATTTTTCTTAGATATATACTTTTAAAACTGTTTATCTTTCGACTCTAATTTAATGTCCAAAAATAGTAAATTTACTGTGGTATAAATCCCCTAAATAGCGCAGAAAAGCTTTAATTATTTAAACTTTAAAGTATATTGAAATTTTTTAGTCCTCGCTGTACGGAAGAAACTGTCGACTTGATACTCGATAAATCATCTAAAGTAATGTCAGGCAGTCTTTGATCCATCTTGTCCTGCATAAATGATTAAGGGATGAAGGACGCCTGTAAATCTAATTTAATTCTGTGATTACCCGGGTCACCAAGGGATCAGCATTTTTCAGGTCAATTTAATCTAGAAGCAGAAGTTTAACACAGATACATCAAACGGGTTTTAAAATTGAATAAATAGAAATATTATTATTATTATGCAACTGATTGAAATTTTAATCAAATATTATTTTCCAATTGATTATTAGTATAACTAATATGTATTAAACAACATTAGAGTGATTTTATTTTATTTTAAAACAACCCTTTGCTTCTTGGCTCCATCTTACTTAACACAAAATATTATTCAATTTATTTTGTGAGCACTGGTTAGGTTGCAGCTGCTTTTTTTTTATAAAAGATGTATTTTTTAGTGTAAAACTATATATTATGTAGAGTTTAGCAACATCGCCAACGTCCAGATAAAAAAGTTATTTTGTTTTTTTACAACATTCGGTATTCGGTAATCAATATTACAGTCCACAACAAGTTTGTTTACATTCATATATTTTGGTCCTTCGAGCAGGATTGAATACAATCGCTGAATTGTTTAATAAAATTCTGTAAATCATAAATACCAGTTACCAAAATAATATTGACTCTATTGACTATTTTAGTAAAGTGCAGATTCAGCAGATGTGAAACTGATCGTAAAGTCGTGATGTGATAGCACATGCATAAGAAGGCGGTGAGTTGTATTTCCAATTTATTCTTTCTTTATATTGTTTGTTAATTAACTGTCTCTGTTTGAGAAATGAAACGTTAAACCATTTTTTATCGGTTTAATGTACATTTACTTTTTTAAATGGATCATTAACTATATTATTATTTATATAAATCACAAATTTAAATTTAATCTAAACAAAAAATGGCTGAAGCGACTCAGTTAATAGTTTTGAAACAGAAGCGGGCTACATTAAAAGGCCAAATTACTCGTTATTAAATTTTTTTAGCGGTAATAGACGATGATGAAATTATTTAATTACGAATTAGATTAGGAAACATAGAAGATAAGGTGTAAGGTAAATTTAATGAAGTTCAACTAACAATTGAATTGCTGGAACAAGGTGAATAGGATCTCGATATTCGGGATGAATTTGAAACCTATTTATTCGAAAATAATGCGATGGCTAAAAGTAAATTGTTAGATTTTGATGTAAGAAATGAGGCGCAGATTAACCAGAGAATGCAAAGAACACAAATAATACAGAACGTTGATTTGGAAATTAAAAAGTTTAACCTACCGATTTTCAGTGGCGAGTATGACAAATGATATAAATTCAAAAACACATTTCCCTATCTCGTTGATAAAAAAAACGCAAAATTTAACAAAGTTTAAATTTTTTATCGCCTATTGAAATATTTAAAGGGGGATGCAGAAAAAGTATTAGCGGAATTAGAAGTATCTGAACATAATTATAACGTCGCGTGGGATACGCTTGACGAAAGATTCGAGGATAAACCGGGAATAATTAAAAAACATTTAAAAGCGCTTATTGATTTACTAATAATTCAGGAAGACACAGAAATTGAAATTCGATTATTTTTAGACGAGTCTAATAGTCATTGGAGGGCTCTAAAATTACTCAGCGAGTCTCTAAAGACGTGGGACCGAATGATAATATTATTATTGTCTAGAAAATTGCCAAACTTAGATATAGGCAACACTATATACACTATTCACGACAAATTTTCAGTTTTTATATCTATTTCTTAAAATAGTGTGATCGTAGAAAAAATCTTGTGTGCATTTTGAGCGAAAAGTTCGTTGCCGCTTTCGACAGATTGTCGCGCTCCACTACGCGTCTTAAGCGGAAAAGTATCACTTTTCGTTCTTATTACACAAATAGCTATTGTGAATTTTGTAGCGCAAAAGCCTACTTTGGATAGTGATCGTAGAAAAACTAGTATAAGTGTCAAGTCATCCAGGGTTCAAGGGCACTAAAGAAGCTGAATATCTTGCAAAAACAGAGTCAGAAAAACACCAGAACCAAATAAAATAAACCTAGAAATATGATTGTACACTATAAGATTTAGTAAAAGAATGGGTTTAGTGGAAATGCAGCAATTATTGGAAGACTGTTTCAAAACAAGCACATAAGAAAGCCATCGTAGGAAGAGTTTATTTAAAAATAATAGATTAACTACGCTCTATAAATAAAATACAGTTAAAAACAGTAATAGGACATATGTAGCGCCTCAGTTGCACTACATACGTTAAAATGTCACATACTTAACACTTTTTAGCTAACCCTTTAATTTGTGGTAGTCCTAGTATGACAAAGGATAAACTCGTCTCCTAAACAACTTTGGTTGATAAAAATTATTATTGATCATCATGATATTATCACTTTTATATTTTATATACAAGACATGTCTTTTTATTCTTCGAATTAAAATATACCTAATACTTCTTAGCAAAACCATTTATTTATGATGGGATGAATAATTTTAAAGATCCCACATTGGTGACCCCGAATAAAACAGCCCAAGATAAAAAAAAAATAATTTTGATGGAACAGAGATTCTGATAGAGACCACAGCAAAGTCTGCAATTGGCTGAATCGCCAAGTGCAACAGCAGCAGCACTGGAAGCAAGACACATTTATTGTACGGGGGTGAGTTTATTCTTTTTACTGGCTGACACACTACAAATTAAACTTCACACACTTTTGTACATACGGATTTTAATAATTTGAAAAAAAAAATCACAATACAAGACCATACAATAATATTACATAATACACAACACACATCACACATGCAATTAGCATTTTGTAGGTACAAGACTCAGTCCACAAATATGTGGAGGTCCCAATTATCGCATGCTAAAGGAGCAACCGCCCACATGCGCCCACACATATGTACATATATGTGGAGGTCCCAATTGTTGCATGCTAAAGGGGCAACAACCGTCCACATGCAGCCACACATATGTGCTAGTGGAAAATTGTCCTTAGTTTTTTTTTACCTAGGGCAACGAAACGTCCAGGTAAAAAACACCAGAAGATACAAAATTTGTATCACGATAGTATTCTTCAAGTAGAAAGGACCTATCGGATACGTAGCACTTAATTAAAAAAAAAAAAAACATTCTTGTCAACAACATAAAAGATGGAAACGCAGAAACTTTAAATTATACAAGAAAAACATTTCCATAAGAAAATCTAACAGAACAGTGTATTAACACGTACACTTCAAAAAAAAGGGGGACAGTATTGTAGCGCCTCAGTTTCACAACATACGTTAAAATGTCACATACTTAACACTTTTTAGCTAACCCTTCAATTTGTGGCAGTCCTAGTATGACAAGGGATAAACTCATCTCCTAAGCAACTTCGGTTGCTAAGAATTATTATTGATCATCATGATATTATCACATTTATATTTTATATACAAGACATGTCTTTTTGTTTCTTCGAATTAAAATTAAATGAAAATAATACTCAGAATCAGTACCACATAATATTTTTTATCATGTCTTAATATTGAATATAATAACTTAAAGGTTAAGGTGAAAAAATACCATATTTTTTTAAAATAAACTTCTATAACAACTTTCGGTATGTAAAATTGATCGTACTGAAAATGGGGTCTAATAAATAAACTTTACACATTAGAAAATGTCTCGTATCTAGTATCTAATGTGTGTAGATACTGAATACAACTACTAATAACTTAAAAAAATTTAAATGGAAACAATGGTGTCTAGATGTGTAGAGTCTTTAAGATGGGATAAATGATGGAGTAGACATAGGAGAAGAGGAAATAATTCTTTGCTAATATACAAGATCTGAGCTGATTTCTTCGACATTAGTTCTTCTCAACTTCTTTACCATTATTTTATGGGAAAAATATGTACGCTTTTTCTAAATGGAGTAGGACCAACGCAAAAATAGTTATTGTGATAATAACAAGTACTAATAGCTTGAACAGTTAAAGGTGGTTATTATTGAGTGATTGTTAAATCTTACTATTTAAAACTTGATACAATACATTTAACAATATGGAATCTGTAACGTAAGCCATTTATATTAAATTAATAAAAAAACAATGTGCGATTCTGGTTTTGAATAAATGCCCTCTGTGATTTATGTTTATGATTAAATGATTACTTTTAATAAAATATTGCATATTTAACATTTTACGTCCGGGCCTTTGACACTAATCGGAAACCAATTATATTTCTGCTAGCCGATCCTAGTTGAAGCGCGTTGTATAGAATACAGATCTAAATTTTGTACGTGACATATTTAAATTAAAACTACAAATTACAGATAAAATCGATGATCGCCACCATATCTATCTATCGTCTAAAAGCCCAAAACGGAACAAAGGGCTATTTGGACCTTATCTGTGGCACGAATTGTACTTAACCTCCAGAACTGCCTCGTTGGATCGATGGAGACCGCAAATTTTCAATGGTACACGTTGCATTACCGTTCCACGGTCGGTATTGCTTTGCACTTTGGAATTATTGTTCGAAGCGAACAATTATTATCAGAATTTAGTCGTGTACTGGTATAGTGTTTGTTATGTAGAATGTATTGTGTATTATTAGTGTTATTCGTGGGATGAATGGTAGCCCGAAATTTATGTAACATACTCCTATAGTTAGTCGGTAGAACAAGAATATTCAATATATTGTTTTTAATAATGAAGTGGACAGAAATTATAACACGATTTAGAATTTATAGGCCTTTTGTGAATATTGATTGATAAATAATATGGTTGCAGGTAAATAATTCAAAAGGAAATTATTCAAAAGTCAATTATTTGAAATCAATTATTTAAATAGATATTATTAAAGTTACCAAATCCCATTATTTTAAACTAATAAATATAAGTTTACTTACAGGACATTTCAGACGATGTAGTTAAAGAGATGTAAGATACACCTCAGAGTATTTGGCACTAGAACAAAAACATGAAAATATCTACAATATCTGCAAGTGGATTGATGATCGGAATCTGCTTGATATTTTTAGGAATTTACGAATCAATGAGAATGAACAATTGTTTCTTAGACTCAAGTATGTCCGAAAGCAGATTGAACGATTTAGCAGTTTTATCAATTAAATATGATACTAGGCATTCGATTTCATTTGACTATGATATTTATATTTTCGTTGAGAATAAATTCAGATTAAAACGACACTGCCACTAAATAGCGCAGGTCAAAATAGCGCTTGGTGAATGGTACATAGCTAAATAACGCAATTTCAAAATAGCGTAGAAAAATAGCGCTTGTATAAAATAGTACAGGGCAAAATATATCTGTAACAAAATAGCAGAATAGAAATTAGCGCAGTGACAAAAATAAATAGGGACTGGAAATAATAGCGCTTGACAAATAAGCACTAAATAGCAAAGAAACATTTAATTATTTAATATTATTAAATTAAAAAAAAAAACTTATCTATTTTACCTAACCTGTACTGCGCTTTTTTAAAACCTTGCTTTAGCATCATTATTTTATACTGGTACGGTTTATTTTACGCTATCTCGTCCCGCACTGTATTTTTTTGGGCTATTTAATGGCAGTGTAGATAAAAAGTGTAATGCGAGCGAAAGTAAAATTATTTTAATTTAGTTGAGTATATTTAGGTTTACCTATTATGTAACATTATTTCCCTCGCCTGTCAACTTTCACATTATAACCAATCACATCACAATTTACGTCATCGTTAGAACCAATTAGAACCAAATAAATCGACTATTTTCACTATCATGCTTAGTTCTTGATATTTTGATATTCACCTTTGGTGACAGCAACTCGCATGCTTGATTATAGGTGTTATATTCAATAACGGCTACTGTCAAATATATGTATTGTCAGGGTACAAGCTAATAAGATCTCGTGAAACGTTTCAGAATGAACCGAATATATAAGTAATTTTAAAAAGTTATTTTATTGTATAGTTATTACTTTAAGTTACATTGAGGGCTCTAGAAATTGTCTCATTAAATATAACTTATCTTAATAAATTAGTGCCTATTTCTATTGTAACTAAATTTTTCGGGGATTTTGCAATTTATCCTTACATAATTTTGTCATTTATAATCAGTATTGTCGCACCGGCATGTGTCATTTTCGCTATTTTTGTTCACCTAAAGTCTTTATTTTGTCCAAAAATAAACATTTTTTTAAAGAGCTTAAAGAAACAACATATTGTAATAACACCTACAGATTAAATACCCAAAAAATATTCGGCCTGAGTCTGAATATAATTCAGTAGTTTTGTATAAACTAGTTTAAATCATTCCTCATTTTGTTTAAATATGTGTCAGTGCAATTATAAAATGTATTTTTTTAAATTTCCTATTAAGAGGAGTATTTACTTGGCTGTAGAGCGGAGCATGCAAGGGTTTCGTAGTACCCCACTTTTAAAGTTTATTTTTGACTTATTCTGAAAGAAAAAAATATGTACGTGTAGGTAAAGGATAAATCTATGCTCCTCTGGAAACACTTTTTTAAAATTTGAAACAGTTTTTTCTAAAAAAAAATACAAAACTCGACTTGTTTTACCAATTTTCTCAATTTTTTTTAGAAAAAACTAAATTGAATTTTGAAAAAGTGGTTCCAGAGGAGCATAGATTTAACCTTTACCTACACACACATATTTTTTTATTTTAAAAATAGTTAAAAATAAACTTTAAAAGTGGGGGTACTACGAAACCCTTACATTGCAAGATTTTTCGTCTGGAAAGTGGCGCCTCTGTTAGATTTTTAAGAAATTAATATTTGTGAATGAAAACAATTTATAATATATTTTACTTATGTTTTACGAGGGATGAATAAATTTTACGTATTTGTACACCTTATTTTTTACGTAATTTATTTCTGTAATACTAAGATTGGCATATATATTATATGCAAGGGTTTCATAGTACACCAATTTTACGGATTATTTTTTAATTTTACTAAAATAAATTTTATGTAAGTACAGGTAAAGGCTTAACCCATACCTCTCTGGATTTACTTTCAAAATATGAATCAGTCTCTTTTGAAAAAATCTAAGAAAAGAAACGAAAGCCACCCGATATGGCATGGACCATAAATTCAAAACAAAATAAGATTTGGAAATTTATTTGCAAGTTAAAGTTTTTAAATGTGGACATTTTATTGAATTCGAATTTGATTATGTTGCTGCCAGTCTGGATGGAATTAAAAAAAAAACAAAACTTTATGATAGAGTTAAAATGTCCATATGGAGCTGAAGTGCGGACTGTAGCAGAAGAAATATGCAGTAGAGAAATACCTTTTTGGAAAAAGAACAATTCCATTAAGGAGAACCACTATTGGTATTTTCAAATTCAGGGCTAGCTGCACATAACACAAATGGATTTTTGCATTTTGTGCTTTTGGACTTCTGGAGGAATAGAAGTGGAGAAAATATCTCATATTGACAGCTTTTGAAAAAAAAAGATACAAAATAAAATTAAAATTGTTTATATGCAATATGTCTTGCCGGAACTTGTTGACAGCGAAGCAATAGAGACATGGAAGTACGAGACAGAATATTAAATAATTCGTGAGAAATTTTGTTTAATGTTTATTAACATAACGCAAGGAATCTTAAATTATTTTAAATATTTTTATTAATTTAAGAATTAAATTTTATTTATTTCTAAAACATGGTAGTAGGCGATCCATTTAAGATATGATTAATGTCTTCTTATTATTATATTACAGTATTTTAAATTTAGGATTTTACCAGTGGCAGTGGTAATTGATGATAGGTATATAATTATTATTACACCAAATGTTTTAAAAGGCTACACCAACTAGTGGACCTCGCTTTTAAGTCCCCAAATAATAGTTTCAAGATTTTTATTCGAATTAGAAGTTTTACTATACAGGGTTTTGTGTCAAAGCCAAGTCATGTAGGTATTGTTATTGTAATACGTAGATGAGTAACTATCATCAATAGAAATTTAAAATTCAAACATAAATCTTTGTAACGACGTTATTTATAACTTTATTAACTTCATAACTGTCAAAAATGTTAGTTAACTTATTTAATTTTAAATATAAATTGATTTTAATTTTAACTTAGAAATTTTCGAAAAGTTCACTATATTGTTTAGTTGTTGCAACTTTACTGCGCTTAAGTAGCGTTCAGATTAAAATATAAATTTATGGAGCTTAACTGAAAAACAGAAACTAATGCTTTCATTCCAAAAAAAGTATTATGGCCAATAAAAATAATTTTGAATTGTGATATCTGCAAGTCCTTATTTAAAACCTTTAAATTTAATATTATCATTATACAAGAGTTATTTTTACAAATTGATACAAATATCGAACATAAGTTTGTTGACATAAACATTATTTCCATAATACAAATAAATATATCTCTGTTAAAGAATACTCATAATTTATTTAATATATTCATTTAAACATGTTTTTGTTTTTTGTCTGGATGATATTGAATACTAACTTTTTCTATATAACTTCTTATCGACACATTGTGAGATAAAAAAACAGACAATTAATTAAAAGAGTACTCACAATTTAAATGCTATACTGTTTCCCAAATTATGAAAATACTAAAGAATATTTAAAAAAAATAAAAAGCCAATTAAACAATGTGTTAGTATCTAGAGAAGAACATCGTACTTCTTTTTTAGAAACGAAAAGTAGTCAAAAATTGTGAAAATAACAACATATTTTTATTTCACAAAAATAATAAGTCAGTTTTTGTTTTTTATGTAAATCATATCATATTCAAGGCAATAAAACAGAAGAAAAGTCACCGAATACCGATTTCAAAAAGGTCTATTAGTTTTTATAGGAAATGGAAAGAGAAAAAACGCTTTTTAAACGAGTTAAAATTCTTTACATATTTCGATAACTTTAAACGGATTAAGGTATTTTGTACCGTGTTAAAAAATTTAAGAAAATTTTTGAAGAATATTTCTTTTTTTTTAAATTAGTAAACTGTGACAAACATATACAATATTCTAAAAGATAAATCACATTTATGTGATTATATGGATTGTCCTCTAAAATATATATAGTGGCTCGCAAAAAGTCTGCTTTTTATGTTACTTTTTTCAGAAAATGTTATTCCTGATAAAACTTAGTGTTTAATTAAACCTAAAACTTTATTTATTCAAAAAATTCTGTACCATAAATATAAATTTGGCTGCACAGTGAACTAGGTACTCTTCTAGGAACCGAACCCACATTTTTACATATAAGATTAATTTAAGAAGATGTATATAACTCCACATAGTAGTTTTTTAGTTATTACAAATAATATAGATTATTATATCCTTTTTAACCTACTTCAAAAAGGAGGAGGTTCTCAATTCGTCTGTATATATTTTTATGTATGTTCAGCGATAATTCTTTAACACAATGTCCGATTTAAATTATTCTTTTTTGCTGGAAAGGGGGTACTTCCGGGATGGTCCCATATAAATTTGGTTTAGATGTGGTGATGACATCTGCACGATTTTAAAGTCGGTTTTTTAAAATTACTTTCAACACATCTTACGGAAATTAAAAGTTTAATAATTTGGTGCTTTCTTTATGCGTCGTTTTATGATTTCTTTTGTCATATGTTTAAGTACAGATAATTATTATTATTATTATTACTGGCAGTTTATTTTAAATCATTAAAATAATATTTTGTTGATCCAAAAAAGGCAAAAAAAAGCCATGTCACATTCAGTGTAATAATAAAAATTAGATATATAAATATAGTATATTATGTACCAACAGACTAAACTTTCAATTTCAATCTCGCCTTTTGTCGTAAAAGACTTTTAAATTTTTACCAGTGACGTCCGTGCCGGGTTTGAACTGAATACTTTTGAAAAAAAATATGGTGCGCCACTGCTTTTTCTAAAAACCAAAATTATCTTTAAAATTCTTATATATTTTGGAGCAAATTTGGTTTATGACGTACTTTCGTACGAAGCACCCTTTTCGGGTAAGAAAATGAAAACCAGTATATTGAAACTGCTTTTGATATTTTGTTGAAATTTGGTAGGAACCCACCATGAGTGGAAACACTTTTTTTGGGAAAAATTTCATAAACATATCTAGAGTGATAAGAAACTTATGATAAAATAGTTATTTTTTTTTTTAAACTTTAACACCCAAAGGATTCACACCCTTAAGTATCGGCACTCAATAAATAAATACCCTGTATTAATTGATATTACCTTATTCGAGCCAATCGTCTATTTTTTCGTTATTTGTATTTATATTTCACACCTCTATACTCTTAAATGTAATTTAATCTAACTAAACCTATTCACTAAAATAAAATATAAAAATAATGTAAAACCCTCTAATAAATCGAACTGCGTTGTAACAATATCTCGCAATGCACCGAGAAAAGCAAATACGATTCTGGTTCCCCTAATTTAGGTAACTCTGACTCACTACGTGTTAGGATTTTTCGGTTCCTTTGTCTTAATTTCGCGCGTTAGAGTTTGGAATACGTATCCCTCGTATCTACAGGCAATTGTTAAAATTATGAATGAATGCGGGTTTTGTTTAGTCTCGGAAGTAATTTTGTAGTATTTAGGCTCCACCCTAAAGTTGTAATTTTTATACCTACTAAACTACCGTTGCCCCGCAGGTCTTTCAGTTTGTAATGTAAATTTTCCTATTAAACTAACAAAAAAAATTTAGTTTTTTTGTAGACCACTGATTTCTTTGATAGATGGCGATCTGCAGGTCATTGCTACCACATTATAGCGTCGTTTAAAATCATCTATATAGCTAATAGCGTTTTGTTATTTTACTACACTGGTAATTAACGTATTAAGAATTAAAATTCGCTATTTTAGCTAACTTAGACTAAACCATTTTAATGTCGCATTATTTGCGACAAGTCGCTACGAATGGCAACACTGTTTACAATGAAATAATAAAGTTTGAGAGCTTTAGCTGAGGACTCTATTTAGATTATTATTAAAGAATTCCTTCCGTTTGATTTAGCATTTTTAAATCAATTTCGTCGGTAAACTGTCATGAACTAATGAATTTATTCATTGTCTACTAATTTTAACAAAAACAAAATACAAAATAAATGGATTATTATAATTTTTTTGCAACAGTTTCCTGTTAGTTTTTATCTTTGACAAACAAATCATTTTTCATACAATGTAAAAACGTCCATCGCTAAATGTAACCGCCGAGGATATTATTGTGTCTCTAGGAAAAAATATCGAATTTCACTTGAACAATTCCCAACAAAACTTAAAGTTTGACTCATATCTTTCCGGATAATAAAAACCGTCGAAAAGCCATTCCGTTTCCAAAATCCAGACTTCCATTTCACGTTCTGTTCTGATTGAATCGCCAAAATCGAGTTTGTTCAAACAACTATCCATCATCTCCTGCCCTGTTAGAAAATACAGGGCATCGTTGTTGCTAACCCATGTACCAGCATTGTGATCTTAGAAAATATATATAACCATTAATAAAATATTTGATACACCTCTACAGGAAAATGAAGCAAATAATATTATAACCCTTTGATGACCTTTAGAAAAAAGTATTAGCAAGCTATTTAAAGTTTTTATTGTTAATTAGGAGTAAAATGGGCCATGAAATTTTTCAAAATTATTTTTTTTTTGTTATTTAGTAGGTGGTACTTTTGGGTTCCATCAGGTAGTACTAATTTTAATTATACAAAAAATGTATATAAAGTGAAAATTAAATATTTATTTCATAAAACTAAACAGGATATTTTTTTTTCTTTACTAGATAACATTACAAGTTTTACACTTGGCGGGTTGTCTGGACTAAATATATGTTGCTAGTACAACTTCAACCTTTTCCTTCATTGTAACTGTACACCCCTATTGGTAAGACTGATATCACCTGAAACAGAAATGTTTGTATTTCTTCTTTTAGTAAGTGTTAATAATGCATCTAAAGAAGGTAGTTTTCTCTCTACTGATTGGAAAACGTTATGCAACAGAAAGGCGAAATTCTAATAAAGGAATTTTTTCATGGTTAGAGCATTAGACTACAAAAGCATTCATAAAATATATATCTTACTTTCCCCAAGAATAATTTATGCCACCACACAACTCCGCCCATGAATTTAGTGTAATCTTTTAATACAGTTGGACAAACTATTTTTACTGAAGTGCCGTTTCTTCGGTTTTCGTTTTACGGTGGCTATTTTGATATCATGGTAGTTTGAAAATCACTGTTTTATTGTCCTGCCACTTGAAGAACACAATGTCCGATAAAGTAAATCGACAATCGTAGTCCCATTTTTTTATCTCCTTATCTATGAATAAATTTTTTGTTTTATTTTTTGTATTTTTAACTTTTAATTTTTCCACTAATTGGATAGAAGAAAAATAAGTATCAAAAAAACACCATCCTGTGTTTACTAAGATAGTTTTTAGTTTTAAAACGACTTTCTCTCCAAATGGCACGTCCAATTCTACAACTCATCTCTTGCTTTTGCTCTAAATATATCGAATTGTAAAATATACCACTTCTGGTCTGCTATTATCCATAGTCTATACCCTCTCTTCATGGGTTTTTTGGATTATATTATTTCATTGAACTTCTGTCTTTGAAGGCAATCATTGAATAATAAACACTTAATGCTCTTGTTTCTTTGTAATAAGAGTTACATTCTGAATTGTGTGCCTTAATGATTGGTTTTAGTTTGTACAATTTGTCAGTATTGTGATGAGGAATCTGTAAATTATTATTGATGTGAAGATTATATAATATGGGATTAAACCTTAATCTACTTATGGTACTGGATAATAAGGAACTGCCTAAGTCTGGAACTGTTGACCAGTAGCGCATCCAAGAAGGTAAAACGTGGTACTCCATAAGCTTGTTTATACCAAGAAATGATAACAGCTCTTCTTGTTGGATACATAAAACTATATTTTGCTAAATAGCACGTGGAACACTTTAAAATATAATATTATCAATAAGAGGCTCAATAAATTTCAAAAAAATAAACTGTAGCCATTTGGCATTCTGAAAAATCATCGGTCCTGTATCATTATTATATTTAGGAATATGTGTCCCTACTTTTCTTTTTTTTTAATTTTCTGTTAATTTTATTTATTTTTTAGTTGTTTTTGCTTTTTTACTTTTGCTGTTGTTGATTTTAGTATTATATTCTAGCCTCTCTTCTTTTTAAATAATTTCACCAGCTTTGTCATTTTTAACTATAAGCGAACCAATATTATCAATACCATCGTCCTCTTCATCTGTTTGAAATTTGTTATCTAAATCAATATTACAAAACTCTTCGATTTCAAATAATGATTCGTCTGTCTCTATGAAACGTTCCATATCTGTAAATGGTTGATTAACGTAAGTACGACCCATTTTTGTTTGAAAATTAAAAAATATAACTTACCACTTCATAAAATCCGTAAACAACTAGTCAAATAAAATTTTACAATGATATGCTGTAAAGCCCTGTCGGTAATTTTAAGTTATAAATATTTGATTCTTGATTTTTAAGCAATAATTTATTTTGTGGACGTCCTTGTTATTTGTACTAACTAAGAAATATCCATAGATTCAAACTAAACAAAAAAATGGCATACCTGTACATAATCTTTTCTGGAATAAAATACATACACTAAACTTTTTTTAACACCTTATTATTCAAAAAAACTTTACAGTATTGTACACTAAAATTAACTTATATCTACTAAAAGAATATCACAGAATAAAGCGCCTTAAAAGACGAAAATTTTTTTTGAGAATTTTCTTATTGTGTCAAATGAAATTTTTAACATTATGTCTCTTCTTAACATATTAATAAATTCTGTTAAATCTTCAAAGCCTTCTAAGTTAATATATCAAATAGATCAAACTGATGACCAATTTACCCTTGTCCGCTACTGTCATTCCAAAGCTTTCGCATGTGACATATTTGGAATAACTTTATACATTTCACGACAGAGTTGAGTATTAATAAATATTTTATAAATACATGAAGATGAAGAACAAACATAACATATTCAGACATGAAAATAGCGAAATTTAATAATGCAACCAATCAACCAGAATTTGTAATAATAGACAAAATTTTGAACAACTTTAATAGTTGTTGACGTAGCGCAGTGGGTAAGGTGTACTTCCAGTCTACCTACGCGGATAGAGGTAGGATCGAATCTTGGCGCCGACGTTTTTTTCTTTTTTTTTTTAATTTTATTAATTTTCATTTTCTTTTTCATTTCTTTTTTTTTCTCTTTTTTTGAGACCCTCCACAATAGTAAGAACAGCAACAGTTTAAAATTTATAAAAAACAACTTTGATTTTGTTTTCAAATGGAAAAAAATTCAATACAAACATTAAAAAATAGAGAACAAACATTGAACATTAAAAAAAAAAACGAACTGTAAAAAATTACATAACTAAGATTAAAAAAAAAATACAAAACTAAGATAAAAAAATAAAAATTATAAAATGGAATCAAATAGACAATAATAAATTACAATCGATAATAAAAGAACACGAATTTATTTTTAATGTAATAGGTGCTCAAATAGACCTCCTTCTTGGGCAAGACAGTACCCCAAGCGATCGTAAAATGATCGCCTTACTTCAGCCAACATATTGGGACTAATAAGTTGAACGGATTTTTTTCCACAGTTGCACAAATCATAATATCCCTATCTTCTTGTTCATTCTGATTATTATTAACTCGAGCCTTTTTATGTTCATTGGGAGAAACGCAGCCATGAATTTCAAAATTTTGAACAATACGATGTACTGTTGAGAGTGATGGTATGGGCCTATTTTGAAATGTCGCCTCAAACAAACTGCTTATTTGTCGAATTGTGTTGCCTTGAAAATGCCATTTCACAATTTGTACTTTCTCAGCAATTTCGTAAACATTCATTTTAAATCTAAAGAAATACTTTTCGCCCGCGATAAAAGCACAAAATTCGAAATCTATTTGCTAAAATTTTCATTAGTATTTTATAATCAGTGTTTAATAATTAAATGGGTCTCCAATGATTTATAGTAATTGGGTTTTTTATTTTTGGAATAAAAGTGGTTATTGATTCTTTGAATTCTTTATTAGGAGTTGTTGTATTTGTAAAGATATCGTTAGGTAGTTTGGTCAATGCGTCTCCAATGATATCACAAAATAAGATGTAAAGCTCATAGCATACACCGTGCCAGGAGTTTTTTCTTTAGTACTTCATCTAATACAATTCTTATTTCTTCTTTTCTTATTGAATTTAATATTATTTTATTATCTACATCAGATAGTTGTTTTGTTTATGTGCTACCATACATCGAAAATCAAAATCTTTGATTGCTCTTATTTTAAATTTATCACTAAAATGGTTTGTTGTATATTGAAGTATGTCTTTAAATGTTGTTAATGTTATTTGGTCTTCAGTTTGAAGTTTTGATATTATTGAAACTTTATTTTTTCTTTCTTTCATTAAATCAAAAAGTGAATATTTTTTATTAAATTGATCTTTATTTTTATTTAAGAATTTTTTTCTAGTTGTTTTTGTTTTAATTCAACAATAATATTTTTAATTTCAAGTATTTCTTGATAAACTTTTTCACCTTGTTTTTGTTTTTCGTTTAGTTCTATTAGAGACCGTTGATAGAATTCAATCATCTTTTTCCCATCTACTGCATCTGATATTTCTATATTCCTAAAAAAAGATTTTACTTTCCTTTTAAAAATATAGAACCACCATTTAATAAAATCTGTGTTATACCAATAGTTTGTTTTTAATTTTATTATTTTATTTTTGAATCTATTTATGTTTTCTTCTATTAGAGTTGCTTCTTTTATTTTCCAATATCCCTACCCACGATATAACGGTTTTAAATTATCTAATTTTTCTAAATAAAGAATATATGCCAAATGATCGGAAAAAGCAAGAGGTTTAATTTCGGTTAACTTTTGGTGCTTTTTAGATATATAAGCTCTATCAATGCGAGTGGCACAATTGCCTCTGATAAATGTGTATTCAATTTTATTTTTATAAATAAAATCCCAAGTATCTATAAGATTTGAATTATGTATAAGCTGTAAAAGCATTCTGCAAATTAAGGCATTATTTCTCGAGTATTTTTGTTGAATAACACAGCTGGAGTCGCCTAATAGAATTGTAGGATAATAAAAATTAAAATGTACGAGTATTTCATTTTGAAAAAAATTTCTTGTCTTATAAATTTGTCCACCTGATGGAGCATAACGAATATTATTAATATTTACTGAAATAATGCGACCATCAAGTGAACAAATAATATCTTTAACTTCATACCCATTTCTATAAATAACACCTGTCCCTCTATTTGCGTTGCCTACATTTAGAATCATATTATATCCATAGGAAAATTTTAAAAAGTCAATGTTTAATTCTTGTACAAAAATAATATCAATATCATGCTTTCGAATGAAATCAAAAAAGAGACCTTGTTTAGTCGGATTTTTAAGCGAGCTACAATTTACCGATAAAACTGTATATAATTTTGTGACTATGTTAAAAGATAAAATAAAATAAATATCTATGTATACCTAAAAGAATAAATCAGAGTCGCTCATTTCGGTATCGCTTTCATTATTTTCCTTTATGTTATCTTCACTTTCATCAATTATTTGACTACTTTGATTTTTTAAATTAATTTGTAACTTTGGAACTTTTCTTTCTTCTTTGCCCGAGCTTTCACTAGACTTTTCTTTCTTTTTTCTCTTTTTCTCAGTTTTTTGTTCATGTTTTCTGGAGTCGCTGAAATAATATCGATTTGGGATGTAAGATCGGCAGCCTCTTTTTCAGTTGCCAAGGTTTAATATTGTGGGGGATTGTGAATAATTATTGATTTGAATAGAGCTATAACCTACCCGGCGATAGCCTATTTCGTTAATATGGATGATACTTTTATTAATTTAACGAATATTGGTAAATACTTTATTTTATGTAAAAATATATGACAACTTCAAATGATAAAATTAGTGACAACCACAAACTTCTATAAAACAATATATAGGGTGCTGACAAGAACACTTCATATAAAGTGAGTTAACTTCCAACATTCTCCCACCTTAAGGAATTTTCTGAAAATATAAATTACTTAACAATAAATCATATACCGAGTCTTTGAGGTGGTTGTATCTTCCTACCGTATCTTGAATATATAACTTTTTCTTTATTTTTGTCTTCTATAGAAATTTGTGAAGTATCTTCAGAATCATGAGATTCCTGTGGGGTATTCTTATTTTTATGTACAATCGCATTTCTACTCTGTATTTCTTCGTGCATCTCTAATAAATACAATCTTTGAATAGGTCTTAAAAGTTGTCCAGACGAAGTTTTCAATTGCACGACTCGAACATTACCATCTTTACCAGGAAAAATGGTTTCCACTCTTCCTAATATCCATTCGGTCTAAAGTTTCAAATGTACATTCATATTGATTATCTAGGCTTTTCAGGTTAATTCGATAACATGTATGTTTTACGACTTCTGACTTATAACCACCAAAGAGTGCATGAATCATTTCTTCCTCTCTAATTGGTTCATATCCCATCTCTAATGCCGTATGTTTGCAAATATAGGATCTCTGTGATCCTGTGTCTATAATAGCTCTCGCAAGTCTTACGTTTGTTTTGTTTTTTATTTGCACTAACAATGTTTGAAGAAAAACTTGTTGGTAAGATGCCTGATTTGACAAATTTTCGACTTGTGGGGGTTTAGCAGGCAAAACATTTTTATTTTGTTCATTTTTGAAGCACATAACTGTAGCATGTTTACCATTGCAATTATTACACTTCAATTTTGCGACACTACGACATTTACGGGAAATGTGGCCAAATTTTAAACACAGATGACAGCATCCGTTCTGTGATAACACCTTCTTTTTTTCAGTATGCGATAATTTTAATGCTTCAGAACAATTAATGCTTAAATGCTCAAGTTTGCAGAAAACGCATTTTGGATTACTTTGATTTACTAAACCAGCAGCTGTTGGCGTATTTTTAGAAGTCGAGAAATCTGAAATGTCTTTCTTTTTCATTTTCTGTAAATCAAAACCAGAAGCAGCTAGGCTTATTCTTTCTTCTCCTTCCACTTCTTTTTTCAAAAACAGCATCAATTTGTCTAAACGAGTTTTTATATTTGAATCAGAAGAAAATTCCACATTTCTTTGCCAAGCACGTAAAATTTCTTCAGGCAAACAGGACTCTACCAATGGGTATAACATGGCTACACATTTATCTGATGTTACACCGAGTGTTTCTAGATTTCTTAATTGGGATTCTAATTTGTCATACAAAGAGCTTATTTTAAATTTTCCGTTCAAATTTTCCAGCACCAATTTTAATAATTCGCGAACGTAAACTTCAATTAACAGATCAGCTCTTCCGAAACGAGATTCCAAACTTTCGACTACCTTACTGTAATTCTCACTAGTTGGTGGGTAACTTTCAACTAACGATCGAGCTCGTGATTTTGGAACTGTTGACTGAATCAAGTATTGAAATTTATCTTCATTGTCTAGTAATTCATCTTCATGTATTCTTTTGAACTGGCTCCAAAAAGGTAACCAATCGGTAATTTCTCCTCCAAACTTGTTTAGTTCAATAACTGGAAGTTTCATTCTATGTTTAGAAGAACTAGACCGGCTAACTATACTACTTTTTTCAGCAAAATCTTTAGTTACTAGATGTTCAACCCTAATTTTTAAGTTTTGTAATTTGCTTGTCAAATAATCAGCATTTTTCATCTGGTCATCAATCTTTTCATCGGCAAAATCGTTATCAAACATAAAATCTACTACATATTTGTGAATTTTGGTCAAAATTTCATTTTTATTATCAAGGACTCTAATATTAGCTTGTATCTCAAAAATATCCTGACCATCTCGTAGTAGTTTAATCGTTTCATCCAATATTCGTTCAAAGGCAGTCCTGTGAGAACATTGCGCTTTTAGAAGCTTCTCCATGAGATGATTTACAAATTAAATGTTCAAAAAATATCTTCCAGTCCTGTCACGGTCGCCAAATGATTTGAATAGAGCTATAACCTACCCGGCGATAGCCTATTTCGTTAACATGGATGATACTTTTATTAATTTAACGAATATTGGTAAATACTTTATTTTATGTAAAAATATATGACAACTTCAAATGATAAAATTAGTGACAACCACAAACTTCTATAAAACAATATATAGGGTGCTGACAAGAACACTTCATATAAAGTGAGTTAACTTCCAACAATTATGTTTGGAAATGCACTATGATCTTCTGTTGTTTAAATATCTGCGATAGGTGTTGCAAGGGTGTTTTTAGAAAACATTTGGTTTTCTGAGTCAGAATTAGCATCATCATGATGCGTAATTTCATTTGTTATAAACTTTGAGATTTTCTCCATACCTGCCTGACTGATGTTTGTATCTTTGTGGGATATAGCCATGTAAGCATTTACCTCTTCTGATACCGTAGCATCTGGTACTGCAGCATCTGGTACCGCAGCATCTGGCACCGCGGCATCTGGTATCGCGGCGTCTAGTCTTCTAATTACAATTATTCTGTTATTTGGTTTGTTTCGGCAATCCCTTCTTTCATGTCCAGGATTATCGCAAAACATGCATGTACGTTCTTGATTTTTATACGTGACCAACGAAGTAGTCCCCTCGATTGTAACGTAAGATGGTATCTTTTTTTTTTTAGAAATTAACATTGATCTCACGCCACTTTCCACATTATGTAAATCATCACCCGACCAAGTTTCATTTTGAATGGTTTTTACAATTACATATTTACCAAAATGTTCGATTATCTTAGAGTTCTTTAGTTATGGAGGAAAATCGTAAATTCCTTTCTATATATCATCTGATTCTTCGCTTATATAAATTTCATATTCTTGTTCTTCATCTGTATAAATTAATTTCCCAGATTCAAATTTTTGAATTGCTTTTTTTACCAACCACTCAGATATTACTTTAATAAAAACTTTTGAACGAATGTGATCAAACTGCATACATTCCAGTTGATCATTGGTGAAATTAAATACTTGTTTAATCCAACGGTGAACACTAATATTAGGAGGTTTTTTCCTAACATTTTTGAAGTCTAAAACCATTCTATTTTCTCGTTTAATAGCCATGGCACGCCACTGGAAACTTTACTTTTATTCGTTAACAGTAATCACACACTTTTACTCTTTGAAGTCTGAGCTACGACTGACTTTCGAAAATAAAATTTATACTGGACAGGGTCTAAATGTCTTAACTATCTTAGCAATATCTACAAATATTCTGTTCTTACAGCAAAAAGTTATTAGTACTTAGATGTATCGTTAGTCAATGATACTTCTAAACGACTACATTACGATTTCAATGAAATTTAAAATTGTGTTACTCTTAAGAACCGCCAGACAGCAAACGGTTTGTAGTGTCAAACATATTGCGTGTAACAATATTTTCGTTCTTTCGTAAGAAAAGCTAACATTTTAATACTAATTTAATAATTTAAAAGACCATTAGCTACTAAGTTTATCCACTGATCGACAGGATGATTTATCTTGAGTTACCTTGATGATAGTCGTTTGACTAAAAGTAGTCACATCTAAATAAAATTATTATTGTGGTTAGGACTTTGTGTTTCATTATCCTTATTGGAAATACAACTTTTGAGATATGAATAACATTGTTACTTTTTATCCCTTCTGTTCCACCTATGGATATCAAATTCTGTCCTCTAGCCTAGCAGCGTGACTTCACCGTTACAATTTTGTTTGGTTTGTGCACACGATGACGACTTGTACCAATCTCTATTTGCACCATCTTTCGAAATAATTGCTTTGAGATATTTACTGTTTTACTATCTCATCATCCTCTAAAAAACTCGTCAAATTTATGACCACCAGCAGCAATTCACTTCAGTTAACAGTAAAATTACAATATCAATGCACCAGCTTTATTGGCTGATTATGGTAACTAACTAATTAAAATGATACATATCAGATACAATATTGAGCGCATAAATTTATATATTATATACCCCATAACATAAAATAACATTTCTGACAATATTCTGGTTTATTTTCATGTTTGTAAGGGTTAAGTTTATAGATACGACCGAAAACCATTATTTACACAAATTAATTCAAATGAACTATCGAATGTACTCCAGTTGTCCCTAATCAAATTTGGAACACTATGATAACAACAATAATTATGGAATAGATAACAACAATAATGGAATAGAATTGGTTCGCGATAATACGCAATAAGGTTGCGAAATTTGGTCCAAATTGTTAGTGTGATTGAAGATTTTTGAAGTTTGGTGTGGTAGATGAATATTGAAGACATTTTGGACGTATAAAAAAAAAAAGGTACAAAAACTTTTAAATCAAATGCTTTATCTTATAATTTAAGGAAATTTAGAAGGTATGAGTGGGGCTATTTAGAACTGTTCTAGATCATAACGATTGTTATTAAAGAATAGTGACGATTATCAAAGAGTAGTGTCAAATATCACAGAATTTTAATTTAGAAGTAGTAACGATAATCAACGAGTAGTGGTATCTAATTTATTTTTATTTAGTATTGTTTATATATAGTATGTAAAAAAAATTATTAATTTCACTTTGTACTTTAATTTTTATTTTTTATTTAAACCACATTTTACTTTTTAAGCTATTGCATAGCTTTTATCGCGGGCTTTGAGTGGCGACCGAATCAAGAAATTTCGTAACACCGTAACGAAAAAACCTAACACCCCCCACTCCGACCGGCACAGCTGTACGGCGTTATAGCCATGGAAGGTTTTATCCGACCCTATTCGTAATAATATGAAGTGGAGTTAAATTTACGTCTGCGGGCTGGAACGTTTATGCAATTCAAGACCAAGAAATTAACTAATAATGATACTTCTATTGTTATTAAATAATATATTTATGTGATTTCATTAAATTACAATGTAGGTATCATTTGACATGATAAAATTTTGATTCCATTTTATTTTTGTTTAATTAAAAAGTAATAATTCGTAAATATTTGTAATCAAATGTTATATATTAGTAAAAACGATTCCAAACTTATATCAAAATGTGCTCGGTGGCGCAAAGCGTACAGTCGTCAAAATTTGAATAGTATGGATAGCAAAGTTGGTGGTTCGAGCCCCGAAACTTTTAGTTTTTTTTTTGTTTTTTTTTTTTGTTCTTAAAAGAAAATGAAAAATATTGTTTCATTATTTCACAGTCTTGGTAATTTAAAATGTTTAGTTTTTAAAAAGTATATATTTATTCAATGCATAGTGGCGCATAACGAGGTTCATTCAAGTTTAGCTAATTTTAAAAATGCAAGCTACCAGTGGAGACTTCGTTAAATTAAATTCAAAAAGATAAACAAATAGGACATTTATTTTTTGTTTTTTTCAATAAGTACAACAATATTAACTTCATATTTATTTAATATAAGAAAAAAAATTATTTTTTTATCGGTCACCACGCTCAAAAAGTGTAACTTGAATTAATATCAAAGAAAAAACTTGAATTAATATCAAAGAAAAAAAAAATACTGCACTAATAAAATAAATAAATAATTATAATTGCATGAGTTGATAAAAAAATGCTATGCAATAGCTTTACCGCGGCAGTCCCCGAGTACCACACGTATTTTTTTATTTTCTAATTACCTCTGTTGGGATATTCTTATCAAGAGGTTATGGGTAAGCATTGTAGTTTAGAAAATATAGGTTATAAATAAGTTTGTTAAGTTATATTATCAGGATATAAATGTTCCAATGTTGTAAGTTGAAAATTCCAAATGAAGATTCAACTTGAAGCAATGCATGCATGAAAAGCAGTAGATTGGAATGTTATGTATCCTAATATACCTATTGAAAATGCAAATAATGAAGATGTAAATTAGTATCAACAACAATTGAGAGAAAATACTTAAATTAAGCATGCTTTTCAAAATATAATAATCACTTAAAAAGTTGTAGAACAGAATGTCCATGTGCTAATACAGGATACGATAAAGTAAACACGAAAAATTAAAAAAGTTTTCGGTGTATGGATGTTTATTTTAATAATAAAGATGGTTTCAGAGAATAGTTTATTCACAAAAGAAATGAAAAAATAGTTATAGATACAGACATGTTTTATGACTGTTATAAACTGACAGACGACCCATATTTTTTAGAATCTTCCATCATACAGAACACAGAATTGATAGATAGCTACCGTTAACTTCACGGAAAAAAATGTGACTAGAAAATTTTACTACAATGTTGTAGTAGTAGACTTGTAGAAAAATACATAACTTTTTGTAGAAAATTTTACTACAATTTATAGTTAAAAACTATTTATTATTGTAGCAATTGAATTGTCGAATAAAATGCTACAACAATAGGAAAGAAGTCCACAATGTTTAGTATATTTTACTATTGTTTGTAGAAGTAGAAATTTATTACAATTATCGTAATTACTACTACTAACTTCTGTAAAAATTTGTACAAATATTAATAATTATCTCTACAAAAAATAGTAATTTTCTCTACAAAAAATAGTAATACTTTACATCCCTTCTTATGAAAAAAATTCAATTTTGTTCAAAAATATTCTATTATATTGTAGAAATTCTAAGTCATGTGAATAAAACAGAATTCTGCTATTGGCCAACGTTTTCTGACGTCGATCATAAATGGCCAGACAGCAGTAGCCGTTCGCCATGTTCACAAAACAAAGCATGGTACATATACGAGTACCTATAACACATTATTATATTATAAGCACCGATGCGTTTGAAAAATGTTTAATAATAACTTTTATTAGTGGTAAGTACATTTATTATTGTTTCTGAATAATTTACCTTTAGATAACTAATTTAAATAACCTTAGTAGATTATTTAAAAAAAAATAGTTGTAGTCAACGATCGAATGTTGTGCCCAACGATCGAATGTTGTGCCAAGTTCAATGATGTTTTTTTGTCTTAATTGTGACATACCTACTTTCTTATTTTTGTTAGTTATCTGACTTAGTCATTTAATAACCAAATCAGTGTAAAGGTGATAAATATCCCCGTTTTAAGGGTATGAACAGTTCAATAGGTAATAATTTTTATTTCATATTTTTCAGGTGCAGAAAAGCCAACTGAGACTGAGGGAGCTATTATTACTGTTATTTATTACATAATGTAATTAAGATTTTATATCTTTTATATTAAAACAATAAATTGAATATTTTATTAAGATACATTTTTTCTAGGTTATAATTAATTATAATAATTATAAAATACTACTACAAATGTTATTAAAAATTACTACAATTTGTATGAATTTTTACTATTTATTGTGTAAAATTTTCGTATTTATTTTCAAAAAACGCAATACATTTTTAATATAAATTCATACAATGAATAGCAAAAATTATAACAATTTGTAAAACAATTCTTATGATGCATTTGGATATTTTTACTAAATATTGTAGATAATAACTCTACAATACATTCTCTACAAATCTTTGGAAATTTTTACTACAAATTGTCTCTGTTCCTATATGTACTATTTATTGTAGGGAAAAAATGTATAATTGTAGAAATTTGTTCTACAATTTTTTTTCCGTGTTCTACTAAAGATAGTGTTGCAGGTAGTCTAAAAAAAAGTAGAAAAAATAATGAATAATAAGCCACGATAGATTCTTTTGTTTGGCAGCAGAATTAAAACAAGCAATAGAATAAACAACTGAATCTATTATAGATATATTACTAAGGAGAGTAATAGTGGCTATTAAAAAAGTAGTGACGATTTTTAAAGGGTGCTGACTTATGTAGTAGTAATTATTAATAATATTATAGTGGCGATTACCAAATAGTAATGACTGTAATTAAGTGACGAATTTATTACCATGAGTTTCATTATTATTTATCCGTAACATAGACCACATAAAACACCTGTTATAATCTGATTTCGCCCTAACGATGTTAGCAACTGTTTTTGTTATTTGGAATACTTTTTATTAATTAGAGCTATGGTTTTGGTGATTATTATGAAGTTTTTATGTTACATGTGGTACATACTTTGTATTTATGACTAGAGTGCCTGGATGATTTAATATATTTGTTAAAAGGGTGCCTGAGAGCTTGATAATACATTTAATTTTTTTTGCCACTATTGTATCCCCTAAAATTCTATTAGCTCAATTAGTTTATTTTTAATTTCTTTAGTTAATTTTTGATAATGTATATGATCCAAGTTTGACAGTATGATCTATTTACTTATTTTTTAAAAGTCGTGTGATTAATCCACGAATATTACGTCTAACATGACCTGAGGTTTAAGTGATACCTAGGCTCACTTTATCAATAAGACAGGCTGACGTGCGAGTATCTTTTTGTGCAGTTTTGTCTTTCGGTGGGTGTCGCCATACTCCATAGTTTCAGTGGAAACTACATTTCACTGAGGTTATAAAATCTCTTTGCAATTGTCCTAAAAATATATTTACCTTTGGTGTGTTTAATTGATTAAGCTAATTTATTTTAGCATTCTGGGATATTATAATACTCGTATATGGTATATTAGTTTTGATATAAACAGCTAAACTTGAAAAGTTAAGTGTTGACGCTGTCATGATTAAAGCGATTCATTTATTGAATTTTTTAGGATCTGAATTCGCCCCAACGATGTGAGCAACTGCTTTTGTTATTTGGCCTACCCTGCTATGTTTTTGGTGATTATGATGATGTTTGAATGTTAAATGTTCTCTTTTAAAGTGCCTATGGTGGGTTTTTTGTTTCCAACTTACGACTGTCGATAGGTTTTCTTCGGGGCTATCATGGTGGCACGTATATGTTATCTAATTTATTTTGCAATGAGAACTTGCGAGTTTCTAACTCGTAATTTAATTAATTTGACAATGGGGTGTCTGTGATCTTGGCGATGCATTTACATTCCCATTTTTTGGCCAATATTGTAATCCCTCATACTCCATTAGCGAAGAGAGTTTATTTTTATTTTTCTTTAGTTTGTGTTTTATAATGCATAAAACTTAAGTTTGACAGTATGATCTAATTACTTACTTTGATAATCGTGTGATTAATCCACAAACATGACGTCTAAAACGATCCGAGGTTTTAGTTTAACCTAGGTTTTTCTTCGTTAATAAGCGAAGCTTCTATGGCTCTGGTCAGTGTTGTTTTCTTGTACAATTTTGTTTTTTTCCTGTGTGGTCTCGGCATACCCCATAGTTTTTGTGGGGCCTCTATTTACCTTTTTGTGTATAATTAATTTAAAATATAAATTTATTGTTCTGAATAGGTATATGTGTTTATTTTGGTTCAAACAGCTGATCGACGCTGGTTAACTTTTAACTAACTTGGTGTTTGGAAAAGTCAAGTGTAGACGCAGTTAGTTATAGTGCTAGTGGGATGGCAATTGACCATTTCCGTTTCCCGATCTGGTTGTTCTAAAAGAGAAATACTTTCGTTTTGAAATTGGGTTAGAATGGAAGATTAGTTCTTGGTGTACAGACAAGTCTGAATTCGATTTGCAAAAAAGTAATCGGTTATTAGGAAAGAACCTTAAAATTGTGTTTTGTTTCTTCCTACGAGTGTACGGATTATCCTCCTAAATCCATTTTGTGTGGACGACGCCTTTGTGGTTGATAGTGGTATATAAAACTACGTATAAATTAGTTTTGGAGTATAAAGTAGTTTTTTTTTTTCGTCCTTGCCATTTAATGGGAATTATATACTTTTTTGTCAGTTTGCTGACTTCTGGAGCCAAGCCGAGGGAAGCAATCGTTCTGTTTCTTCAACCACATTTTAAAAAAACCGGTTTGTTTGGAAGGTAAACTTCAATTTCTTTAGTTTTATTTGCTGTTAACTTTCTCCTATATTTTTTATATCAGTGAGGTCGAGGAAACAAGAAGGTAATGGGTGCGGCCACATGTTGCCTTGTTTTTTATGAAGGGATATTCAGTTAGTTAAGAGCCGGTTTTGATTTAAATATTAAACTAGATGATTTGTATTTATTAGTTCCTTTATAAACTTGGGAGGGATACTTCACCCTGAGCCTGCTCGGTTATTAATATTTCTCGTATTTTTAGGGTTCTAGTATGCAGTTTTAATGTAAAGTTTTTGGAGTACAGTCTTAAAGCACAGTACACAGACTTGGACCCGTATGTTGATTTTGGTGTTTTACTTTTGAGGATTTTGCCACCCTCATAGACATTAAATGTGTGATCTAAAGTCTTATTTAGTCACTTCTGGTTGATTTTTCATCAGTATTGGAAGGAGCTGCAAAGATACAGCTGAAATGTTCATCGAAGGTCAACGTAGAACACCTAACCGAGAAAAGCGGTTTTACTAAATTTAAATAATTTTCTTTCATGTTGTTTTATAGTGTAACAACCAAGAAGTCTAAAGACCACTTATAACTACTGAAAGGTCTTTAGCTACTCTTGTTAATATACTAATAAGGAATTATAGCAGCACTGTCACCAACCACAGGGTCCTGGAATCCAGAGGGATCATCCATTTACTAGATGGAACTAAGGATAAAAAAATTGAATTAAAAGAACAAAAACTATGCCTTAATAGCATATTCGAGCAGTTCTTAGCAACTAGTTTTAGACTCTTTTAGCCCTAAAGGAATAAAAACGCCGAGGCCTTTCAAATGCTTGGCATATTTTACTGATTTTGGAAAGGGGAAGAGAGATTAATAGTAGGTGTTAAAACATTAACAAATGTATATTTAAAATAAAGTATACAATTGACTTATATTCTAAATAATAAATGAATCAAATTATATTTAAGGAATAAAGCGCTGCTTGATAATATATCCAAACTTTAGTTAAAAACCTATGATTTATGACATATATAGACTTTCTATTGAATTATTTAGTTTGTACTCATTAACAACTAAAATAGCACTGGAAACTTTAACTATATAGTAATGTAATATACAAGATAAATATAATAAACTTAGAAGGGAATCCAACCTACAACTTATAAATTTATGCAGTTCTTATTTTACATTATCAAAATTATTGTGAAGTTATGCAGTTTGAACCCACTAAGATTTTATAAATTTATACTTCTATCCATTTTTGTATTCGAACTGAATTAATAACAAAAGCTGGTATGTTTTATTACAGAAACAATACTTTTATTTATTTCCAGGCCATCAAAAATAAACAACATATATCTCTAAAAATAAAACATACTGTGATGTTTGTTTATTTTGAAATAACAGTTTATTTATTAATAATTTATTTAAACACTTATTTATTTTATAACACTACTATTCTAATTTATATACGGAGTGGCCCAAAAGTCTGGAAACTGCCAATTATCTAGTAAATTACTAGTCCTAATTATACAAAATTTGGGGCACACCTATTTTGAGATACGGAGATTTTAGATTTGATATTTGCAATGTTGCCAGATTTGCCGTTTCTCTTATATTATAAGTCACTTTGGTTTTTTAAATTCATCACCCTGTATATTAAGTCATTATTGGAATCTCCTATTCAATACGAATTCAACCGTATGCAACTCTTATGATTTTATGTAGTCTGGAAGGTCTCAAATAAATAAAACAATCATGGAGAAATGTGGTTTCTATGGTTTTTGTCATCAACAATAAAAACAACGTCATCTATTTTTATTTGCTCTTGGTCTTCGTTCCACTTAAATCTTGTATGAAGTGTAGGCAGATATTCTTTTATCCAACGGGTCCAAAATTTATTACTTAAATTTTAAACCATTTTCCATTGTTTTTTTAGATGACTACCGTCCGTTGAAAAATTTTTGAGGACATTACCTTCTGTTTGGTTGTAGTGTGGCCATAAAAAAAGTGATTTGGGGTTAGAGCTTCTTCTTCTTGACCGTCGACGGTAATTTCGGTTAAGGTCTGGAATTTACTATATTTTCCACTTCAAGAAAATGTGTTTGGAGGACTTCTTCGTTGGGTACTTCTTCCTTTAGTGCTGTCTTAACTATCCGTATAAGACGTTCCCACACTCCTTCCATGTGGCGGCTAGCTGTTGCAGGGTTGAAGTTCCACTGAATGCCGTGGATACACAATTTATCGTTAAATTTTTGTTGGTCGAACTCTTTTAAGGCCGATTGAAGTTCTTTGTCATTACCTCTGAAGTTGGTCCCGTTATCGCTAAACAGTTGCGTATGTTGTTATATTTTATTTATTTGTTTATACTTTTGATCCTACTGTATATAATGGGGAATGTTAATGTGACTTAAGGTCAAATAAATTATTATTCTTGTCAGATTTAAAAATACTCATTTTTTATTGATTCCACTAAATATAACCAGACAAACCAAAAATAGCTCAATAGACAATTGAGATTCAAGACGGAAGTCAGCCACATGGTCCTTCATTTTTCTGACTCCTCTAAATTAACAGATCAAAGGACCATGTTGCTGACTGCCGTCTTGAATCTCAATTGTCTATTGAGCTATTTTTGGTTTATCTGGTTCTATTTAATGGAATCAATAAAAAATGAGTATGTTTTAAGACTAACAAGAATAATGATTTATTTGACCTTAGGTCACATTAGCATTCCCCATTATATACAGTAGGATCAAAAGTATAAACAAATAATTAAAATATAACAACATACGCTACTATTCAGCGATAACGGGACCAACTTCAGAGGTGCTGACAAAGAACTTTAAGCAGCCTTAAAAGAGTTCGACGATGAACATCAATCGACGGCATTTAGTGGAACTTCAACCCTGCAACATCTAGCCACATGGGAGGAGTGTGAAAACGTCTTATATTAAGTATTTTATTTGACCCTAAGTCACATTGATATTCCCGCTTATATACAGTAGGATCAAAAGTATAAACAAAAAATTAAAATATAACTACCATAGTAGTACTAATTTTACGTGACGATTTTTTACAATATTTTTATTTCTGTGAATTCTAATTTATTTATTTGTTACAGGTAAATTATTAACCATAATACATGTTAGTAGGTAAGTTTATTTTTTGTTATAACAATTTTATACGTTACCCCATAAAATAATCTGAAATTATTTTCAGTAGTTTTTTTCTTGTCATATACATACTATAACAATATTTCAACTTAACTTCATTATTTTATTATTGACCCGATATATTCATGGTACCACCATAACACCTAGATTATACCTTTCTGAAGGGTGCCAGGTCACAAAGGGATCGAAGGCAACGAAAAGGCTGACGAACTTGCAAAAAGAGGGTCAGAAGAAACACCGGAACCAGACACAAACCCAGGAGTACCAAAAAGTACAGTCCGGGGTTTTATAAATGACTGGATTCGGGAACAACATATCAACTATTAGGGAAAGACCCCAAAACAGGCACATGGAAAAGCCTTCATAGGCAGACCATGTCCCAAAAGAACTGGAGAACTACTCTTAATGAATAGGAACCAGTTGAAAGTGATAACAGGGTTCATGACTGGGCACGCCCCAGTAAAGTGACACTTGAACAAAATTGGCATGTACAATGGGGAACTCATGTGCCGACTATGTCACAAGAAACCAGAAACGGCCAAAAACATACTGTTCGAATGCGAAGCTCTAGATCGCAAAAGACAGGCTCTTTTTGGTCAACCCCAGGTTGATCCAACAACGTATAGAACCCACTCACCCAATGATCTGTACAAACTTGTACAAGGTACAAAGGTGATAGAGTGGGTGCTATGAACTAACATGGGGTAAAATACAATAAGCCAGTAGGCTTCAGTGTTATTCGGAGACACATAGTCAGACGAGCCCAGGAGAGAAAAAAAATACCTTTCTGAATGTTAATACATAAACGCATTACTCAATTATTCGGAAAGATCAATTCTATTTATAGCAAGCTATTGCAATATTCAATAAAAATTACTTAAGTATTAAGTACAATCACCTGGTCAAAGTAGAACTAAGTAGAAGTACCATTACCGAAAATATCTAACTACTTAAGTATTTATTTTAAGCAATAATTAAAAATCAAGTATTTAAGCAGTAAGTACTATAAGTGTCTATAAAACTTGGTATTTAAGTATCGTGCTGAAATACAAGAATTTTGGCTTATGTGTACTTATAAACATTAAACTAAATAATCTAAAATATTAAAAAATTATCATTTTTAATTTGAACTTACCTCCTTCTATTCCATTTAGGCACCGATACAATATTGTGCCATTACGATACCCAGGTTATACCTTCATGAATATTAATTAATGAATGCATTACTTAATTGTTTTGAATTATCAATCCCTATTCATAGCAGAGTAATATTTAATAAAAAGTACTTAGGTATTAAGTAGCAGTACCAGTTTAAAGTTAAACTGAGTACAGGCACCAATAAGTATTTGTTTCAAGTAGTACTTACCAAACAAGAATTACAGTAGTAAGTATTAAATATACCTAAGTATCTACAACACTTTGTAATTAAGTATCAAGTACAGTAACTTTTGCATGCGTTTTAAATACTGATAATTTAGTATTAATAATAAGTATATACCAATAACTAAATAGCACTTTCAAGTACAGGTACCTGTATTAAAGTTAGAGATACTAAATAACTACAATTATTGTTATTATTTTTTTTGTTATTAAGTTAAATTACTGACAATAATCTAATAAAGACAATTAACGTAGATATGCTTATTATTAATTTCGTAATTAGGTAAGTATTAGTTAATAAAACATTTTGGTCATTAAAATGTTTAGTTACTTATATAAGATTTCTTTTTTATTGTTGAAAAGTAGAATATAAATAATACTTCATTTGGTTGGAGTGATTTATTTAAATTTAAACTAAAAGAGGTACGTTACTAACTGGCAACAATTTTTTTAATTTTTTCCTTAATAACCCTTTATATAGCAGTTAAGCTACCCATCAATATTAATTAATTAAAAATAAATAAAGAAATAAATAAATATGTGTTGTATTTATTTATACCTAAAAGTAGTTATAAATTAATTTTAAAAGTACTAATCTCTCAAATAGTAGAAGTTTTAGAGTACTTAACTACTTTGAGATTACCTGAGTATATCTTAATTTTACTTTTAAATACTTTTAGAGACTTAGGTATTTTGTGATTTTTTATATTATATGTAACAAAATACCAACTAAAATTAAGTACTTGGGTACAAAAGTACTAGTATAAGAACTAATACAAGTTTAAGTATTAGTATACGAGTTTATAAGGGTACATATGGAACCTATTTGTTAATATATTTTTTATTCTAATTAGTCGAAGCGTTGAAGCAAAAAAGTTCGGACTTTTTTAGACGGATCGGAATGCATTTTGTTGCATTGGCATCCAAAAATATTTTGGAAAATTGCCCCTACTTTTTATCTTATACAAACCGGAAATTGCATTGATGCAGCTCAAAAAATGCTTTTGAAAGATTAAAGAACTTTGTAAATAATAGTCAGAACTGGCCAAAATCAGGATGTCCGGGGTTTTCGAGGTCACTGATCACAATTCTGATATTTCAATTGACCCACAGCCGACCTGGAGCTCAGAAACGCCAATGAACGTCATCTCCGTGGGACTCTTCTGAGATTCATGCGGGGAAGGGGAGACTCTGCGCTCTGGGGGTATTTTGGGTCTCTGAATTCAAATATGGAATCGGCAAACACCCCCCGGATACCTAGTAAGCCGGAACCTGGACGTAGACGTCATCCCTGAGAATTTTCCTGACAAAATCGCCAAAAACAATTTAAAAATCATTGTGGGGGCATTTTTTTTGTGGCGCTGAAGCCAAATTTCACTTCAAAAATGACCCCCTGAACACGGTGCACCAGAACCTGGACGCAGACCCCATCTCCGTGAGTTTTACTTACACAATCGAAAAAGACGAACCGAAAATAGTTATGGGGGTTTTTTGGGATGCTGAATTCAAATGTGGCATCGACGAACACCCCCCTGATAACTGGTGCGCCCGAATCTAGACGTTGACGTCATCCCCAGAAATTTTTCTGACAAGATCGATAAAAACAACCCGAAAATTATTGTAGGGGCGTTTTTTTTTTTTTTGGGGCGCTCAATCCAAATTTTATGTCAAAAACGAACACTTGATGCACCGGAACCTGAAAGCGAAACTCATCTCTGTGGGTTTTCCTCACACAATCGAAAAATACGAACCGAAAATCGTTATTAGGGGTTTTTTTGAGCATTGAATTTGAATTTTTCGTCGTAAACCTGGTGCACCGGAACCTGGCCCTAAATGTCATCTCTGTGGGACTCTCCCAAAATTCCCATATTTTTCGAATAGAGATGGGTTGGCTCATTAAAAAAAAAAAAAAAAAAACAAAAAAAGCTTTCATCGAGAACGAACACAACAACACAAACAAAGAAGAGCCAAACAATATATTTTATCCATCAAATGGAAACAGGCTAAAAAAAGTACTAGATTTTGCTTCGAGTGTACATGCTCACACAAGATAAAGATACGCTGTGTAACTAATTTACTAGATTCTTAAATATTATATTAAATCTAGTACAATTGTACTAGACTGGTAACAATTTTACAGGGCTGGATCAATTTTTTCGAGGGTCCCAGGTGAGAGTTGCACAACAATGAATTTGTGAAATTATGAGACGATTTTCGGTTAGTTTTTTTACGATCGTGTCTGGAAAACCCTCGGAGACGACGTTTAGCCGAAGGGTCCGGTACACCAGGTGTTGGAAGGAGTTTTCGTCGTGAAATTCGGATTCAACGCCCCAAAAAACCCCACATAACGATTTTGGTTTTATTTTCTTCGATTGTGTTAGGAACACCCTCCAAGACGACGTTAAGGGCCAGATTCCAGTGCACTAGGTTTTCAAGGAGTCGTTTTCTACGTAAAATTTGGATTAAGCGCCCCAAAAAAAAAACGCCCCTACAATGATTTTATGGTTGGTTTTGACGGTTCTGTCAGGATTATTTTAGGGGATGACGTAAAAAGTAGGGGCATTTTTTTCAAAATATTTTTGGAAACGAATGCAAAGAAGCTCATTTCGATCCGTTTCCGTTGACAATTTCACATCGCGTGCAATAAACACTTACTTTTTGCACTTGTTGCATAAATAATTATTAAAGGACGAAAACTTTTACTAAGTAGTAGTCCATAATCTAATTGTTTATCAAAATTATATTGAAACACTTTTGAATAAGAGGAAAACTAAATACAGTATAATTAATTTTATTTGACGTAAGCACACTAACATGACAGCAATAATTGTTCATTTATTTTAAGAATATACCTACCCAGTCATTCTTATTGATCACAGCTATCTCAGTTATAAGAAAAATTGGTAATAATATTATTTGGATTTAATTTTTTTATTTTCTATAAGCACATTCGAATAAAAAATAATGCATAAAACACATACGAAAAGTGTATTTTCGGACACCTGCGAGTAACTTGTCCTAGTCGCCCATAGAACTCAACTTTTAGTCCTTACAACATAAGCTACTATTCTTATTAAAGAATGTAATATTTTGTAAATAAAAAAAAAATCAGTAAAATACATTAAACAAATGTGATATATCGAATAACGTCATAATAAATCCGAACAAAATGAATGATTTTATCCAAACGATTTTCATTTAAAACAGTATTTAATTTTTCATTTGTCACGTAATGATCATTGCAATGTATATATTTGTAATTAAAATAAAAACAAGTAATTTATCACGTTTCATTTTAACCATGTTATAACTCAAAACATAAAATTCAACAGAATTCAGTTTTTAGGTAATCGCAAAAAAATTAGACCACGCTCTGCAATATATCATTTAAATTCCGTGCATAAATTTTCTCAGTTTTAGTTGGGTAGTTATTAGAATTTCTGACGGAGCAAAAAATATGAATATTTAATAGTTTCTACAAAAATATGTGCAATTTCCCGAATTCATATAGATCACATAAAATTAAATTCCAAAGTAAACAATCATAACACACAATCTACATATATTTTTTGTAAATAGTTATTGGACGAATACTTCCTCTAGAACTCCATTAATTATTTTCATCTCTTAAAATTTTAAGAATAAAGTGGTTTCCATTTATTAGAAATTTGATTAAACTGGAGATTGTAGACCTTGGAAATAGATTTTTAAATATGTTTTGTTTTAGTTAAATGTAATTTCAAAGATTATTTTTGAAATAATTTTGTAAGAACAGGCGACAATAAACATAGATAATCTAATTAGTTCTAGATTATTAGGTAGTATGTTTTGATATGAAATCACCATGAATATCAAATTTACAAACTTGCGAGAGAATCACTAGGGATATTTGTGTATCTAAAATTTTTAGTATTTATTACCAAATAATATAATTTTACTAAAAGAAAATAAATTTCTAAACTAATAAAAAAAATTCTAAATAAATTATTCTTTTCCGTCTGTTATCTGCTATCTTTTGCTAACCCCTCTTGTCTTTGTATCTATACCGGCCTTTTCTTTTCTTTTATCTGCTATTGCCCACTGCTTCTGTATCTATACCTCACTTTTTCTGTCTGATATTTGCTATCGCCTCTTGTATCTGTAACTATCTCCTATAACGGTTTCTATGTCTGTTTTTCTTTTGTTACTGAAATTGAAAATCTGTGATTTTATGTTCTGCCGTTTAAAACCATTTAAAAACAGTCTCAACAATCGTTTTTCATTTGTTAAATGTCCCAAATTTTTCATTTTAACCACTTTACCATACCCAGCATGATTCAGAATGTATAATTTTGATAACGTTAGTAATTTCCATATCAGGTTTTGTAGAATGAATAAAGGACAAAGTCGGCTTCGCACTACATTGTGCCCTCCTCAAAAAATAGGTTCTCCTGGAACTAAAACTGAATGATTGTATCTGCTGGTCCCAGTTTTACAATTTCCATTCCCATGGAAATACCAAGGGACGATTTTTGCCGAAACCTGGACACTAGACGAATGGCTGCTCACAAGTATTTGAACCTCGGTATTTTGGAAGACGAGCAGCATGTTTCTAATAATCTTTCAATTCACCTAATTGCTCTCTATAACTAACATGGTTAGTTTCTGTACATTGCGTTCCAGTACATGGTCCCTCAGACTAAGTAATGCTTCCCATACAACACGCTAAGTGAATCAATCTCGGAAGGTGTCCTTTGTTACCAGATAGAAAAGGTAACGCGATCCATTTTTTAGGAACCGCGAGCAGGTTTTGTTGTCGCTCGGTTCTAATATTATGTATTGCTTTTCCAGTACCACCATATGCATCCATAAATTCTTCAAAGACCAGGTCAGGTGTTTCTTGTAGCTGGTTTACTTCTTCATTTTTGTCATGGTTACCCTCAAATAGCACCAGCTGTTTTTAAAATACTACCTTCAGTTTACCATTCGAGATCTTGTGTATACGGTAAATTACATCATTAATTTTTTTCTTGACGAGGTATGGACCCTTCCAAGACTTTTGAGCTTCGGATAATAACCCTTTTGTCTTTTGGGTTGTAAAGCCAGACAGTAGTCTCATATCACCCCCGAACAGCACCTTTGCTGGTGTTTGGCCAGTAGATTAATTGACAGCGGATCTATATATAATTGAGAAGGGCAAAAGATACTAATCCCAATCTCGCTAATGGTAGGAAACTACTTTTGACAGGAGCTTGCCAATGGTCTTACTCATTCGCTATACCATTCTATCTGACTATGGGTGCAATGCCGTAGTTTTTTTAATTCCTTCATTCCTTAGAAAAGCTGGCTTTTAAAATGTATGCCTTGGTCACTGTGTATCTCCAAGAGCACTCGATTTCTACTGATAAACTCTTTTATTAACACATCTGCAACAGTTGCGGCCTCTTGATTTGGAATGGTGTAGACTTCCACCCACTTCGTGAAATAATTCATAACCACTATCACGTTTTTATTACCATCTTAGGTTATAAGAAATCGACCTGCTAAACAAGATAAAGCAATATATTAAAGTTTAAACCTATTTAACCAATTACCAGCTCATAAAGTCAGGTGTTCTACAAGGAAGCATCCTTGGCAATTTCCTCTACCCTAATATATATTGCTAATATTCCGACTGTATAATATTTAATTATTTAATTTAGTTAACAGTAGGTACAACATTTAGTTAGCATACAAGTTAAAAAGTTATCAAAAATGTTCTCGACATTAGTCGTCTAACTGTAATGTCTTCCCTGATATTGTGTCGTGCGCATAACCCCCCCCATGTTAGGCAATCACTTAGAGAGCCGTGAGTTGCATATCTATTAGATACCGACCATCGAGAATACACTAAATGTCACCTTTGCAGACGATACGGCAATCATGTCATCTGATCAAGATCCTACAAGAGCATTAGAAAGGCTACAATACCATTTAAATCTACTACAAGATTGGGTGCAACAGTGGAGGATAAAACTTACCCATAATAAATCTACAAAACGCAGTGTCCACCAACAACATACAAATACCAGTAAAAAATAAAGTTAAATATCTTGAATTACACTTAGTTCAAAAGTTAAATAGGTTAAACAGAACTATCCTTGATATAGAAATTGTAAAAAAAGAACGACGAAGTACCTAAATTTTAATATTGAAACCACCAAATCAAAAACCATTTTTCACATTTTTTTTAACATTGATCTTCCTGTTGATGCCACACGAAATCTTACTTCGCGTCCGCTCGGTATTCTTCATCAAGTTCACTGTTATTAATTTTATTTGCAAATAAGATTTGACGGTTCTATTTCTGTTTGAAACACTGATTTTGAACTCAACTTTGCTGACCGTTGCCAGATTTATTAAAGGATTACAAATGCTTAAAAAAAATCAAATTTTAGAAATTTACACCTTAATATGCTAAAGTCTTCTTATACAGTATGAGTTCTTTATTAATTATTTTATAGAACTCTTAACATAAAATAGTATTGTGTTTAAAATAAAAACATAGAAGCTTTAGGTACTAAAAAGTGTAAATATATACAACTTAAATTTGGCAACATTGTTTTCGGATGATTGTTGATAGTCCTAAGTACACTTTACGTGTTATGAGTGTTACAACTTCTTTCTCTGGTGCTACCTCTATTGATCCTAGGTCTGTGATTTTATGTCGCCATGATTGTTGCATTAGCTATTCGCGGTCACAGTTTATTTCTAAAGAATCAGTTAGCTCACTCGGATTAATTAGATGTTCCAAAATAACATCCACTTTAGAAATACAAATTCAGGATGCACAGAAGACTGCTATTTGAATCTAGGTGGTTTTCATATATTGTATTAAACCTTTGAAGTGTCGGAAAAAGGACAATATTCGTAACACAGAATACCTATCTATAATTGATTCTGTGTTTTGCAATCACACAACTTTCACCGCATTCCTTTAGTTATTAAAGTCTGTTCTCCTACTCTAGTGTATGATTTGATTCTGTATGCGTCACGGATACAAATCCTAGTTGAGCAATGTATAAACTGGAACATTGAGATCAAAAGTGCCGAGGCAGAGTGAGCGAACTGATTCTTTAGCTATAAAATCTGTCGCGGTGTTATTAGATTTATATTTGTATTTGTTATAATAAAATATGTTATAAGTCATGTATAGTACGTTTTTTTTTCTCAAATGAATGATACAAAAACTTGCAGTCGTAAAAAATGGTATTTTATTTTTATCATTATTATGCATGCCATGTTTGTAATATATTTGCAATATTCTGGGACATCGTGAGGTTTATAATTTCATCTGTTTGAATTTAAATTCAAACCGCCATGTCAAACAAAACGTTTGACAGCCACAAGAAATATATACAACGGAGACAGCCGAAGGCTGAAAACGTCATAAATCTTTATCGCAAAAATAATAAAAAACCAACGCCTAAAATTAAATAATAAAAATACACAAGCCCAAATAAATCATTCTAATAGTTAAAATAACTAAGAACGCACATAAATAATAATAAATAATAATAATAATTAGATAATCCCTCCACAATCAAGCTCTCTTATTGGCCAAACGAAAGGCTTTAACGCGATTCGGCGCGAGAATAACGCCAGTGCGTTTCCAACACTCAACGAGTAAAGACAGAATGTTTCTAACACTCAACCAGGAGTGTGTTTCTAACACTTAAACTGTGAAGAAGCGCGCCTCTCATGCTCAAGCAGAAAAAATCTGCGTTCATTGTACACGTAGTGCCTTAGCAACACCCCTTAACGTACTCGACCCCGGATTATCGGCCCGCGACATTAAAAAACACTACGTGAATTCTCTAACTTCCAGTGAGTGGTGGGTTTCCCGCCTTAGTGCGAATATGCCGGCAAACCATTTTAAAAAGTTGAATTCGCTGTGTACGTGCTAGTTTGTAAGCAGGAAGCCTACCCACAGGTGCAGGGCCTGCAACAGGTTCCATTTTGTTTCCCCTTTTTTATTTCTTGATTGAATTGTGAAATATAACGTAAATCACTTGCTTTCAATACCGGCATTTTTTGGCAGTGTTGCCACTTGTCAATAAAATACTTACTGACCCTGTTGATAATTAATATAGTATGTTTAATGATCTCTAGTGCATTATTTTTCCCAAGCACCAAATATTTCAGGATGCTATCTCAGTGCAGCCATCAAAGACAAATGTAATATTTTCTTAACAAATGAACTACAGTCCACTAGATGCAGTTTTAGGCTGGCTATTACCTAACTTCATATCAATTAAACTATCAATTTAATTAGAAATTAATTAAATAATACGTACCAATAATTACTATAAAGACATCTTGGTGTATAGAAATAATATTAAATTTTAAGATAAATATATCAATAAAATTCTAACCACTATCAGGAAGATAAAAACTTAACATTCCAGACATAGGCATAATAAAAAAATGTCTTTGAAAGTGACGTCATGCAAGACTGACCGAATTTATTACCGCTACCTGCTTCACCTGTATTTTTCCACCATGACTTCTACAGATTATAATAATGAAATCTCAGAGTAAGTAAATTGAAATACCGAAATTATACAAAATAATGACAAAAATAACATATTATGTCATATATACCAGTTCGTTGACATTTTCGGCTTTTAAGGAACGGCAAAATGACAAACTAATTTACCGACTTCAAAAAAAGAGGAGGTTCGTAATTTATCGGAATATTTTTTTACATATTGTCATGAAAATATGAAGGGTAGAACGATAATTAATGAACAGTAAAAATTTTCATTTAAAATCAATAAGAAAATCACTAGACAAATGATAATTAATGAACAGTAAAAGTTTTTATTTAAAATCAATAATAAAATCACTAGACACTTTGCAGGGAATCAGAATTTCTGTGTGTGGTTGCCTAGAAGAGAATAAAGAAAATATTGAAATCTGGTGAAAAACTTGTATAAAACAGGTATTTAAAGTACTTACGTAAAATGAACGATTATAAATATAGACAATTTGTATATTACACATAATTAAAACTTCATTATGTCTTTTGAGGTTAAAAAAACTGTGTATAGTATAAATTAGGTAGTTTTTAAGAGTAATATTAGGTGGCGACACAAATACTTTATAAAAAAATTGCCTATATTTGATAGATGTCGCCAATATAAATTTGTAGGTTCCTACACAATTTTTTTGAATAGTTTGACACTTGATAATTAGATGTCGTTGCAGCCATCTAAGTTAAAATTTTAGACGTCCATATTTGAACCAATTTAAAACTGTTAGCAAGGTATTATTACATAAGTTTCTTTTTACAGTTTTAAAAAGGATTCGACAAATTTTAAATTAATTTTTAATTCTGTTTTGATTTATTTATTTGTATCCATGTTATAATAATAGAAAAATATATGAAAATAAGTCAAACTTCTATTCATTGTTTTCTTTTGTATCATTATTAGTAAGGGGAAAAAATGGAAATTCTAATATAGTCCAGTGATAAAAGTAAATTTTTTCCTAATAATAATGAATAAGCGTAATTTTCTAAATTAATTTATTGACAAACAATGAAACAATAAATTCACATGATTAATATAATTAAATACTCACTCTGAACCGACACTGAGAGTAGAGTCATCTATACTCTGTTATATTATTTAACACACTAGCCGGAGCAACAACCTAGATAAAAAAAGTAAGTATAATTGAGGCGTGTTTTGCAAAAACCCCACATGTCTTCTTTTCCGAAATTTTATGTTATGACACTTATGGGTTTATAACATAAGTATCTATGTCCCTTACGTGAAGAAAATCCGCAAAATCGTCGGTAGTTAAAGATATGAACGGTTAATATCGACCATTTTTTATAAACCTTATAATATGTCAATAGTAGTTTTCATCAAATTCCACAGAAGTTAAATTTATTGACAACTGGAGTTTATGCAAAGAACGCCTCAATTGACCATACTATTTATTTATTATTGTCATGATAACTCTGTATAAATAAATTAATAAAATAAACTATAATTTCATAAAACCCTCACCAATATATTATCATGACAATACCGTAAGTATTCGATCTACATATTAAAAAAAACTAAGGAACATAAATTTAAAATATTGTAATTTATCGCTGATGTACAAGCTATTTAGTATGTGAGTTTGCTATATTATAACCTGAATGCAATTCCATTTATTCTTTATGTTGGATAAAAATGTCGTGCCACAATCCTTGTTTCTTAGCCATAAACTTTTAGTTCGTGAAAAAATTCGCTCCTTTCCAACATAAGATATTGATGGTGCAAAATTGAAAGGCCGAAATTATTAGCCCTGTTTCAGTTTTATAAAGGCTACCCGGTGGCGCTTAAGTTGTTTCTAACCGGGACAGTTTTATATGTTTCAGTGACAAGTTAAAAGACGTAAAATATATTGCTCAAATATAAGTGTCAGTTCCACGTTACTGCAGCAGTAATTGATATATTATTTTGAGGCAGACCGCAGATATTAGGTCGATAAAAATAAGAAGAAAAAACCTATCTGTCTATTGAGTTCAAACAAAAGTTGTTAAGGCTGTTTTTAAAGCCTCTATTGAGAAATGAACTGGATTAAAATATTAGTGGAAATATATAATTGACAGCGATTATAAAAAGTATGAGAATCTGGTGACATCATATACCGTAAGTTGGGGATATATGGAACAGCTGGGGTTATAAGAGACAAACATGCAAAAATTCAAATTTACCGCTTTGTCATGAAATCTGTCAAATATTTTTGGGAAATTTTCTTTTCTTGAGTTAGTTCAGGGTTTTTTGACATTTCGCTGAGTTGTAAATAATTTCTGGAACTGTGGTCATTGAAAAAAAAAGTTTAAAAATAAGGTAATGTTAGCTGTTTTAGAAAACTAAAAAAGTGTCCTTTGTTTCATTTTGTCTAATAGAGATAGAATATATGCGCAATAAAGTTATTTCTAATACATAATCCAAACAGTTACCCTACATACTTTGATTATTTTTAAGTTGTCCTAATTTTTCATGAAAAGTTCGGTTTTCCAGGGATATATGGAACGATGTCACGAAAACATAAGCATGTCCCTATAGAATAAACTATGACCAAGAAAATATTGAAATGGCTCTGGCTAAAGTTGTTAATAACCATTTATAGTTTGGGCAGGCTGCTACTCGCTTTGGTGTTCCCAAAACAACTTTATATAACAAATATAGAGAACATTCAAATAAATTGGGTAGGCCTTGTGAATTAAGCAAAAAGGAAGAAAGACATATTGTTCGTGCAATGATTACAGCTGCGGAATATGGGTATCCATTAGTAAAACAAGATATTAAAGAATTTGTGTCATCATATTTAACCGCAAAGAAGTGATAGGTGTTTTTAAAATAAGGTTCCTGGGAACGACTGGTTGGAATCGTTTTTGATGCGAAATCCTACAGAAAATACAGAAAATATAAAGAGATCCAGAGCTGAAGTGAATAAAGATCTCATGAACCAATATTTTGACAAAATAGAAAAAACTCTAAGAGATGCTTTGCCAGAAAACATAGTGAAACTACGATAAAACTTACGTTGCCGATGCCCCAGGAAAAGAAAAAGTTGTTGTTAAAAGAGCAAATAAACATGCTAGACGGATATTAGACAATTCAAAATCGTCAACTTCTGTAATGTCTGCTGCCACTGGAGCAGGTGAATTGTTACCTCTGTATGTTGTCTAGAAGACAAAATATTTTTATCCAGAGTGGATTAAAGGAGGGCCACCTGAAACGATTTGTAACATCCTAAAATGGTTGGTTTGATATGTCTATTTTTAAAATCTGGTTCTTTAAAGTGGCATTAAAATATTTTTGGACAAAAGAGGGAAAAAATCATAATAGGAGATACTTTACAAAGCCACCTGTCAGAAAAAGTTACAAGAACATGTCACGAACATAATATTTTGTATACATTTTTACCTCCTAACAGCACTCATATATGCCAGCCATTGGAGTAGCTGTGTTCCGCCCCCTAAAAATTACATGGAGAAATGTTCTTACAAAATGGAGAAATGTTCTTACAAAATAAAAAAAATATTAGAGGTGTGGTGCCAAAAACTGAATTTCCTTGTTTATTAACAGACCTTATAGAAAAAGCAAGGCCAAACATTTCAACCCACATTAAGCTTGGTTTCGCAAGTTGTGGTCTTGTGCCCATTACTAGGGACACAGCTTAAAGAAAGTTGTTAAAAGGCAGTATCCACTTGGCCATGACAATTCATTACAAGAAACATTCCATAATAATATGAAGAGAAACACTGCAACACCAGAGATTCTAAATAAAAATGTAAGCACAAAAATGGATGTTCTGTCCGGTAGAGCTATTTGTGTTGAGGATTTAAATAAAGCTGGACCATCTAATTCAAAAAATTCACAAGAAGACCAACCTGGACCTATTGAGCTTAGTAACGATCATAATATGGAGACTGATTCTGAGCACTCGCTGTGGTCGGACAATGACGAAGAGACTTATTTAAATAGACAATATTATTGATATTAGTATAGTTTTTTTTCTGATAGCAGAGTTTATTTATAACCAAAAAAGAAACAAAAAAAAATTATTTCCAAAATAATTGTGATTTCTTTAGATAAATATATAAGTGTTAACGGCCTTAATAAGGCCAAACAAATAAATTTACATATCCTGATGTGCCTGATGAAACTGAGGTTTCTTTGACCATTCTCAGATATCCAAAGAGGACTGCATATTTTTCATGATTTTATTGACCTATATTATTATTTTTTGGTTTTTTGTTTTTTGTTTTTTGTTTTTTTTTTAATTAAAGTCCACAGAACTATTTTTTTGCATTTTGTATTTTGTTTCTACTTATTTTTGAATGCTTAATGCGTCAAGAGTTTTGTTCCTATTTTTTCTATATCCGCACAAGATGTCATATAATGTTCATATTTTTTAATTTTATAAGCTTTTCTACTGTTGCAGTTATGTTGGTTTTTATATTTTCTAGTTTCTGAAGTTCCAACTAATGTAATAAGCCAATAAAGAGGTTTTTTTGTTTTTTCACTATTATGTCTCTTTTCCCACTCCTATATTTATATTTTTTTTTTAAATTTGTTCCATATGTACATATAATCAATCCTATATGAAATGGTCATGAGTTTTCATTCATTTTACATGCAAAATTGCTCTTGTTCCATATATCCCCATCATATCCCCATATATCATATGGAACAGCGTAAAATAAAAAAAAAAACACTTTATTGTCAGGATCGTCAAATATTGCTTAAATAAAACCTAACGCCGTAAAGCAACCACCTAAATAATTTTTTTTTAAACTCACAAGAAAGTTATTAGGAAAAATATATTAAAATCGTTCCATATATCTCCAACTTACAGTAACTTAAAAAAAGAATAAAATTGATCCTGGTTTTGTTTTCTTTACTACTTTTGTGATATATCTGAATTTCATTTTTAGGCTTTAAAATGTATAATCGGTAATACTAAATCAATGACAAATATAAAAAAAATACATAAAGCATTAAAAAAATCAAATAAAATAATTATTTTAGAAATATATCAATATTTTATAAAATATGTGCGTATCACTTCATATTAAATTTAAAGGCTTGCGAATGGCATTTACCTTCAGTTTTTTGCATAGTTAATAAACAGAGTTTACACATTATTAAAGCAAAATAGCTCTAACAACCGATATTTTATTACCAAAGGAAAAACTTTCTTTACCCAGAGATAAATGTCACAAAAACCCTTGTGAACACTTAAGAGATACCGTAAGAGATCACGACAGTCGTTCATCCATCAGAGGCCGCCACGGATCTCAAAGGAAAACAATTAGTCTCCATTACATGGCACACTTTGCTTCGACCGAGGGATATCTTCGATCGCTATTATAAATGGTGCGGGGTCTAAGTGATCTGGCTTTTTATGCAAATGGACTTTTATGTCAATAATGGCGTGAAATATGTGAGAAATTTCGATGTAGTGGAAATGTGGAGAGGCGGAATAATGTAGTAACACAAAAAAGGTCCGCTGGAAAAATATTTATACTACCTGAGATCAATTTATAAAGCGTCTTTAGTTTTTCAACTGATTTATTGGACAAATCATTTAGCATTTTTAAATGTTTCATTGTTTTTCATATTTTATGTTGTATTTTGGAAAAAAAAATTAAAAAACCTATTTATTATGTTAAATGCTCCATTATCGGACATATTATCAAGAGTAATATACCAAGACCTTAATATTAGTCGGCTATTTTTGTTGAATCTAAATCTCGAGAATATTTTAATATCAGTTTGAAAAGACATAATTTTTGGCATTAATCAGTTGATTATTAATGCAAAAATTATGTAGAATCAAATTGTAAAATGTTCGAGAAATTTAGCAATCACAAAATAGCAGAATATTAATCAAGGTATTTGGGACAACTAGACCAAATATCGATTATTTCTCTAGAGACATAGTCGCTGATATTTGGTCTAGGGAGATAGTCATCAATGTTTTTTACTGATTGGTTTATGTATTCGCTCCGTGCGAAGTCATGGAAAGGGAAGCAAAAGCGATACTAGCGCTAGCTGCGGATAATTCGTGCATTTTAGGGCGATATTTTGTAATTTTGGCATATCAAATACACGTATACATTTTACTTTTTTTTTTAAAAAAGTAGGTAAAAACAATACAATAAGCAACCGGAGTTGCTGTGTTGAAAATTTAACAAATACTAGCAAAAAAACAGTGAAACTTTTATAAAAAATTTCAGTAGCAAAGTGGAAATTAATTCAAAGAAATAAATGGATAAATACTGTTGCCTGCCTATATTTTATTATTCATTTTTATCGATTATACATAATTTTCTTTAATTTAAGCGATAAAAATATATAATAATAATAAATTAATGTTTTACTTGTTTTACAAATCCATATACTTTTATTAAAACTACCATATATACTTTTTAATTACGAATTCTATTAAAAGTTGCATTTGTCAGTGTACGCAGAAATAGTCCATTAGTATCAAAACGAATTGGCGCTGCTGTCGCGCACGGAGCGAATAGTATAGTCTCAGAAATACCCCAAGTCCATCCGCTTTTTTTGTCCTTTAAATGTAAAATGGATGGAACAAAAAGTTACTAGATTTTGGCACGTTGTAGATTAATTACATCATGTCAGGTGGCAGTTATCAAATTAATTTTAAATAAGTCAATTTGTTAAAAATGTGTATGTTTTGATATTTCAAAAGTTTTTACAAGAATTTAACAAAATGGTGAAATGATTTAGTGATCAATCAAAAACTTTAATCCTACACGTAGTTTCCTATTTTAAGAGACACAAATATATTTGTAGGCTCTAAGAAAGAGTTACAATCAAATAGCTGCATAGGCAATAAATATTTCGCAGAAAACTATAGACTTATAGTCCAGTAAATGAAGGTCTGAAAAGACCGAAAGCTGTAAATAAATCGCTGATGAGTTCCCACGTAGCTCAATTTGTAGGTTATCGCAGTTGTTTTTAAATGAGAAAATCCTTAACATCTTGGTACCGGAATGGGCTGAAAATGGACCCCTAAACTCTAAAAAACGGGTTTCCCGCTAATATATGGCTAAATATGCCAATTAGAGAATTTTTGTTTGGACAAAGAATAAAGATCACCTCATTCTCTACAAAAATAATCCCTACCAATTTTTTCGCAATGCCAATATTTTTTGCAAAATCAAAATCCATAATTTTCATATTGAATAGATATGGTAGTTTCTTACCGAATTTCCACGCGATGGGGTTGGCAATGCATTAATCTTCATCTTTTGGACTTTAGAGACCAATTGCAGATGGCGCCAGCATCTTTGCTCTTCTCGCTAAATTACGGAGTCCGTAAATGAAAATCTCGGAAATAATCGATTATTCGACAATTACTGGCGGATTTCACCTGATTTTTATCTGCAAAGTAGCGCTTGAGCTCTCTCAATTGTATTAGCGAATGTTTTGTGCAATTTGAGTTGCAAATTTACCAGAAAATTGCAAAAATTTATTTTTCCTATTGCCCAGGTCTTGAATCCCGTTGTTTTGGCTAAAAGCAAATGACAACTTTTAGAGGGGGGTAAATATTCACCATACAACCATTATAAACATTTTTTGCATTTTCGCGATTTTTTGCAAACTTTTTGAAAAATTACATTTATTTGGAAGAATTGGTTGGATATAAAACATACATAAGTTAGTATAATTTTTCTTAAAAAATGTTTGGAAAGACAAAACACATTGTTTAATTTTTTTTAAAAATAATATAAACTTACTCTCAAGTGCTTTAAAACAATAGAGCATAACTGATGTTTGGCATTAACATCCCTGAATAGATGATCAGTGATATTAAGTTGAGCTTTATGAAACATTAGGCAAAATGTCGCATAATAGTTTTCTAAATAAATATTCAACTGATAGTTCATGATTTTTCAATTACTTTGGATAAAACTGACTGAATACAGATAAGACCTATTACATTATTTTGATTAGGCAAAGAAAATACTCTAGATAACTTTTAAGGATCAGAAAAATGCAATAAATGAGAAATGTTTAATTAATCTGCTCTCGAAGCTATATGCTTTATTTCTACCATATTGTACTATTTATGTTTTTACTATAGTATTCAATTAGACCAGAGTTTAGTTTCTTAGTACTGGTCGACATACCATACATCTTTTCATTTTTATAATCTTTTTTTTATTATATTATATAGATTAGAAACTCTATCTAATATGTATATCACATGAAAAGGAGAAAACTCCATTTGCGTCAAATAACAATAAAAATACGTGTGAAAAATCAAATAGTGATTTATATGTAGATAACTAGGATACAAAACCTTATAGCTTTAAATTAGACCAAAAGGCTTACTTTTACTCTCGAAAATATCCATCATCAAAATAACATTCCCAATACGTATAATTTCAGAATGCCTCACTTATGTTAAAAAATGACCTAGTATTATGTTTTCAATGGTATATCGTCGACAGTATAATAAATTGAGGTTATAATAAAAACACGATAACAGGTCTGCAATCATTTGGAACAAATAAACCATTCCTGACGAACAAGAAGAGAAAAATAATATATAGGATACAGGAATAGAAAAAACACTTGGAGGAGATATATTACCAGCATTTGTATTTTATTTTATAAGTTTCAAACAGAAACGCATGTAGATAAATCGGTAGAACGGTTTCGAAAATAATAAAATGTTTGTCATGAGAAAAATTGTTTGCTTATAACACTGATATAATATAAAAACGTATGTTCCTCTCATATCTTGTTAAGATAATAAGAGTTGGTCCCTTTAACATTTTTTTTTGCGAAGAATACACAACCGGAATATTTGAGTAGGTACAGTTTAATTAAACAATAAAAAGTACATTAAAAAATATATTTTACTAAAAAAATTATACATTACCATAAAAACAACAAAAAAATAATAAATTGATTGAAATGATCTAAAGGCACTGTTTTAAAACCCTTCTTAGTGACCCCAAAAATATATATTTTGTCTAAAGAAAGTAATGAAAATAATTTTTTCTCCGATTGGCATGTCTTAATCATGGAAGTAACACTTTTACTGCCTAGGTGTTAAAAATTATTTCCACGATCTAGGAATTAAAAATCATTTTCACGATCTAGGCATTAAAAACTTAGTTTTCTTCTTTTCTCACTTGAAGTCTTGATCTTTATCAGCATCCGTCCAAAAAACTTACTTTTATAAATTTACTTCATAGTTATAGAAGTATATTTGTATAAGATTTGAAGGTATATAGTTATAAAATAAACGATTAGAATAAATATTAAAAATGTGGAGTCATATCTGTTACACTTAGGACCGGTTTTTCAATGTGTACGTAACTCTTATCTTGAGGTAAAAGGTAACTAATATACAGGGTGAGTCGGGAGGAGCGCACCAAACTCTAGGAGTATAATATACACGTGAAAATAATGTAAAAAAACTCATATGTTCTTATCCGATTTTCATTTGTTTTCAAGTTATGGCGTAATTAAAAATGTTCATCTAGCTTTCCACTTCTGAATTTTAACATTATCAAAGTATGTCATATGTTCAAGGCTCAAAGGCATTTAATTTCGAATTTATGTGATAGTGTTAAAAAATGCCAGATACTTATTCAAATTTAGAATATGCAAATATGGTGTTTGTTTATGGTTTCTGTAATGGAAATGCTACAGCTGCTGCTGAAGAATATCGTCAACGTTTTCCACACCGAAGACATCCTGATAAAAACGTATTTATTAGAGTTTTCAACAAATTTTGTGAGACTGGTAAGCTTCCCAGTGCTTTCATAACATCTGAACGCGCTACTCGACAAGGTTTTGTAGAAGTAGAAAATATTCTGCATCTAGTAGAAGAAGATGCAACTACTAGCTCACGGAGAATTGCCACTCAATTGGGAATTCCACAAAAAAGAGTGATAAACACACTCTACGAGCAAGGCTTATATCCTTATGACGTACAGAGAGTACAGCACCTGCAACCACAGGATTACGCTAACCGTATGGAGTTTTGTCGGTGGATAAATAATAATCATCGTGTTGTATCGAGTATACTCTTTACGGATGAAGCTACATTTACTCGTGATGGCATTAATAATACTCGTAACTATCATGTATGGTCAGACGAACATCCCCACGCAACAGTCAAAAACAATTTTTAATATCGGTTTTCTGTAAACGTGTGGTGTGGTATGGTTGACAGTTATTTAATTGACCCTTTCATTTTGGAGAATCGTCTCACAGGAGACAACTACCTCAATTTTTTACAAAATGAATTACAAGGCCTGCTAGAGGATGTTCCTCTAAATATTAAAATGCAGATGTACTATCAGCACGATGGAGCTCCTGCACATGTCGCTCGTCAGGTCAAGCAACATTTGGACGAACGTTTTCCAGGACGTTGGATTGGTCGTGGAGGTCCTATTAATTGGCCTGCAAGATCTCCAGACCTCACACCATTAGATTTTTGTTTATGGGGCTGGATGAAAAATGAAGACTACAAAATAAAAGTGAACACACGGGATGCACTAATTAGACAAATTGAGAATACTGCAGCCCATATTAATAAAGAAAGAAATGAATCAATTAGGACAGCAACAAACGCTCTTCGTAGACGAAGCAGACAATGTTTAAAAGTCAATGGCGGTATTATTGAAAGAACGCTATGATTAAGAGAATTTTTATGTGTAAATTTGTTTATTTGTTAATATGCTATAACTTAAAAACAAATGAAAATCGGATAAGAGCATACGAGTTTTTTAACAATATTTTCACGTGTATAATATACTCCTAGAGTTTGGTGCGCTCCTCCTGACTCACCCTGTATTTCTGAGTGTTAATAATATTTTCTATCTCTGCTTTTTTCTTTGACGTAATTCAGTACCTGATGAGGTATTAGCCAAAGGAGTAGTTGTTTTCAAAAGAGAAACGGCCACCCATATTATTGGAACGCATGGATTTGAGATTATGTTGATTGATTTTACATCTTGGTCATATTTGAGTTTGGAATTATTTCCGTTTTAGAAAATAGCCCGCCTGGCATTTATTCCATCTAGTCTCTGTACTTTGTACTACAGCGAAATTTCATTTTGCTTACTATGTACAGATTGCATTACCATTTTTGCTCGTTGAATATCTACACATACTCAACCCGCTGTTAATGTATTCGAGTAAAATTCGTATTGCCATCAGAATCCATTAGAGATGGGTCGAGATTTTCTATTTCTTGCTTAAGATTCATAATAAAAACAGAATCGGTCCAAGAATGAGTTTCTCCTTAGTAAGCAAAATTAAAAGTAGAGTGTTAAAAATATTTTCTCTCTGCTTTTTTCTTTGGACGTAATTCAATACTTGGTGAGGTATTAGCCAAAGGAGTTATTGTTGTCAAAAGAAAAATGGTCGCCCAAAATATTGTGTGATTTGTTTTTCAATTGATAGTTAAAGACTAACTGAAAGTTAATTCTAACCTTACCCTGCGGGTAGGGTTACCTTATTTAGTGTTAAGAGACAACGAAAACTTCATAACGTACATATTCTTTGACATTTCTAAAATGGATGCTTTAAATATTGTTATGTCTATAGTAGCGAAAAGGAAGACATAGTGAAAATACCAAAAACTAGATCATCTGAGGCCTAATTTGAAGGAACAATATGATGATTTAAATTTTTTCAAAAAATTTAGATTGTCAAAGCTGACTATTAAGATGATTGTTGATGAAGTTCTAGTTGATTTGGAATATCCAACTGATATGTATTAATGAAATATTTAATAAAGTTAAGTATATATTAAATTTAAGGCACAATTAATTTGTATTACAGAAATTACTGCCTCTTAGTAACAGACCAGTTATTTTCACACTTACGATACTATGCAACAGGAAGCTTTCAATAAGTTTTTAGAATAGGGCCCAATTACATAAGGGTGTCTGAAATCGCAATTGATTGCATCAAAATAATTTTGCCAGGAGAAGACCATACTGAATTATTTTGGAACCAAAAACAGTTATTTTTTGTTTATTAGCCATAAAATTATTTCTCCATTAAAATATGCCATTAGATGTTAAAGTATTGCCACATTAAATTACTGCATCTCATTTGTGCAATGTATAGTAAACGACAGCATTATAATGTCATTTTTTTACAATTTGTAGCTTGGGTAGACTTTTTGCTTGAATATACGTTAAGCAACAAAATAACTTTATTTTCAACTAAGCACTGGGCAGATTGTAAAAAACGCTTTAGAAACTCACATTCATTGTAAATACAGAAATACAAAATGTTCCATATGGAGCACCTTGAAATAATAATTAATTCCTTCTTTAGCGAGGGAATATTATTGCCAAAAGAATAAATTGACCAGCAGCGTTATCATATAGAATACAGCTTATAATTTTCCCGATCTTACCACTTGTTAAAAAACCGATCTGCTGTCGCCATGCTAAAATTTTGGGAAGTTTGGATACCGAGTTCATCCATATTGTACATTCTTATTGGAGTAATATTATTTTTACTTACTATTTCATCTAAAACAGAAAAATACTTTACGACTGATTCTTGATTTAAGCCTCTCGCTCTGGCAGCTGAGATAGCTTTAGGAGTCCTAAAAGGAATCTCTGGATTTGTCTTTAAAAAATCTCTAAAACAAGTTGCATCAGCTGAGATTTTTATTTTTATAAAACCTGCGACTAATACCGTTCCTCTTCGTAAGCCATTTGACTAATGTTTTTATCGTCATGTAAAAAAGTCGGTCTTTTACCCCTTTAACTAAGTTTTCTATCCTTTAGGCAATGTTGTAGGTAATCTACCAAGGTTTTAATCCTAAAAAAAACTAACGATGACTGGCTGACATTTCCTTTCTCAGGTACATTTTAAAACTGCATACACCTAGCTCTGTGGTGTACTGTGAATAGTTACGTTTTTTTAGAGTATCTCTGTGGTGGAACAATCCCTATGCTTCTTTTCTGTATTGTTTACTCTTCTGTGCTACTTCTATCTATCTATCTATCTATTATTTTTCTTTTTTTTTTTTAAGGTGAAGGGGGGACAAAAAGTCCTTTATATCTCACAAGGAAAGTCAATGTTTAATTATTCAACAAAACATTGAGTGCGACCGGTTTCGAAGTATCATCACTTCATCTTCAGGCTCGCCTAGTGGAAAGGAGAATATGTGGTGTAAGGTGTGTTGACTTTGAGCCCACAATATATAAAATAGTAAAAAATAGAAAAACTTACCATACTCTCCATCCACTAGGGAATACTACAGACAAGTTTCATCAAAACGTGGGGGATGAAATAAATTGTAAAACGAAACAATGTTACAAGTTATAAAAAGTTAAAAATATTTGAAAAACAAATATTAGTCGATATAAACAGTTAAAAATTTTAAAATATTCAAGACTTTACAAAAACAAATCACATACATTAAACAGATTAAAAGATAAGGCCTATTTTAAGCAACATTGCTGTTTTTTATAAAAATTAACATTTTTGAAAGGAGACCTGTCAAGTTAAGGCCTCTACAGGTGGTGGTAAGTACTAACGAAAAATTCTTGGATAAACTTATGACAGGGTATAGGTAATAAGATGTAAACTATGAGTGAAGAAATATTTATTATTTATTATATAAGATTTGGGCCATGAACCAATCACCAAGTGTATGTGATGTTGTAGGATAAAATAAGAAAGAAGAAGAAATGACTGGGTTAACTGTTGTGAAGCAACTAAAAAATAAAAGAAGAAGAAGAAAAGAAGAAAATGACAGATGTGAAAACACACAACTTAACCTAGTCCTTAAACATGCACGTTGTTTTTTTGTGGGAAGAAATTACTTACTGAAATGTACCCCTTGCAAGGAAATATGTGAATAGAAATAAAGGGAGAGGTTAAAAAGGAAGTTAGAACGATAAATTTAGATTAGTGTTGAGAAAACTGGAGGAGTTTCTGACATTATCTGGGCATTTAAGCAACCAACAGGATTTAATTTTAAATTTCTCAATATCTCGAGGCTTTCGAAGCTATTAAGAGTAAATCTATGGTAGGAACTATGTAGGATTTCGAAACCTTCAGTTGAATCGAAGTCGTGATTTGAGTCCAGTAGGTGGTTGGCAAAATGTGAAAATCCTGTTGTATTTTGGTTAAGACAACGCAAATGTTCTTTTAAACGGATCTTGAAATTTCGAAATGTGCGTCCCACATAGAAAGAATGGCAAGATTTACAAGTCAATTTATAAATTCCAGACAAGTCAAAGGGATCTAATTTATCTTTATTATAAACAAATAACTTATGTAATGAGGAGGGGGTTTTGAAAGATACTTTAAAGTGGTCTTTAAGTAAGCTTGCCACTTTATAGGATGCTTTTCCAATAAAGGTAAGAGAAATGTATTTCTTACTGGTGGTTAGTTCATGTACCAAATTAGGATTATTAATATAAACCAAGTTTTGTTGAATTTTATTTTGTTTATGTGTTAGCATTTTATCAATAATATCCAGTTCAAAGTTGTGATCTATAGCAATAGTTTTAGTTATATTTAGTTCCTTATTAAAGTTTTCCGTAGACAGAGGAATGTTTAATAGCCTCTCTAAGTAGCAATTAAAGGCAGCCAATTTATGTGTTGCTGGATGGTTAGAGGTATTGTCTATAACTGTGCCTGTATGTGTTGGCTTTCTATAGATGTCAAAGTTGAACTTGTTATTATTGTGTGAGATTTTAAGATCTAAGAAGTTAATAGATTTGTTTATTTCAATTTCTAATGTGAATTTAATATTAGAATGTAAGTCATTAATGTAAGTCAAGAAGTCATTTAATGAGTCTAAGTTACCTGACCACAAAATCAAAATATCATCAACATATCTATAATAGAATTTCACATTTGAGTGGAAAAGGTTATTTTTAAGGATTTTTTCTTTTTCAAAATTGTGCATAAATATGTCTGCTAAAATTGGGCTAAGTGGAGATCCCTTACTTCACCTTAAAATTACCTCAACTCACACATGGCTACCCCCCTTGTCAATATTATTTTTCTGTCCATATCTTCGTTTGACTTATTTAATGTTTACCCAACCTCTAAGTTCCAACATATTACTCTTCTGGTCAAATAGCAAGCATTGGTGTTAGAATAAAACACGATTTCCGGAAATGTTACGAGTCCTCTCTTTATACTTAGTCTAAGGATTTTTCTAAGACGTTTGACTAGTTGGACCATGGTGCTCTACTGCCAAAACTTCTAATTTAGGATCAATTAGTTTAGGTTGAAAAGGTTAGCTTGAAAATGAGTGGGACGATCTCATCGCCTTCCACTGACACCCAGATGGGTGTATTGTGGCTTAGAATCAACTAAATCATGTTGTTTATTTCATTAATACATACCAGACTCAAAGAAAATTTATTGTAGAACACCGTGGTGTTAAATTCTTTAAAATTGACATTGCCACTGGGGTTCCGTAAGGCTCATTCTGTTGCTATTTCTCTTTTTTTTATAAATAATATCTTGACTTATATCTACTGTGCTCTTTTGTATGCAGACGATTTAAAGATATTTCATTGAGTTCGGCATCAGAGATGGCGTGGCACTTTAGTCTTAGATAAATAAACTTTACAGTATACAGTGTTTAATAATAATATTGAAAATAATTTATTAAATATCTCCAGGTAACTTTTGACTTCGAATTAAATTTCGATAAGCACATTAACAATATCCAAAGGGAAGCGTTTAGAAATGTGTGACTTATGATTAGAAACTACAGGCAATATGATCATTATCTCTACTTTTCATCTCTTTTGACCTTTCTTAATTATGGAAATACATTACAGGTATGGTATCCTAAATAGTTATAGAAGATATTTTAAATATTCATAAATAAAATCTCAGGGAGCTTTGCTAATTGAGTTGTTAATTTTTACTTAAATACGGCTTCTATTCTTAAAATATATATTACGCAACCATTTCGTATTTTTTGTTTAAAAAAACTTTTTTACCGTTCTTTCTACAAACCTACAAAAGTTCTTATTAGTATTTACAAATTAAAACTCGCAGTTCTATTTGCCTTATTTCGTTCTTTGAACTATAAAATTAAAAAATATTTTATTCATCGCTCTAAAAGCTGTCTGGGAACTTCCATTTCAGGGAATATAGCTTATCTGATAATAACTACAGGCCGCAGTGCTAAGTGCTATGTAGTCAGCAAATTCTATGCTGTATAAAATGTACGCCTTAATGGGTAGCAATTATCTGGAAAATATCCAATGTTTGAAAAGAATTAAAGGAAAGTAATTTTAGAAGATTGGTACCTATTATTGAGGCATGTGACAATTTTAAATAATAAGGTATTATTAACAGTCGTATTTGTTAAATTATTAATTTTTTTATAGGGAATGTGTTTCTGTGTTTTATATAATTAGAACTCTAATGGCATTAAGAACTAGAATTCGTTAATGTTGCTTCATTTATATATTGATTCAATAGCATGATATAAAATTAAAGATATTATCAAATTTACACAGTATGAGAAACAGAAAAATTGTGGACATTTTACATTTAACTAGATAGACACTACCTACCAGTTAGTTAATCTTAAAATATTTTTATACAGGGCTTTTTCAAACTATTAAGCAGATGCTACGTTATGATTTAATAACTGCAGAAATGCGCGTTGTTTTCAATTCCAGCCAATATGTCATATAATAATGTTATATAATAACATATAATAAAATTTATATTACGACAGGACCATACACTGCATCCAACATTATTTCTTGCTTAAATTTGGTAGTAGCGTTCATAAAACACATGACTTTCCTATCTAGTTATTACAGGCTTTTTCCGGTTATTTTGTACAATCTATTGCAGCACACTCTATAAATGTTTAGAGGATAAACTAAATTTATACATTTTCCACATACATCTACCTCGAAACATTTTTCTATAGAAATTCACTGAAAACGAAAATACTGAAAAATTTAAATTTAGCACTTTTCCTACAATTTTTCCATTACGGTCTATTTTAGAAAAATCATGCATAAACAAAAATTATAGAGATTGATATCGCAAACAACTTTTAGTTTAACAATTTTCTTAAAAATTAGAATTTTACACATTTCAAATTTCTTGAATACGGACCATTTCAGGAAATTTTTACATAAAGCAAAAATTATAGATAATAATATTAGAAGTAACTCCCTTGGATAATACTGCAACAGGAATTAAATTGTGATTTATATAGCAGAGATAGAAAGTAAATTTCAATATTCTAACTTTGATTTTGCTTCCTAAGAAGAAAGTCATACTTGGACTGGTTTCGTCTTTGTTAGGACTCCATCAGCAAACACTAGACGATCTCGACTTGAATCTCTAATGAAGTCTGCCTGATATGTTGCCATTCGCTAGTATACATGAAAGATGGTTAGGAACAAATAAGTAATAAACTAGTCAAAAATGGTAACGCCATCTGCACTAAGGAAGCAAAATCAAAGTTCGCCGTGGTACCTAGTTCTCTAGAATAAGGCGGAATAATAACCAGACGGGCAAATAATAATTAATTTTCAATAAACTGGATACAGATAAAATATTTTTTTATTTTATCCACTCAACGACGAAAAATTACTAGACAATAAATCCATTCATTCATAATTAGGTCCTTTTTTATTTCAATCATTCGGATTGTGTATCTAATACGTAGACAGAGCTGTCGCATCGGCTGCTGCAGTTGAAAGAAGGAGACAGCCTTTAATATGAGTGGTGATGGTTTGTGCGAGTATATTTATCTGATGAGCGAGCATGCTACTAAGTTGACAAACATAACATTTAGAGCCTAAATCAGTGTTTTTTAAGAAAGTGCTTGGAACAGAATACACTATTTTTGTAGATACCCAGGAATTTCTATTTACAAAATGTATCCACAAATCATATCTGATCTCCAAAAGCAAGTTAGTTTGTGTGGAACTAAGGAATTATACCACCTTCACTATTCGCATTAATGTAACAACCGGCATGCCTAATGACCATTTGCAACTACTGATAGGTCTTTAGCTAATGTTGTCATTATACTATTAAGGGATAAAGGCAGCACCTGTCACCAGCCCTAGGGTCCTGGAGTCCTGAAGGAACATCCATTCGCCAGTGGCAAAATAAAATAATAAAAGAAAATAATAAAAATACAAAAAAAAACATTCCTTAATAGCATATGTCGAGCGGTTTTGGCAACTGACTTAAGACTCTCAAGTCCTTAAGGGTAGGAACGCCGAGGCTTAACATGCTCGGAATATTTCTTACTGGTTTTTAGAAAGAGGTAAGAATAAAATAGGTTAATAAACAATAACATGTATATTTAAATATAAGAAAAAAATGATTAACAATTTCAATAAATCAAAACAATCTTTATTTTTGAAATAAGACAAGCAAAAATTACTACCTAAATTATAAATCTTTATTATGATAAACCATTTTAATATAATATAATCTATGATAAAACCCTTAAATCTGATAAATATTTAATAAATAAACTTGGGACGAAAATGAAAGAATTGGCATTTGAAGAAGACTAATGAACTGTTTTAAAATACATAACCCAAACAAGAGATTTAAACATGTTAAAATAAAATAGATATTACCTTTGAAAACAAAAACACTACACACACACTTTACTATATACAATAAATATTAATAATTACTAAGTTACATTTTTGGGCATAGGTTTGGCCCAACGGCCGCCCCTTGAGTCTTTTTTGTCAATGATTGACTCTCTATTTATATCAACTTTAACGTGATTATTGTAAAAGAAACTCGACTTATTTATTTTTAATGATTATTCGCACGATTTGTCCTTTAATTTACTAGTACAATGAACTATTACTAATTGTTTGGTTTTAAGGTTTATCTTACCCGACCAAAAAATTAATCTTATGTTCAAAAATTTTCAAAAAATTCACCTAACTTACTCATCAAATAAGTAACTAATGGACAAATTTTGAAAAAAATCTGGTAAGCCGTTTTTGAGAAAAAAAATGTTTTGTTCAAAAATTCAAGTATGTAAAAAAGTTATCTTTTATCAGATTTTTTTCAAAATTGTTCTATGCGATCTCTATGTCATTGTTATACTGGTAGAATTTTTCTAAAATTTTTAAACCTACAGTTTTTTTTATAAATAATAATATTATTATTATTTCACAATAAATTATCGTTAAAACTTTTATAAACGTACAAAATTAGTCTATTTCCTGTTATTATAACTTTTTGTTGCTTTACACACTACCTAAGATTTATTCTAAACACTGAATAATCGTAAAAAGTGAATAAAAATGTTTTAATTTATTAAATATTTTTAAATTTGGAACCTAAAACATTAGTCCAGTTGGTGCTGCTAGGAATATATATTGAATTAACGTTTCTGAATCTACCCACTTGGATGTATCGTGACCGGCGAAATTTTTACGATGTTGCCAAATCGAATTATATATCAGAGAATATATGATATTACAGAATGGTTAATATAACAGCAAACATAATAATTAATTATGGGATTATTTATTGATTATACGGATATCCGACGACAAAGAACATTGTTAATAGACATGTTCAATTTTTTTCAAAAAAATATATTATATTTATGTTTTAAATATTTATTCCATAACAACTGTACATATTCTTTAATATGTATAATATATAAAAATGTACAATGTTTAAAAGTTGTGACAATTAGATAAACGCATTACAACGCGAAATCGTTTTGAGACAATCAAAAACAAACTTGTTTTTTATGTCTATTAGATAGAGAGTCCCTATTATGCGTAGCCGTTATCTGTTTTACAGACAACAGTGTAGCTTAATTATTTATGTACATTGATGAATTATGAGGAATCGAAGAAAAAAAATGGAGAACTGTCATTAAATCCACGAACAAGATTTCTGGGCACTGACTGTTTACAAATAATAATGGAAGGTGAGACGTGATTGTCGTATGTAGGTATGCAAATGCTCATAGAAAAAAAAAAAGGAAATTTGGCAATTTTATTGTGATACATAGAGTGCGTTAACACATGAATCCTTTGAAATAAAGAGGAGCCACTTAATTATATTTGCATTTAAAAAAAAAAAAAAAATAAGGAGAGATTCTCGTAAATCGGCTGACTGCCTGCCGTGATTAGACGCATCGTTACACCTCTGTCACTAGTGGGCTGGCGCGGACTGTTCTACCTCTGTCAAAAAAATAGCATCGCTTATTATATACCGTTCTTTAAGTGCATTTATGGGAAAGTTAACATATTGTACGTACGAGCAAATATATTATACCAGAAAGTTTGTTTTTAAGTTCTAATTATGTAGGTATGAGCGCGTACTAATAATTAAAATTACAAATAAAATATACAATTAAACAAAATTCAAATTGTTAAAAAAAATACATATTTTATGATCACGCTTAACAAGCAAAACATGCTGCAACGTTTTATAATTATTTATAACTAAATTGCTTACATAATTTAATTTAACGCATGAAAATTGTTTTTCAGACTATTTTAAATCAGCAACGTTAAACATTTCATTTTCTCATTATATCTATCACTAAAAATACCAGAAACCATTTAATATTTTACAATCAACAAATTTAAATTTACTTTTTAAGAGAATTATACCTAATAAATACATAAAAACTACTGAAAAAGTATGGAATAGATAAAAAATTATAATATAACTCTCTTCATTTAGTAGAAAACTAGTGCAATCCTATCCTTACTGTAACTAAAAGTATACCTAAATTAAAACATATATAGTCGAATTATAACAAAATAGTAAAGATTTATGCTATTTTTATTCAGTAACATTTCTAAGTGGCATATTTCTTTCGTGTCTACTAACTACTAACTCTACGGCAAAGTGATTAAAATAAAAATCCTTTAATTTTTTCAACATATTCGTTACGAATATGTGAGGAAAAACTCTTCCTCTGGAATGGTAAGAAAACGAGTTTAATTTTTCATATATATTTGTTATTACCAAGTTTTATGTTTCATTAATTAGTTATAGCCAGCGCATATATAACTTTTACACTTTATTAGTAAACTCAAAGTAGGTAAAGTAAAAAATTACGGCAATTTGACCGTCGAAATTTTAAAATATAAGTCAAGAAAGGTAAAGTAATATTTTCTCGTGTTTCTTGTTTTCTTTTGAATCATACTGTATATGCTTTATAAACTACCTATATATCATAAAATATAAGTCGAGAAAAGAAAAAAATAACGTTTTTCCTCTTTTTTTAATCATACTGTGTATAGTTTATAAACTATATATTTAAAATTATGGCTCCAGTCAGCTGATTGGTCTGATTCATAAAAATAATTAAAAAGTTCTTTATTTGATGTTTGTCTCTTAATATTTTGTTTCACAATATTTTGATTCGATGTTTTGTAATAATTTAAAATTATGCGAATTTTGTCACACACCGTGTTTGTTTGAATATTGAAAAAATTCTAGATCTATAGATTTTTAACCTTTAATAATATATTTCTATGACCGAACGTTATACATATATAAATAATAAATAATATCTCAAAAACTTACAAATCAGTTTTTCGTAAATTCCAATCCCGACGAGATTTTTTCGGAAATAATCGGGGCATTTTATATGCGTTCTTAATAACTTTTAACAACTAAAATATAAAATAAATGTCCAAAACTTAAAACACTAATAATTTATATTGGTTAATATGGGAAAAAAATTATTTCACAAGAAGTTATCTTTTTAAAAATTAAGTCTGATACAAATTAAAGCAAAAAACGAACTGACTAATGAATTTAGATATTCCATGGCGTATGCACCCAAAGACTGTTTGTTTATATTACCAACATAAAAATCACTTCACAGTAAGATTATCACATTCCAGATTGGGACGTAGGTGCCAGTTTTAAAACCGTATGTAAGCAGTATTAAAATAACCGAAAATACTTATTGGTAAAGTTTAAAATATAATATATGTATATTTCAAAAGTAAAATTCTCCTTGAAACCATATTACAAAATAAAAATAATATTTTTCTCTGTATCTTGAATTTTGCTCAGTCTGGCTGTGTACACCGTACAGACTACTAATCATATAAATTTAAACGTAACCCAGCTGAATAGTTAACCGATTAGGCCGATGTACGTATTATATATACAAAATTGATTTGGTCCAGCATCGAAAAGGTTTCATTGTGAATCTAGTGTCTTTTAATTATCTCTCTTATTTATTTTAAACAAAATTATGATTTTACAATCGTTAGAATCCTTAAGTTTTTATCTAGAAATAAACAAGAATACATTTTTACAAATTTTTGCACAGTTTTTATGATATCGGCGTATATAAATAAAAAATCGGTAAAATATTATTTCTCTTAGGATAATTTAGTTTAGAAACATATTAAACTTTCTTTTTGAGAATAACTCGTTTTCCTTGGACGATTTTTAGACAACCTAAGCCATTTAAATCTAAAAATCAAAAACTACTATTTCGAGAACTAACACAATAATTATAGTATCTATAAATTGCCAAAGAAAATCTAAACTACGCGATTTTAACCCTCCGCCGCTTAACAATATTTACGTGACAACTAGAACAGTAGATATTTCTGTCATTGCGTTCGGTCTGCCAAGTTCCTTTAACTCCTTTAACACTTTTAACTCCAAACGACCCTTTTACCGTTAGGTTTAGTCCGATTAGTGACAGTTTAACACGCTTAAATGTCATTTAAAAGCACCCTAAAATTTGTCCCGCTCCAGCCCCTGACTGACCGAACTCGCCTTGTGTATATACTTGGCAACAACGTATATTGTTCCGTCTCTGTAATAGCTATATCAAGTGTTGCCCTCTTTTGCTTCACGCACCAACTCTAATTAGCAATATTTGTAGTTACAGAAAACTATAATGTTTAGCGCTAGTTTTCAACAATTTTTGTGCTATCGTAACTCCATCTTGCGTTAGCGAAACGTAACTTTTGTAGGGTAATATAAATCTTAATATATATGTTGTGTTAATTTAATAGATATTAAAAATATTAGATATTTTTGGGATTTTTGTTAAATTCTTTATATTTTAAAATAATAATGCCAATTATTACATTGAGTACAATTGAAAACAAGTTAACAAATTGGTTAAAATTAAAAGAAAATTTACAAATACTGTGGAAAATATATTGAAATTTGAATTTAGAATACAATAGTTAATATGAAAAAGGTTAAACGCAAAAGGCCAAAGTAAAAAAATTGAAGGTTTTTTTTTACATTATAATTATAAAAAAGTCTACCTACTGTCCACAAACGTATCCAACAAGTTCCTGGTCATCCTCACTCCCAAAATTAGATATTTCAGGATATTTAAAACTTGCTAAATCATAATTATTACTATTAGTAATATTTTCAAATTTAAATTTCTTTATATATTAATTTTTATTAAAATTGTTTAACGGTGTCCACATGACATTGGTGACAAGCGTCCTGTCAAAAAGAGAGGAGGTGCGTTCACCTCAGTATGGAACATGTTTCTCCAAGTGTGATTCGAGTGATTGGAGGTGGTTAACGGAGATAAAAATTTGTTAGTATTGAATTTAAAGATTTGATTTATTTGTTAGTTAAATTTAAATAACTGTTTAATATGAAATGATATTTTTGTTTTTAATAATCCTTTTAATGTCAAGACAAAACAAAAATATCACTCGCGTGATTCTGATGTGCCAGCCCGGGCTCTGCAGAACTTTTTTCAGAGAATCCAAGATAACACAATCGAAAAATCAAAAAATCGAAAAATCGAAAAATCGAAAAATCGATAAATCGAAAAATCGAAAAATCGAAAAATCGAAAAATCTAAAAATCGAAAAATCAAAAAATTAAAAAATTTAAAAATTTATTAAATAAATGAGAAGTTAATATTATTTAACGCCGCACCGCTGTGCCCGTCGGAGTGGGGGATGTTAGGTTTTGTTTCGTTACTCAAAGCCCGCGATAAAAGCTATACAATAGCTTAAAAAGTTTTTAATCATGAGACCATGGTACTCTTTTGATTAAAAACTTTTTTGTTCTCTATTTTGTCTCATTCCAACCATGAGTACGCTTGTTAAGTGATTTCGAATTTTTAGGACTAAACATCAGATTCACCTCTAGGGACCGCGGGTTCAGTTGTGCCATCTTGGGTTCTCTGAAAAAAGTTCTGCAGAGCCCGGGTTGGAACATTAGAATCACGCGAGTGATATTTTTGTTTTGTCTTACCATCAAAAGGATCATTAAAAAGACCAATTCATATTAAACATTCATTTAAATTTAACTAACAAATAAATCAAATTTAAAACATTTTCTTTAAATTCAATACTAACACATTTTGATTTCCTTTAACCACCTTCAATCACCCGAATCACACTTGGAGAAACTTGTTTCTGGAGACACTTGTTTCACACTAAGGTGAACGCACCTCCTCTCTTGACATTTGACAGATAAATGTCTTTAAGTGTCGCTTGTCACCACTGTCATATAGACACGGTTAAACAATATTAATAAAAATAAATGTATAAAGAAATTTAAATTTAAAAATATTACTAATAGTAATAATTATGATTTAGCAAGTTGTTAATATCCTGAAATATCTAATTTTGGGAGCGAGGATGACTAAGAACTTGTTGTATATATTTGTGGACCGTAGGTAGACTTTTTTACAATTATAATGTAGAAAAAACCTTCAGTTTTTTCCGTTGGCCTTCTGCGTTTAACCTTTTTCATTGACTTGAAGTGAGTTGTGATGGTTTCTTTGAGATCCTCGTCAGTTTGGCAGCACTGTGCCCCTAGCCACTTCAGGGAAAAGATGGTAGTCACTCGGCGCTAGGTCAGGACTATATGGCGGCTGTTTAAAAAGGTCCCATTGAAATTGTTCAATGACCCGTTGGATTACACAAGCAATATGAGGACGGACATTGTCATGGATCACAACAATTCCAGAAGTCAGCATGTCTCTTTTTTTACTTTGAATAGCTCTTCGTAAGCGTTGCAAAGTCTCACAATAAGAATCTGCAGTAATTATTGCCCCTGTCTACATGCACTCCACAAGAAACGAATATCACTCGTACTACTTACGCCTGCCAACTGCCGTTTGCATGGCCTTCTTACTGTGCGATCGGAAGTTAAAAAAAAGAGCCCTCGTATATCAATACAGTGTGCACACTTTTTAAAATAAATCCCTTTTATGAATATTCGTTATAATTTGTCAATGGAGAATAAGCAATGAGATGAGTTAACTTTCTAGCTTATAGTATATAAATTACTGCTTTAGTTTTAATACCTTTTATACACTGAATACAAGCCATATTTTAATTAATATGAATTTATCCCTAATGCGAATTTATTGATTTCGTTTCTCTACGCTTTTAGCAGGTGTGCGATTTTTTGTTTTTATTAAAACGTAATCCATGCTGTTTCTGCTGACAATAATTCCGAACCATGAATAGCATGGAAATCACGGAAATTTATGTCTACGGTAACAAATCCTGGTTAAACGTAAAACATTATGATTTACGTTTTTTTATGGGCCACCTGCAGATTTCTGATTTTATACTGGAAATCGGAAAATATTTTATTAATGTATAAATTAAATCGGATTGTGGGATATATACGAAATAAGGAAATGTATTTTTCTTTGTAAGTATTAAATATTGCCAGAGAAAAAATTCAATTTGGAATGAAATTTTTGTTCAGGTTGCTTTTTATACCTAACAGTATGAATTTCGAAAAAAAGCGTTGAAATAAATTTAAAAATATAGTGGATTCGGTTACAATATTTTGCCAGATTTACGAAAGTCAAAAACGCGTGACAACCGTGACGACAGAGCATCCGTTCAAATAACAAGCATTTTTATGTAACGAAGTTCATTATTTGTGAAATTTCTAAAAAGTCCTTAGCTTGTATTTTTCTGTAAATCCAGTTACTCCTTTTTATTTACGAGTTAAAGCGTGGCATTTGCATAAAAAGAATAGTATTTGCATAAAAAGAGTGGCATTTTTGTCAAAAGCGGAACATTTTCGTACTATGGCGTTGAGCGTACAAGCAAGTCAAAAAGCGTGGAAAATACGCCTAAAGCGTGACGTCTGGCAACCCTATAAGTAACGGAAGCTGAACTGAACTGCTTTTAAAAAATTAAAGACTAAGTTAAAAAGTGCACTGTGAAAAAATATACAGATTTAATTTTACAAAAACTCAATTTCCAAAAAAAGTATAATTTCAAAACATCCAGTTGAATTTATGTTAGGTAGGTATTGGTTATGTTAATTTTAAATAATAAAAAATTTCAATAATTTAAATATATCAGTAAATAGGTTTTTCCTGATAATTTAAGTAAATGTAGTTGATTGAGGTTATGTTTTTCGTTTTGGTATGGTCACAGGATAAAGAACGATACAGAAAAGAAACATAGGGCTAAAACAGGAACCTAGCAACCGAAGCCACACCTTCTTTATGGTGGAGCATTGCCAAAAATGAATCGTAGATTTGTATATTAAACAAATTTGTAAATATAAAAAAGTAAAATTGAAAATATTAATATAAAAATCAATCTGAAAATACAAGATACAGAAATAAAATAAAATAATTAATACATAATATACAAAAAGAACTAATGAAAGTTAATGACATACCTTATGAAAGTCTATGAACATAACTAATCTGACGTTTTCCTTATTTTTATTATTATGAGGGATTACTAATTATAATATATTTTTGGTATTAATAGAAATTCAAATATAGATTATCAAAAACTTCATAACCCTAAATTATCAGAAATTATTAATGGTAAAATTTTAACCAATAATTATATTCTTAAATAAATTTCTTGTTTTTGTTTTGCAAAAGACTTTTTTGTCTTCTTCAGTTGCCTCTGCCACTTATCTTTTAGGAGTTTCAAAAATAGTAAAAATCAGTAAATTGTTATTTTAATTTAACGATTTTTACATTAATAATTTGACTTCAATTCATAGATTCATCCGATTTTCGAATTTAGGACAGAAATATTATAGCATGCTATGGGCGATTGACAGATCAGTTTTAAAGTGTGTTACGCTATAATATATCTACAAAATATAAAATAATATTTAAAAAATGAGTGATTCAAGCGAATTTAAAGATATAAATAATACACCACCGGATATTTTGAAACAGGCTAATGCAACAGTTCAATCTCTATTACCCCAAAAATCTAAAGAAAAATACGAAAAACAGTATTTACATTTCAAGCAATGGGCTGAAGAAAAGCATATTCGTACTTACTCAGAAAAATAATTACTCTACCACAAATTAAAAATATGTAGGATGCAAGAATGAAAATAACATGCCTATACTATACCTACTTCATAATTTTAGTTCTTTAATAAATTTTGTTTATTAGTTTCATAAATAAATTATTTAAAAATAACTTGTTATTTGAGGGAGGCGGAAAAATCATATGTATTACTTGGGAGTAAAGTGCCTTTTCCTCCCTTGGATGTTTACTGCCCTCCGCTTCGCGTCGGGCAGTAAACTTCATCCTGCGGGAGGAAAAGTGACACTTTCCTCCCTAGTAATACATATAGCTATTTTTTTGTTGAAAAACCATTGGCCTCCCTTTTTTTTTTTTTTTTTCATAAACAAATTGAGGCTAGTGTCTGTAGACACGCCACTTTAAAGCTGAACATTATTAAATAATTTTTGTTCTGAAAAATAAGCACCATTACTAACTGTGACTAAATAATAAATATCACTAAAATATCTCAAGCGGTTACAAAAATATTAATTAATTTTCCCATAACTTTAGCATCCTATATTGTGGTAACGGAACATTTTTGGACCATAGAGAGCAAACTATCGTTAATTTTTGATGTAGATTCAAACGCCTAACTATTTTCATATCTTAAAGAACACTCTATATAAATATTATAATTTACAAAAATCAATTAATTCCCAACAAGCCATCGATTTTTAATATTATAATCAATGATTAATACTTTACAAAATTTATATAAACAAAAAAATCAAAAACACAAAAAAATAACATTATTTGAAATTTGAATAGTTCTTCTGCATTTAATTTAATTAGAAAGAAAAGACATTAAAAGTCTTCCTAAACGAGGTCCACTTTTGTTGATTTGCCTCCTCTAAGGATTGTGGGTCATCAAAATATATTTTCCGCAGACATTCCCACATACGAATTTCTATTTGGTTAGGTCTTTGAATAAGTAGAAGTTCTGGGATATTATTATTCTGTTGATTTTTGCTAAAGTTGTGAAATAATTTGTAAAGGCGTTATTTGATAGGAGTAAAATTGGTTCGGGGATATAACATATTATTGGAAGGATTGTGGAGAGGGTTTGTAGGATCTACTTCATGTTATTATACGTAGGCCATTTATTTCCGCTATTTTCAAGTTATACAGGTCTGGATTTTTTCGTTTATCATTATTATAATATATTATGTCCGTATTATGCAAGTAATCTGCAAATATTTGCTTGCTGTTGATATTTATATTCCTTAATTATGATATGTCAGAGCTAGAAAGATTTAACTTTTTTCATTTTTGGTCATTTTTTTTGGTGCAATATTGTCACGCTTCGTATAAATTCATATTTTTTCCAATTTTAATTATTTATTTAAATAACATCCTGAACATAAAAGTTTGTTTATGTATGTTGACAATTTGTTTTAAATTGCAATAATGTGCAAGGTTGGTTATTTATTAATTATTAAACATTAGTTTGTAACAATAAACTACGAAAAAGTTATAAAGGTAATGTCGAGGGGACGCGCAGGGCTTTTTCCACAGGGAAGGAACCTCCCTATAGGAGGCCCCCTTGTAGGCGATTCCCAGTAGCAGCTCTAACTCAGGATCTCTATAGTTTAAATTAAAGTCTTTTTTTGTATTTTGAATAATTGCGGTTTGAAAAGTTAGCTTAGGGTTGTGACATGTACCCAAGATATTTGTTGGAGTGGTAAGTTTATCTTTCATTTTCAATTTTTTAATATATTGAGCCCTATATTTTTGTATATCGAGTTAGGACATATTTTGTATAATCGTCTTAAATTATATTTGTTTTCTTCAGCTCCTTTTCAGGGACGAGTTAGCGTCTATCATTAAGAGTACAAGGGATCCCTTTTACAGTTAAGGGCTACGAAGTCAAGTTTAAGGCTAAATAGTGTTTACATGATTGAAGTCTGAATTTATATACTTAAATCGTTACATTGTTTTTTTTAATAAAGACACGCTTAACGTGACAATATTATGCCTAAATATTTAATGTTCTACTGATTACTGATTTTATTGTTCAGAAATAATATACTGCATTTTTAAGGGTTTATGGAGTTTCCCCACTCACGTTAAGTCATAACATCTTAAACTCTTTGGAGTATTTTCATTACATTTCTCATAGTGGATATCATTGTTATGTCATGTGTAAACTGAAGAGTGTTTGTAAGTCTAAAAGTTATTTGGCATGTAAGGAGGAAAAAGGTCTTGGCAGAAAATGTTGTACAGTAATAGGGATAAAATAAGAGTGGAACAAACAGGATTGAAAAACAGTCCTTGAACCTACTGATCAAAAATCGATTTTTAAGGAATAGGCCGTTTGTGCCGTATGCTGTCGAAGTTTTCTTAATATACGGGAAAATTGTCGCAGATTTTAGATTAAAATATTTAACAGTTTGAGTAAGGGAAGTGAAAATAACTAAAAGATAATGTACTCTCTAGCATTTTCCCCAGAATTCAAGTTTCTATTTCTGCATTTACTAATTTTGTACCGTACCAAGTTTTTAAAATAGCTTACCCATTATAGGTAGGTAACGAAGTTATGGGACGGTAATTTTTGACTTTATAAGAATAGCATTTAGTTTGCGAATAACTATGATGTTTTCTTTTTATCATTCTTCCTGAAAGAGTCCATTGTTTAAGTAAAATTAATAAATTTTGATAATGATTAGGTGTATTTTGTACAATATATTTTTTTAATATATTTTAAGGTATGTTGTCTCGATCAAATTTTTATATGTGGATAAAGTTTTAAAGTGGTCTCCTTGATTTATTTCCAGATTACAATCTATTCTTTATCTTGTATAACATTTTTATTTTCGAGTCATAAGCTGGATTATCCATATATGTGGGCGTTAGCGTCGCACCCAATGACAAACGGCTTGTTGTTCCTCTTGCAATAGGCAACTAGTTCTCGCACTATCGCTGGAGGAGAAGGTTGGTCTTGACCGCATGCCCTTGCTATGGATATTAATTTTGAACTCCTTAATAACACGTTTCGATGCCTTTCCTTAAACTGGGAAAAATCGGTCCTTCGCAGCTGCTTGACTGGTTTTTGAAAATGATTGTTTCATTTTAAATTTTTTTCGTCAGTTGAAAGGCTAGACATGGAAGATCACATTGACTTAATTCATACATTCGCGTTTCTACATCAAATATGTACCCCAATAATTTAGCTTCCTAAACTTTCGTAAATACACAATGGGTGAATCTAAGCGTTTTCAATTGCTTAGGAAGAACACCATCAGCTTTTTTTTAATAAGCCGTTGTAACGTCATTTTTGGTACTTTAAAATTGGTGGCAACTGTCCGTACGAACATTCCATTTTCAATAGCTTCAATGAGATTTTGCATATCTTCCATCTTCCAATTTTGTCTTTGGGAGTTTCTTTTACAAGTTCGAACCATAATTGCTTCCGAAAGTAATTAAAAATACAAGATTGTCTTCTAATAGCTAACAAATTTATCCAATAAAAGCGTAGGACACAAAATGATCCAGGAACGTTCTGCCCCGATGCATAACGCATCGTTCTGCGCCATTTCTGAACATTTAAAAAATGCCATATGCACTGCCTAAAGTTCCTTATACGATAGTGTCATAATTAGATAAATGTTATTGTTAGCATTCTTTTTGAATGCATTTATACAAAATATTGATTAGCAAAACACTTAATCAATTATAGAGATTTTTGTAAGGTCAAACATGCAGAAATACTTGTTTACTTCTCAAAATCGTATTTAATGCGAAAACGTGGACGACTTGAAGCGAACTGCTGACTTGCTATCGACCCAAAGAGCCGTTGTAGTTTGTTGAAAAAACGAAAAGGATCGTAATGCCCCAGGGGATCATTTTTACGCGGTCTCCCCTTTTTTCCATTAAAAATGTATGGGCTGTGATATGTTTAGTAAAATTGCAGTTGGATATAAATTTTTATCTATTTTACATATTTTGTATTTTAAATATGGTAAAAAGCAACATTTATTGAGTTGAATACCACATCAATTGATTCTAATACAATTTTGCCAGGTTTATGAATATTACTTCTTATCTTGACTAGTCTATAAGGGTAAAATTAAAAATCAAATATAAATAAACCTACGTTCCTAAAATCGTTACAGTATGTTACTTAGGTGTCATTTTGGAGAACAAAGGAATTACACTAACATAAGTCGAGGTACATACGATATTTTTAATTCGACGTGGTTTAGGATTTTATTTTTAATTGAATTTTACGCCCTTTAACAAAAATAACTAAAATATTGTTCTACTGGCTACCAATGTAGTAAATATAATTTTAAATTCTGAATCCAAGTTCAAAATCTATCGAAAAAAAAAAAATGTTACTGACTAAAAGTAAATAATAAATCCTAAATGATAAAAAGTAAAAAATTTAAAAATATCCAAAAAAACAACAGTTTTTTTAACATATAAAAAAAAGTAGTCTGATAATAAATTTAAAAGTCCATACTTAACTCAAAACTTTCGAAAACAAAAGAACGTTTCATCGCGAGTTCAAGTTTCTCGCAAGAAAAACACTGTCTGGAGAATTGAATCCGAGATGTTGATAAATGTCGAAGATAATTTTTCAGAATGGTATAATGACCCTGTTTAGCGAGGGTTCATCAATATTTTTCAAAGCAAAAGTGATCATAATGGACCCAGTGCTCTGCTGTTGTCAACCCCAGTTGATAATTGAAAAATATGATTTATTATTTTTATTCTCAATTACATTGTAGTCGTGTGGTTTATGACCATGTCGTTTTAACGTTTTTTCTTTATTCCCTTGTTAGATAGAAAAATGAATTTTACTTTTTTAGCTGAAGAAATATATTTTTTACGTCATATACTATATCAAACTGGATATTAATGGAATAAAAAAATTAGTTTTGATTTAAATGCCTAAAATTAGATTAATTAAAATAAAATTTAAGAAAAGTGTATACAGGGTGGACCAGATTTAATTTGCGTATACAGAGATCTCGTAAACCGTAAGATATACATTGTCGGTTAAATGGGGAAAAAGTTTCTTATTTTGACGGATAATACAATGGTCCATAGAAGTTCCAGATTTTCTGACTGGTTCCGGAGATATTCGATAAAATCCGAAAAATCTCATTTTCGTTTTTTAAGTCGTGCGTTATTATAAAAGATACAAAAAAAAATTATACGAAGTTTTTGTTATAAATCAAGTTCCCTATAATCTTCCATGTCAAAAATTTTATTACGACGTTTCGTATTTCCAAGGCCACCTTCAACTTATTTTTTAAATACGGACCTGGATTTTTAACTGTAATTTTTTTATTGCTTTTGTATATCTAAATACAACCATATGTTACACTTTACGATTTTACTACGTTTCGTCTATGAATATATCATCAGCTATGTAGCTACTGATGATACTGTTTCTTACTTGATTAAAACAAGATAGCTAATTAAATAATAATTATAAAACAAAAACTGCTTAAAATGTAAAATTTTAAATATTATTTGAAACATAATACAAGAATTATTTAATTACAAAATGGGTTACAATTTTTTATAAAACATGATTAAATACAACCAGCAAACAAGACTAATGAAGAACGAATTATGGTTGTACACATTCTACAAATAATAAAGCTAATAATAAAAACAAAATTCAAAAACAAAAATAGTCACAATAGTTGCTCAAAATGTAGTCTATTCTGTTGTATACAGAGTGCAATTCTCCTAGACATTTGGGATGTAGTTTTATCAACCATTTCTAATGTAATTTTTTCAAATGCATCTACTATTCGTTGACGAAGTTCTTGTAGATTATTTGGCATATTTTTGTCGTAGATTTGGTTTTTTACGAAGCCCCATACAAAATAATCCATGGGGTTAAGACACGGAGATCAAGGAGGCAATCTTATTGGTCCATTGTTACCAATCCAATTACCACTAAAATATTGATCAAGATACTCTGCAACCCTCCTAGCATTGTGTGCACCACAACCGTCTTTCATAAAGTATTGACGATTTTCTCTTGTTTGTAAGGGCATCTCATCGAGTACTTCCTCCAATAAATGTAGGTATCGGAACTGGTTTAAATTACCATCCAAAAAAATCGGCCCAATAATCTGATAATTGATTAGTCCACACCACACATTTTGGGTAAAACGGAACTGTGGTCTAACTTCTCTGATTAAATGGGGATTAGAAGTAGCATACAAATGCTTGTTCGTAGGAATAAATATTCCACTATAATTTTTGTACTATACAAAATTTTCCTAAAATGGTCCGTATTCGAGAAATTTGACAAAATGTACAAAAAAAATATTTTTTTATAAAAATTGTTTAAATAAAAGTTGTTTGTAATATAATTCTCTAAATTTTTATTCTTTACATAATTTCTCTAAAATGGACCGTATTCGAGATATTTGAGAAAATGTGTAAATTTAGAATTTTGAAGAAAACTCAAAAACGGATAAAGAAAAAAACATTAAATTTTAAACTTAAGGTTTATTTCGGTCTGAAGTGAAATGATTAGATTTTGGACAAAGTCGGAACATCTAGGGGGGTACTTTATAGGAGGCCGTTTTTATATTTTATGGAATATATCTGTTATTTATGTTTGGAGAAGAAAATTGTTCAAATAAAAGTTACTTATAATATTATTATCTATAATTTTTGTTTTATGTTAAAATTTCCTGAAATGGTCCGTATCCGAGAAATTTGACAAAATGTGCAAAATTCTGATTTTTATGAAAATTGTTGAACTAAAAGTTGTTTGCGATATCGATCTCTATAATTTTTGTTGACACATGATTTTTCTAAAATGGACCGTAATGGAAAAGTGCTAAATTTAAATTTTTCAGTATTTTCGTTTTCAATGAATATCTATAGAAAAATGTTTCGAGGTAGATGTATGTGGACAATGTATATATTTAGTTTATCATCTAAACATTTATAGAGATGCTGCAATAGGTTGTACAAAATAACCGGAAAAAGCCTATAAAAACTAGATAGGAAAGTCATGTGTTGGACACATCAGATTTTTTATGTATGTTTAGCGATAATGCTTTACCACCTTGTCCGATTTATATGATTCTTTTTTTGTTAGTAAGGGGGTACCTTAGGGGTGGTCCCATATAAATTTGGTTAAGATGTGGTGATGGCATCTGCATGTTTTTGAAGTTGGTTTCTTTAAATTTTTAATTTCTAATACTTGTGGAATGTTAAGAATGTTAGAAATGTTAAACAGTGGAAATGATTGGAATTCCTAAAATTGTCACATAAGAAATTCATAGGCGCATTTTAAGAAAATTGATCTTAAAGTAGTTATGATGAACCGAAAATTCTGAAAATCAATAGGGTTCTAAGTGAGAAGTAATTATTCAAGAAAATCGAAACCGTAAGTCAATCAGAACTTTATTTCTAGAGTTATCGTGCCGGCATACATACACACAGACAACCAGATGAAAATTTTTCTTTTGCATTTTCTAAAAAAAGTTTTAAAAAAAGGAGTTAAGAAATTTTTTTCGTCTGCACGAATGCAATACTGAGGCCCTATAGGAAGGGCCTCAGTAATATATTTAAATATATCACTGTAATAAGAAGTTCAGAGAATTAAGTGAGGTACGTATTTTATTTTTAATTCGAATTTTATTTTCTTTAATTAAGGTACCTTTTTATAATTATATTAGTATCGTTTTAAATTTTATTTTAAATATATTATTTTTAAATTTTTTAAATTTATTTGGAATATGAGGATACCAATAAAAACTCCCAGGCCGGATATTTTGGTAAGTAATAGAGATATTTTAATTCTGTGAAAGCCAGTTCATAGAGCACTAAGAGAGCTTCAGTCATAGATATAAATTGATTTTAAATAGGTCAATATGTAGATGGCGCTGCGCTCAATAAATATTTTTCGATGGGATATCTTTCTTATGTAGCGCATCTTGTAAAAATGCATTTTTAAATAGATTTTGTTCTATGAACTAATTCAATAAATCTAGCCATTTTTGATATACAGAGTGGGTCACTCAAAACAGTTTTATCCTATTTTTCATCATCATTGGATTTTAAGAAAATGCTAAAACAGGTCGATTTTTATTCTAAATTAAAAACATTTTTACAATACAGACATCTGTCATGTGTCAACCCTCTCCCTTTCACTTCTCCAATACTTTAATTTTTAATGGGTAATGTACCATGTATAGCACATCATTAAGTCAAAGCAATTTTTTATATTGACTAGATCGTTCTCGGCTTTTTTTACCAGTTTCCAAGATTTATCCGAATATTGTATAACGGTATCATCAGCAAAAGGCGATATGGTACCATTACTTCTTATCTCTAAAAGACCATTAATATATATGGAGAATAGAATGGGCCTCAGTTCTGTTCCTTGTGGAATACCATATGTTACAATACATGGATCACTTAACTTATCTTCAATTTTGACATACTGAACTCTGTTAGCTAGGTATTTTAATATATTTGCTAGTACTCCTCTAAAACCAAGGTTCTCTAGTACATCGATCAATATTTTATAATCAACGGTATCGAAAGCCTTCGCTAAGTCTAAAAATACACATAAGATTGATTTACTTTAATCAAGTTTTTTTACAAATGTCATTAGTTAAAAATGTTTTGTTGACATACCTTGCTTAAAACCAAATTGTGGTTCCGATATATAATGATTATAAAACAAAAAAACATGTAACTACGTACAAATAACTTGAAAATCATTTATTAAAATGAGTGTTAGATTTTAATTTTAAACGTTTTTGTATATATGACCTTAATTTTTTTGAGTTCTAAATATATTACTACTTTAAATTGCACAAAAAAAGCTTTAATACCCACATAATGCAAAACTGACTCACCCAATATATAAATCCCATCTTGTTGTATAGTATAATTTCTGTTGTTTATTATAATAAACATTTCTACACGCTTTTAACATAAAACCACAATGAAAAGTTTGTAAACTTTTTGTTAAAATCTCTCACTTATTGCTCAGATTAATTTCGGTAATAAACTTAATCTGCTAATCTGTTAAAAATAAAATGAAGAAATTTGAAAGCAGCAGACGAATAATAGTTTATATAAAGCTTTTATAGGTTACTTGAGAAGTAAAGGGATATAAAACCTGCATATTAAAATAAATGAACACATTTCTCGGTTACTGCAACAAAACATAAAAGAGATGAAAAATTTACTTGATAAAAGGTTATCGTGGGAGAAGAAAAGGAAAACTAAAGCTAGCTTTACATTTTTAAGTTACTCGCGGAAAAGTGGTCGTTAAGTTGTGGTTTATGTTTATGCTCTTACGACTGCGATTTCATTATGGTTGCGCCATTTCAAGAAATGTGTTGTTGTAAGTTGCATTTGAAATTATAATAAACTGACCGTTTCCAGATCTGAAGGAGATACTTCTGGCTAATAAAAGGATTATGGCTAGGAAAAGAATGGTAAAACATTGTAAAACATGAAAATAAATTTAAAATTTTGTGACCATTCAACACTCCCGCTCAAGTAACAATTTGTTGTTTTATAAAAGCTAAAAGACTATTTACAAAACAAGATTGATTAAACAATATATTAGTTAAGAACATCTGCGTAAAATTAGTGTTTCCAATGTCCGGAATTTTTTCCCATACTTAACTATTCCCGACATTGGGACACTAAGGTTCCCTCTAATAATTTAAAAGGAAAGTCACTCCTGGTTTTTCATTAAATATAATTCTTAACCTATTTGGTAATATTATTTGTATGGCCAAGAATAATCAAGAAAAATCAGATAAATCAAAGCCTTTAACCTAGTGAACTAAATATATATTTCAAAAATCCAAAATATTGAACACTAAAGAAAAACAAGTATTTTTTAAAAACTCTTTCCGCTGGCTGCTGATACCAGCCACGAAAAGGAAATGATGGCCTTTGACGCCATTACCCACCAAAGTGCTTCCAACTATTTTTTATGTACAGAAATTGCATGAGCTCATCCACTGCAAAGGCCACATTTCAATAATTCCCTATGCTTTCCAACGTTACCGCATATGATACATACCCAGGATATTTACTGGACATCCCAATATCCACTGAATGTCCAGTCCATGGTGGATATCTATTTTATATCCTTGAGATGTAATTTATAGACATGCAAATGTCCATAAATAATAGTAATTATATAACAAATTATTAAAAAATTATGCCACTGTACTGTTTAAATATTTAAAATTAAATTTTTTTTAAGGCGTATTTAATATTCCATGGATATCCACTAAATATATCAAAGTCTAGGCGCGAACGCAAACCAATGGTGGATATCCACTAGATGTAATTTATGGATATATTATGTACCTAAATATCGGAAAATATGTTAATTGATTTAATAATTAATAAATTGCTTAAATATTATGCCATGTGATAACTAAGAAAGTATGTAGGTATGGTTTATAGAAATATAAAATTAGTAAGCTGTATACAATATCCCACAGATATCCGCTAGATAAATAATATTGGCAATGAACGAGAGCGCAGGCGCGGATATTTTCTGCCCTCACAGGTGCCATCGGCCATTTTATAGTTTGTTTTCGTTTTGTTTGTATTCTGTGCATGAGGTTTATTTGATAATTTTGGATTAAAATGAGGTAAGTAAGCTTTAATACCTAAATTTATTAGTGTAAAAGGTTAATAGACTTTAGTTAAATAAGACAATGGTTAAATTCACGTTATTAAGATTGTTGAGTTGGTTGTATGAATAATTTAACAAGTAAGGTTAGGTTATGTTTAGCTGGACCAACAGTTTAGATAAATAAGTATATTATACAGGGTGTCCCGAAATTAGACAATAATATTTTAACAGCATAATCTACATCTTAAAATACATCTACATCGAAAGGTTACCATCTTACTGATTAACTGGCCAAAAAAGCAGCCAACCAAATACTTTTTGGACCTGATCTTTCTATTGACCTGAGAAAATCGGGTGAGACAGACCTAATTAAAGAACATTCCCTTGTAAAATTGAAGGAAAGATGGGATGAAACAAGAAACTGCAGAGTTGCCAGGGAGCTTTTACTTTATTCACTGTAGCAAACAAATACTTGACTAAGACTAGACAGAATCAGCGCCTGGTCACAGGCATTCTGTCTGGTAGTTGCCAAGTACGAAAGCATCTTCATTTTATGACCCACTAAATTCCACGTAAATAATTGTAACAAAAGTTGTTATATACAGGGTGTTCTGAAACAAAGTATACAAAATAAAGTTTATTACCTAAAATAAAGATTGGTTCTTAATTTAACAAATACCTCTTCGTTGTACTAAAATTTCTAATTTTTAATTTAAATATTTAATACTTAAATAATGAAACTTGGCTAATCGGTTGCAGTTATAAAAAGAAACAACCCTGTCAAATTTGGTCATTATCTTATTTATTTTCGACTATTTTTAATAAAACATAAAAATATGTGTTTTATTAGGAAACATTTAATAATCACAAAATCATACTAAATATCAATTGTAAAATAATTAGAACCAGCCTATATTTTTTTGTTGTTTGTGTTCCACCTTTTGGATCCCAGTACTATCAAACCAACCAGTTTGAATCGATGCGGAACTACAGCCTGCGGCTTATTCTGTCACCATTTATATGTGTCACAAATTTTTCACTCGCTAACTCATTTACCGTTATTTATTTCACTTATTACTATGGTGCCAAACCGTCAGCCATACACTACGTGGCTGGAAATATACGGCTTAGCTGTTGGATGCATAGTATTCTCGCATAGTGTTCTTGCTAGACCTGATAATAATTTCAATATTCTACTATTTTTATATTACTGAAAAATTCATGGAATTATTATTAATATTATTATTTGCGTTGTCGCTCCGGAAAGACATAAAGATTATTAAAATTGTTTAACTATAGTTTTTCGCAATTCAATTTATTTCAATTTCACTTTAACAATTCAACTGTACAACTTATAACATGGTCTATCATAAAACTGACACCTTGACGTCAGGATCATTGACTTATATGGGCTAGCTTGAACCGTTCAGAAATTTATTGACACGAAATGACATTTCTAGACATTTTTCGACTATTTTTCTTTTCTTATTTTGCTCGTACCTTATATTATCAGTTTTTTTTTTTTTGAGAGAAAATGGTTTTTATATTTTCAGTAGAACCACGCCCGTCTCCCTTTGTTTATTCTGTTTTACTACCGTCAAGAATAGGGCCTCATACTATGTATATTTTCTTAAAAAGTATTCTCTACATAATACTTTATGAGAAGTTAAAAATTTTAATTTTTTTTCTCAACTTGTTTCTGTTGGCACAGTGTAGTTCTTTTATTTAATTTTTAATCTACACTTATTCTTGCACTAGGAAATAATTATTACTAATTAAATTTAAGTTTCGTGTTGACCGACTAAAGATCTCAAAAGGTCCTTCAAGCATAAGGGAAAATCACTATTAACTCTCATCCAAACAGTTACTTCAAGTCGAATAACTCGACGGCCTCGAAATTTCACGGTATCCGAGATTTATTAAATGCACTGTTTCAAAATCGAAACATACAAATTTCGCTTTATGCTTTCGAGTCTATCTCGGATGCTCGTCTCTCGAGTGCTCTTTTGTTTCGGGAATACGGAAGGAAGAGAAAATAGAGAGCTAATCGATTTCACTTTATAGTTCCACTTATATGATATTTCATCCGCGCTAAGGAGCCGGGAAAACAGACTAAAGAGATTACGTTCTTTATAGTATAATTTTGTTTTCATTTGCTGCCATTCGTGTCAATATAATGGGCTCTAAATTGAACCTAAATGTTTTTGGAGATATGAATTCAATTTTACCCATTCTGATACTAAATATATAACATCGACTTGATTATTTGTAAAATGTTTCGAATGTAAGGACCATAATGTGATTGCTTTATTTTGGACATAAATTATGTGTCTCCTGTCCTACAGGTTGTTCCACCTTAGACGAGCCACCCCGTACATTTCTCATCTCATAGTAATTGGAAAAATTTCCCGAAACAAATCGGATAATTTTCTTTGGGGGACATCTTCTTACGTATATTTGAGGCTTGAACGACCAACTCCCTATGAGGGGGCGCTTCAACCCCTCAAAATTGAATGGAGAAGAGGGTTGAGCGATATCTCATTTGTAAGGTCTTGGAAGTCTCTTTACAACGGTATATGAAAAAAATCACATTCTTAAATAAAAATTTTTATCAAAAAAATCACAACTGCGTTTTTAAATCAAATGTTCAAATTGTCCTCCCTTGACTTCCATACAATAATAAATTCTCTCAAACTAATAAATAAAAGAAAAATCAAAACATTTTCTTATCTTGCCTTAATTTTTTGTTCTTAGAAGGTGTTTATCACGTTTCTTCGATCATTTTATGTATTAAAAATCAATCTGTTGAGTTACTACTTTGCTGATTTGCTTACAATTTTAAAAATAAATTATGGTGTACACATTTCAAGAACGTGTTAAGCTGGTTAGCCTGTATTACCAAAATCAAAATAGTGCCCAAACGGCTGCAAGGATATTTAACCGAAACCATCCTTAACGTAGTGTTCACCATAAGTACGTTATGAAATTGATTTCAAAATTTGTTGAAACGGATTCAGTAATGGATAAAAAAGGGCACCTATTGAAATTGTGAATGATGAAGGAGCAGCTGTATCGGTATTGGGCCATCCATGTCCAACTTATGCCAAACACGCAATCTGTCCGACAACTTTCTGCTGTTTCTGGTATTGGCCAATCTAACGTTTCCAGAATTATACATAAACACAAGTTCCATCCGTACAAAATTAAATTAGTTCATGAACTAAATAATGATGATTTGGATCAAAGGCAAGAGTTTTGCGAAATTATGGCCGAGCGTATCAACAATAACCCAAATTTCTTGTACGTTTGCTTTTCTGAGGAATGCAATTTTTCACTTAATAAAGAGGTTAACCAGCATAACTGTAAAATTTGGAGCGATACAAATCCTCATGTATTTTGAGAAGACACACTCAATATCCAAAAAAGCTAAACGTTTGGGTAGAAATTTTGGGGGACCACCTAATTGGACCTCTGTTTATTCCTGGTAATTTAAATAGCAAAATTTATCTTGAAATGCTAAAAAAACGCGATTGATCCGTTAATAACAAAAAAATTAGAAAACGATTCTCTACTAATTGAACAACAATTGCATTTTCAACAAGACGGAGCTCCTCCTCACTACTCCGCATCAGTTCGACAATACCTCAATTTACAATAGCCTGATCGTTGAATTGGAAGAAGAGGTCCTATGAAGTGACCTGCTCGCTCTCCTGTGGTGACTCGTCCTAACTGAAGTATGATAAATTGATGAAACTAAAAGTGCAATTAAAATCAATCTTTAATCCATAAAACTTTTTTGACAAATATATTTAAAAAATTCGAGAGACGCTAAATTGGTGGTTTTCACCTAATTGAGACTGAGGCACACACAGATAAACTCGTAGTGTGAAAACACGAGAAACAGTTTGATTGGGAACGAAATACCGAAAACCGATAATAGTATAAAGACGTTGATTTTCAGGTTTGTGAAGCATTGACATTAGTTAGGTTATACCACATGATGATAGTTACATTTCTTGATTTTTGAAACCATTTCATATCGCCTTTTGATTATAGGGTTTACAACTTGTCCGAAGAATTTATCTAATAAAAAATAATCCCTTTTTAAGCCTGCTCATGTGAAATATTTGAGCTACTTACTTCTTAAGCCCATTTATATAAAAACATTTGGCCCCGTTTAAATATGTCCATGTAAAATTAAACGATCTCTTTACCCCTTTAGCCTGCCTATGTAAAAATATTTGTTTTATTTGTCTCTCTATGTAAAAATTAAGCCTACCTACGTATAAAAATTTTAAATAATTTCAAAAGAGCAGCAATATAATTTTGGTAAATTTATTAATACCAATTCGTTGGGCAGTGCATTTGTCATTCTGATTGTTTAAAAAAAGTAGTGTTGGACGACTACTGCTGGATTTATTACATCTTTTTTAAAAGTTGTTGATAATTATAATTTTTTTAGGAATTTTTGTCTTAGTTTTGGGCAAATTTACTAAAAAAGTTATTCCAAGGTCTTCGATATCACTAGTTTTTAACCGATTTCAAAAAAGGAGGAGGTTCTCAATTCGTCGTAATTTTTTTATGTATGTTCAGAGATAACTCTTTAACACGTTGTCCAATTATAATGTTTCTTTGTTAGAAAGGGACTACTTTTGGGGTGGTTGCATATTAATTTTATCAAAATATAATAATTAGAAAATTCTCAAACTCTTCATTTTTAATGTATGTTTAGCAATAATTCTTTACCACCTTGTCCAATTTCTATGATTCTTTTTTTGTTAGTAAGGGGGTACCTCAGGGGTGATCCCATATACATTTGGTTAAGATTTAGTCACGACATCTGCACGATTTTGAATCGGTTTTTTAAAATTACTTTTAATACTCGTAATAATTATTAATATTCAATACATCCTTTTAGCCCGACAAGCGTTCATTATTTCCATTATTAAAGATCCTAAGAAATAATTACCTAATTGTAATATATGAAGAAAAACATGTATAAATAGACTTTTTTGTCTAAGGTTTACTAACAAAATTGATACAAGATCTTATAAATCACTAATTTTCATTAAGTATATCTCATTAGTCCGACAAGCACCCATTATTCTAATCATTAATGCAACTTAAAAAAATAAATACTTAATTGTAATATATGAATCTTATTCAATAACCTACCTTGGCTGCAAAGTATTTGCCGTCTGATGCTTTAACCTTGTCAGGGTTTACCAAGATGTTTTACCTAACGCACCACATTTCTGTCTAAGAGCTCTTTGCATGAGTTCAAAGACTGTGGTTTGGGCTTCCTTCAGATAACGATGACTATGTCATCGGCATATCTTTAGGCGTACAGCCCTTGATTGTTCAGTGTTTTTAGTAGTTCATCTGCCATTAGATTCCACAGTAGAGGAGAAAGGACTCCACCCTGTGGGCATTCCCTGTGAATATTCACCTGCATGGTTTCACTGAACATTTGTGCCTGTACTTGCCGTCCGCGTAACATGTCTTTTATTCACGAGCAGATGATGTCTTCTATTTCATGTTTGTGAGCGGCAATTACCATTGATTTAATGGAGGTATTATCAAAATCTCCTTGTGTATTAAGAAATGCTCCTAGGACTATTTCTTGGCCACTGTGTCCCCCTTCTATCTTAGTTACGAGATGATGCAGAGCAGACTAACAATATTTTTATGATTGATAGGCATGTTGGTTTGTGTGATATGGCCTCTCTATCAGAGTGGTTTGCCGGACATGCTGATCAATCAGTTTTTCGAATCCTTTCAATAGAAATGACGTCAGAGTTATTGATCTATAGACCTTTGCCACGGCATACGTCAAACGTCCTGGTTTATGTATAAAGATAACTCTGCTTTGTTTCCAGGTGTTTTGTACATGTTTATGCGCAAAACTTGGCCTGTAGAGCCCACAAATATGCGGGGCCAGCGTTTCTGTTGCCTGCTGCAAAAGCACAGGCAGCTATCCATCTTGTCCCGGTGATTTGTATGGATTAAAGGTGCGTATTGCTTATGTTACTTTCTCTGTTATGACTACCCGTTAAGCAGTTTCCCATTCTTGGCTGGAAACTCGTATTTGAGAGTTCCAGTTCGTGTGGGTTTGGTTTGCTGCATTAGAATTTATTGTGCAATCAGGAAAATGAGTTTTGAGAAGTAGTTCTAATGTTTCCATTCCAGTTTCAGTGAAAAATGAGTTTTATTTTTGCATTGACAAAAATTATAACATAACGTATTTAGTGGTACACTAGGTCATCAAACAAATTACTAAGATATTTTTAAAAATGAATAATCTTTTAATGCAATACTATTTTTAAATATTTTTTTTAATTTGCTAATACATTAATACAAACCTTGAAGAGCAATAAAACAAACTAACATTTTATTCAAATAACCTATCGTTGCTCTGAGACGACAAAACGTTGTAGCCAACCCAACAGTTGTAAGGCGAAAATAAGAGAAAGATAGCAAAAACTGTTTGGAAAAATAGAAGATACAAAATTCTTTCGTTTTTCTCGCGTATGAGTAATGCGAAAATGTCAAATAATGGCAAAGGTAGATTTAATGATATGCCAATCTGACATAACATCACTTAAACATTATTGGGTTTAAATGTATTGATTTAAGCGGTGATTTCTTCAAAACCGTAATTTTAAATTAACGTATTAATCTTTATTTTCGCTCAAATTTCAAGAATCGATCAAGCGATTGCGATATAAAAAATATTTTTCCATTAAAATTCAAACGTCGATTGGGAAAAATAATCTACCCCACTGATAAGATGTCAATGTTCGAACAAACATTACGAACGACCTCTTCTAGATTCAATTCAATATTTTAAAAGTTTTGGAGGGTCCGTCGTCTCAAATTAAACTTCCGTTATGTTTTCTCCTTCGAACAGCGAAAAATTGATTTGACTTTCATAAATAATTTAGTCGGAGCTGAGAGAATTTTCGTCCACCATGGAATTTCGCTACGATCCAAAATATAATGCAAATTCTCGGGTTTCATCGAAATATTGAGGCAGACAGCTTCAATTTTGCTAGAAACTGCATCTTAAATGGGGACGATTTATTTATGAGATCTCATTATTTTTTGAAGATTAAATTTTCAGTGTTATGAAAGACCATCTAGTTTATGCGATACTATAATACGAAACTTTACATTTTTTTATTTAATAATTCACTCTTCCTTTTTACGGTAAAACAGATAAAATTATTCATATTACGTAGTAACAAAATTGATAGAGAATGAAAGACTAAAATTAGTTCCAATGATTGCATTCACACAGTGGCTCGTGAGGTAGTGCCACTGTGCCATGCCACTACCTTATTTTTGATACAAAAATATATTTTTTCTATTTTAAACGTCTTAACATATTTTTATTTTATTTTATGCATTTCTGGGTAGTAATATGGTAGTAAAGTTACGTTTTTATAGCTGGCGTATATCGCACTACGTAAAACTAAGGTGTTACACGCCCAACAGGAGTATGATTTAAATCTGACCATTTTTCTACAACGCATTTAACGTAGTTCCCTTGCATGAAACGTCGGCTGTGCGAGTCTAAGCAAGAAAACAAAGACGCAATGAGAACAACCCTCACAGCAATAGAAGGTATATTGGAGTTTCCACTACTTCGCTTTGTTGCACAAAAGGATACCATTTTAAATGCTTACATATTAGAGAAAATTATGGCTATATTAGATTAGATCAGATCAAATAAGCAATACAAAGTTAGTGACAGGGGACCAGACATCAGATAACCGAGCGTTATTCATTCAACTCTCTTTAAACAGTTTTAATACCAAATAGAACAGATATCGCCATATGAGAGCCCAGTAACCAAAAAACGGAACAAACCTCTTATACAAACAGGTCTAAGCCTGCGGACAGAACTATGGCTGGAGTATTATCTTCTCTGCCAATTTTAGCGCTATGCGGTCGGAAAACTTATCTTACAATTTTAGGCTGAGGTTTTTGAAACCTTACAATTTACAAGAACAAACACCTGAAGAGCAAGGAAATGAAACCAAGTACATTTTTTTTGTAAAGTAATCGATCAGAATTCACCAAAGTCAAAAAAATCCAAAACAACAATGAAAATATAATTTAATAATAGTTAATATTTTTATTTCAGTTTGTATTTTAAACAATTTTGAAATTATTGCTAACCTACCTAAATTATGATTATTTTATTTTCGGTCTGCATCATTCTCTTTTACAAAAAAACAATAATTGCTTGGTAAACCCTGTAATATTTTTTAAAAATATTCTAGGGTAAAATAAATTATAACCAAATTATGCTAAAAGTGAAATAAAATACTGGGTTCTATTTAAAAAAGTACCTTTAAATTTACTTGAGAAAAAGGGTATAACACACTTATTGAAATAATCCAACTAATTGGGATATTACTCTAGTCAATGGCTTACATTGAACTAGAAAATTATTCAGGGTAGTACGCTGACACTCTAAAAAGTAAAACTGTCCCGTACATTTTGGGTTTAAATAGACTATCGAAAACAGGAGACTAGAAAAAGGGATATTAGATTAAGGACTGGGGTCTGACAGTCTGGCCATTTGCTTCCCCAGTATTTACGGGGTCTTTGAAACTTTAGATCCCGAAACACCTTATGGTGAAAATTAAAACTTTTGTGCAGCGGTTCATATACTAAATGCAATCTTTAAAATATTTTAACATGTAATTTTGATTTTGTTTTGAGACATTTTCATATAAATGTCGATTTCTTCATTATTATTTATTTTTGAGACTATTAATAATTTTGTATTTATTTTAAACATACACATGTTACTATTTATTTAATTTTAGTATTATTCTCTTCTCCTCGTTCCAACACCAGTTATTTATTATTCCGAAAATGTATGAAGCCTCAGTGTTTCTACCTCTACGGACTAAAAGATAATATAACTAGTTACCAAGAACCGCTCAACTATGTTATTAAGATAATATTTTGTTTTTTTAATTTAATTTTTTAATATTTTTTTGGCTGGTGACAATGCTACCTTAATTCCTTAATAGTGTATTGACAGCAGTAGTTAAAGACCTATCAGTTGTAACACATGAGTCTTTTGATTAGTTGATTGTTACACCGACTTAATTATACACACTGTATTTTTTACGAAAAAGTCTTTAATTTTGTATTTTAGATAACCTTTCAATTTTCTTTTTTTTTGTGGTATTTGTCTAAAAAAATGTGTTTTATGTTCTGCCTGATATTTTATTTTTTTAAATGTTTTAATAAAAGTTTTTTTAATTTTTTTATTTCTTGTCTTACCAAAACCACCCTCTTTAATAAATAAAAAATTAATAATGAAAATATAAATACAATAAAAAAAAATGAATCTGATGAATAATATTGGACACTTAATTATTTAGGAGGGAACAAAACTCATACAGAAGGAGTCATGCGACCACATAAAATGATCACTAACAACGTAAAAGTGTGCAAACAGGCTTGAAAAGAATTATCTTATATACCTACAAATAATATATATTAAACGTTTACAGTGTTGCCAATACTAGATGTTTATTTTTGTTTTCTAAGAAACTTAATACATCTTATTGGAAAACAAAAAAAATGCATTTGCGCTATCAGTTTCTGTAAGGAGGAAAAGATGGAGCATCGTGGTGGATAAGATGATGTATATAATAAAAGTAAAACATATTTATAATAAAACGTGAGATTAAACATTAAAATATTTAAAAAAAAATTAAAAGAATGGGATTAACTACGACAAAAATCGCAGATATAGTTATCCGAACTTTGAGCACCTGAGCAGGCTTTGTGGGATCAAAAACCACAACGTATGCATCGGAATCATACTTCATTATTTTTGCCAAAGTCACAATATACTGCGCATATTTCTCCCGCATAACCAACATCATCTAGTTTTTTTATCAGAATCACAAATTTCTTTCTCATCGTAGCTTTCTTCATCACTATCGCTTTCAATAATAATTTTTTTAGTTGTTTTTTTTTTGTTTTGGTTAAATTATTTTTATTTGTGTTTGATGTTTTGTTCGGTTTGCCCTTTATTTTATTTTCTTTATTATCTGCTGAGTTTGTCAAATTTCTCTTAGCTACGTTTGCCTTGTCTATCTTATTTTTTTATATTATATTTTTCCTCCAAATCTTCTTTATGTATCCCAAATTTTACTAATAAATAAATAAATAGGTAAAGCCATACAGCTGCAGTTTCAGGGTCAACAGAAATATTAGATGTAAAGGTAAAAAATGTACTTATTAAAGTTATTTTTTTGCTAACAGATGATACTTATGTGGTATTTGACATACGGATATTAAAGAAGCCTCTGTAAAATAGGAACATGCGCATTTTTGTCAGCTACCGTTGTCGCTAGTCGCGCATAAATCTTTCTGATATATGTAGTTAGACGAGTACAAATAGAAATCGTATCGATGCTCACTACCTGTGGTCTCTTTCTCTTGCTCTTACTGTACTTTTCGTTTTTATAATTCCCTAACTGTATATCCAAAGAACTAATTTAAAACGTTCGAAATCCATTTTTATTTTAACATTACCTGTCGCAGTTTGACCGATATGCAGGTTTCTATCGGTGTTCTCGCGACATAAACAAAATAAGACCGACATTCAGCCCTTGACTAATTCTGGAACTGTTGGAATAATAAAGTTTTAAAATACCTGTGCGATCCATAGGCCTGGCAGATGTATAACTTGGATTAAAAGATTACCTTCTGATTGAACACTAAAGAAATTATTTGATTTATCGCTATACATGGTTCACTTATTTCTTTAGGAAATTTGTTACTCATGCCATGTTAATATGTGTTTAATGTGTTTTATTTGAAAGGTACTAAAGCTCTGATGCTGAGAGGAAGAGAAGTCGCTTAGCACCCTTGAGAATCACGCTTGTGACGTTGACCAATAAAAAGTGCATGACGCCTGTGGCGCTAACCAGTGAAAAGTGGATAAGTGATTATGTATGTGACGTAGTTACCTGTCGCGGACCTTCCTTAGCGGCCAAGATAGTCCGGTTACAGAAACGTCTCCAGGAGTAAATTTATAATGTATGCAATGCGGAGTATAACCGATGAATGTAATTCAATATTATTTAATATAATATCAATATTTTTATTATTTTTATAATTAAAATATCGCACAATTTATAAATTTTATTTAGAAAAGTTTTTTTGATCTCCTTCTTCACTTTATTATGTATCCCAAAGTATTTGTCTTTTGGATTCCATTTTATTATTTACATTTTAGTTCTTCTATAAAACAGAAAGTAAATAATTATATCGAGACTATTAGTTACCTACCACATTGTGTTAAATTTCTTACGTTCTCTTTTACCTTTTATAAATGAATTTTAAAATGAAAAATATTATTATTTCATTTTAAAATTGAGTTAAGTTTAGTCAGTATATAATAGCTATTATCACTTTGTACTGTAATCAAAGAAAAAGATTGTCACTTGAAATTATCTTAACGAGTTCAAGATCAATTATCAACTTCTCCGATTTCTCTGAACCTTTCCATCCACTCAGGGGATTATTTTATATTTCTCTAAATAGCTGCTAATTAGCCTTTTCAACCTTTTAAACACAATTATAATAAATTTTCAACGAATCTGGAGCAGCAAATTTTGAGAAAAATCTCGTTAATTTTGGGAAGTAGCGATTTGAATTGGCGAGTTAGCCAAAGCGTAGAGACTAATTGGGAATCCGCAACTTTTCAAAATTTAATTTACTTGCCAACTTATAAATTCGATAAAAATGTTTTTAAGTGAATTTTATTATCCAGGAAAAATAACGATGCAAATTAGGCGTTCTTTATTAAACGTGGTATTTTAGAATATTTAGTGTGTTATTGTTGAACGTAAACCTAATTATTTGTTATTCCGGCAAAGGAGAGATGGGGGTCTTGTTAACCCCACATTGATGTTAAATGCCCTAATTTCCGCATCAGACATCTCTTTCTCTCTCTCTCTCTTATTTAAAATACAGGATGTCCGGAAAGTCAATAGATAATAGATAATACTGAAAGGACGATGGACCAACTCATAAGCTTTCAGCAAAACAAAATATGACCTTAGTAAAAAATCGGTAATTTTCGAGATATTGCCATTTTAATAAAATTCGTTAAAATCGTCCCTTTAGATCAGATTTTCGAGTGTCAGTCCTAATAAAATGTATAATTTTTAGATTCTGATTTAGGTTTTGCAACAAAGACAAACATTGAACCAAAAGTTCAAAATATTCAATAAGAAATCTTATTTTACAGAGAAATACTTTATTTTTATTTTCCATCACTCAAGTGCAACACCTCATACTGTACAAAAAAAGGTCTAACTTACCAGGCTAGTGATTTGAAAAGTAATGTATTTTAGAAACTACCCATTGTTCTAATAAACAATTTACTGTTATTGACTTATAGTGAAGGATATTCCTAATTTACCTTATGAGAACATTAATAACATTAATTAAATCATGTTAAAAAAAAGTTTTATTTCTCTTACCAAAAATTAAACAAAAATCAACAGCCTAGACTAGGAGGCCATGAAACAAGTGTTATCGCCATAGCAACAAGCAAAAAACATTTTTGTTTTTATTTTGTTACTGTACTGTCAATAACCTTTGCTTGTAAGTATCTGGACTTGTGTGTTACCTTTTGATTTGGATTTGATTGTACTGGAGATCAAATGAAGTGACCTGACTTTCCTGTGGACTTTGAACTACCGTAAAACGGGGTTACTTCGACAGCGGGGGTAACTTCTACATGTATATTACACTGCATTTCTTTTCAGGCTTTTTGTTGCTTTTTAGGTTATTCAATGTTTTTTCATTGTGTTTATTTTGTTTAATATATTTTTTCATTAAAATTACTTTGTTTTATTTGTTATTATTTTTTTTTATTTTTTTTATTTTTTTATTTTTTCAGTTTCCTTTAGTTTTTCTTTTTGTTTCAGGTTAGATAGGTAATTTTATTGAAGATGCCGCGCACCTACGTCAAAAAGCTGGGAGGTAGACCTTACCTCAACTACAAAAAGAAGAATATGGACAAAGCTATTGAAGCGGTAAAAAACGGCATGTCCAAATTCAGAGCTAGTAAAAAATTTAAAGTTTCGAGAACAACACTGATAGACAAAATTCAGGAAACTCATCCTTTAAGATCGGGTCGTCCATACGTGCTGACTGTCGAGGAAGAACAGTTGTTAGCAAAAACCCTTGGAGTAGTGAGCGACTGGGGCTTCCCCATGACACACCAGGATAAACGTAGAGTTGTAGCGAAATTTGTGACGAAGCAAGGAAAGAACATTCCAAAATGGAATAACAACGAGCCAGGTCTGGATTTTATAAACAAGTTTGCTGCTAGAAACAACCTGACAACCCGATTGGCTTCCAATATAAAACGTTAGAGGGCTGCAGTGGGTAAGCCGGAACTACAAGAATTTTTTGAGAACATTAGGGGCATCTTAGAAAATTGTCCGAACATGTCTACAACCACGACGAGATGAACATCACCGATGATTCTGGCTCTAATAAAGTATTGGTGCTCAGAGGAACCAAGAGAGTCGAAAGAGTTCAAGAGCACTCAAGGACATCGGTCAGTATAATGGTTTGTGGAATAGCTAAGGGGAGCTTGCTTCCTTCCATGGTTGTTTATAAAGTCCAACACCTATATGAAAATTGGACGACTGGAGGTCCTGCAGGCTCAGTTTATCAGGTGACGCCAAGTGGATGGTTTGATATGACAACTTTTCAAAAATGGTTTTTTGATATCCTGATCCCTCACATAAACGCCAACAGCATCTCAGACCAAAAAAAAATTTTAATCTTGCGTCACACTTCTGCCCTCGTGTCATCGAAGCAGCTCAAGCGAATAATATTTATAATATGACTCCCCTACCTGCAAACTTAACGCATTTGATGCAGCCCTTAGACGTGAGTTTTTTCGCTCCTATAAAGCAAAAATGGCGCGAAGTTCTGGATTCATGGAGAAAGGAATGTCGTCGAAAGAAAGCATCTCAAAGGAACAATTCCCAAAATTTCTAAATCGATTGTGATTCCATGTAGCAAATAATGCTGCCATAAACCTACAATCTGGCTTTAGGGCAACAGGGCTAAGCCGTTGTAATCCAGAGAGAGTTCTAGCAAAAATTCCTGGCGACCAGTCGGATTCCGGGAAGGTGCTGGATTCAAGTTTATTAGAGTTTCTAAAGGAGGCTAGAGGATATTCTAATGAACCGTCAAATACTCTCAAAAGGGGAAGGAAAGTAGCCACAAAACCAGGCCAGCAGATGCAAATGCCAGTTGGATAAAGAACTCCAACACACTCAGACTCAGCAATGAAACCACTGGACTAACCAGACATTCCTAAAGTTAATACAACTTCCACTACGCAAAAACCACAGAAAAATTTGAAGGCAAGCCGCTCCATCAAACCTAAAAAAAAAAAACTAAAACCGTTGATTTTGATGAACCTGGACCATTGAGAGCTTACCAAAAACAGACGAAAGTTGACATTAATTCTAAATCTTTTTGCTCGGTATGCAAATGTTCTTACGCAGCTTACACTAACAGTAATGGCTAGATTTGTTGCGTTTCTTGCTTAAAGTGGGTTTGCGGTATTTGCAATTGTGGGTTCAAGGACCCTCAATATAAATGTCCTTCGTGCAGTTCGTGTTCCATTTGCTTAATACAATACTCCGAATACACAAACAGAAAGGCATGGATCAAGTGTATAAACTGTGGAAAATGGGTTTGTGGATATTGTAACGGGGGTTCGAAAGAAGCGAGATATGAATGCTCTGCATGTTTCGACAACGACTAAAAATAGGTTCCTTTGTTTTTATGTTCTAAACTTGTTTCCGAATCATTGTATTTATGTTTTTTCACTTTGTTTATTGAGTTTTAACTAAGTTCAATAATGCTTTTTTTAGTTGTTCATTCATATGCCAAAATATGCCATACCAAAGATTTGAAAAATACACTTGTATAATTATGTTTAAAGCCTTATGTGCGTAATTTGGGCCTCTTAACCCGTTGTCTAATGATTCTGGTTAATAATTTATGACTTGGAGAAATCTAACTTCGACATCATGCAGAATTAAATAGGGTGCCGAAGGTATCCCGTACCCGGGGTAACTTCGACACCAAACAAAAAATAAAAAAACGTAGAAGGGGAGGGTGGGGGATTTTTTATTTTTTGCTATAAAAAACCAAGGCATCAATTGTTACAATGACTCATGAGCCAAGATTCTCAAGAGAATTTTTTTCTTCACAGAGCACGAATTATAACCAAAACCTGTTGAAGTAACCCCGTTTTACTGTATTTGCGTTGGTGATTAAACTGTTTATTATGCCGCTGCCGTATACTGCCCAGGAGTATGCAAACATCTCATTTATGGAGAATGTAGAGGAAATGGTCCAGCGGCAGCTAACCTTTATCGGGAAAGATATCAAAATTTGTCACGATATCCTGATTATCGTGTGTTTATCAATGTTCATCGCACATATTCGGAGGGCAGGATTCCTCACGCTCCCGTTAGAATGAATTTTATTAAAGTGGCAATATCTGGAAAACCATCGATTTTTATGTTTTTCTCAAAGCTTATGAGTTGGTCCATCACCCTTTTCAGTATTATCGTTGACTTTCCGGACACCCTGTATATATGTTTTTGAATATTGTGAATTTAGTGTAGCGTAGATTGCAAATCGAACTCCGAAAAGTCGGAAATATCTGAAATAAGTTGTATAATAATTTTAAAATTCGGAAAAAATCATAAAAATCCCCCTACTAATTACTAAGATTCTCCCCGAACCGGAAAGTTGAAAATCCGCAAGTATTTGTTTAAAACTTTGGGGTTTGGGGATCGTCTTAATAATTCGTACGGGAATTTTTGAGGTTTGTTTTCAAATTTTTAAATTATTCCATATTATTTTTTAAGAATTATGGCTTTATACTTATACGGAAATAAACAAAAATGTTTCTTACATCTTTGGAATCAGTTGGATGAAGATAGACAAGATGAAAGAAGGTTATTAAGAGTGGAAGCGATATCGAGACTGATGATGATGAGCAAGCTAAAGGGCAATACTAAATGAGTAATGAAGTAATAAATAAACAATAAGTAATAAATAATGAAGCTACGATGAAGATGAAGTGAAGGACACAAGACAAGAAATGGAACAGGATGGAAAGTATATTGGATCTAACACAGAACCAGATAATAATGAAGAATTACGAGGTTAATATTTTAAGGGAAATAATGGCACAAAATAGTTGAAAAATTGTTTTAATATTAAAATTCGAATTAGAGCTGAAAATATAATAAGGCATTTACCGGGTATCAACCAAAATGCGCGATATTCTAAAAACCCACTTTGTTGCTGGTCATTATTTATTGAAGACCAGGTAATCTCAAATGTTTCAAAATATACTGCAGTAAAAATTAGAGAAAATGCTACAAATTGTATAGACAAACACTACTAACAGAATACAAATAAAGTTTAAATAATAGCAGTGTTTGGTTCGCTTTATCTTGCTATGGTTTGTTTGGAGCTAACCACAGAAATCTCGAAGATTTTTATAGAAATGATGGCACAGAAATGGATATATTTTCAGCAACCAATTCTGCCAAAAGATTTATGTTTTTGCCAACCTGTCTTGAGTTAAAAATAGGGCATAAAGATGGAAATTAAACAAGCTTGCAGCATTTGTCAATAATTGTAAATCTGATTATACTTCTAGTGAGTACGTTACTCTAGACGACAAGTTAAAGTTGTTCTGAGGCCGCTGTGCATTCCGTCAGTATATCCCAATTAAGCCAGCAAATTACGGAATCAAGATACAGGCTTTGGTTGACTTTAAAACTTTTTACATATTGAACACGGCGAAACAGCCGGATGGCCCGTCTTAGATGAGTAATAAACCAAAAGACATATATCTTTGAATGATTGAACCAGGGACCAATCAAAATGTCACCTTTGATAATTGGTATACCAGTTATAAACTTGTCTAGGACCTCTTTGAAAGGCACAAACTTAGTACAGTACCCACCTTTTCAAAAAAATAAGGGAAAATTACTCCTCTTTGAACTCTTTTAATGGAAGAAAATCTTACTCCTTTCATCGCTCTATCATGATGACTCCATCGATGATATTGGCGACAAGAAGTTTTTCAAAATTATTAAGCTTTTATAATTGAAGCAAGATAGGGGTCGATAGAACATATGAACTATCACCTTCCCATAACGTTGATCGAAACAGCAGAAGATGGTTTCTTAGAGTTATTTTTTGACTTCTAAATATAGCAGGTATAAACTTGCAAGTTGTTTAAAAGTGTAATTTTGGTGATCATAATTTTTGCAGTAGATAAAATAATGTTGTTTATTTTCTGTTTACATTTTAATTGTATTTTCAATTAATCAAATTTGTGAGTTTTTTTTTTAATTTAATTAATTGGTACAATTATTATTTTTCTAGAAATTAGTTTCCCTAATTTGTGTTTATTTTTGTTTTAAAGTTATTTTAGTAGATCGATCAATATAGTTTTAAAAAACATTATCGTAAAATATTTAGTTTAAAAGGAACAAACAAAAATCTTTAAAAAAAATATAATTGAACCCAATCAGTCTATTGGACCACACTTGACCGATCACGTAACTTTTAATCACTTGTTCGCCACCGGGTTAGGATAGGCAAAATTAAGTGATTTTGTAAATCTTACAAAACAACTTTCAACAGAGAGTATTTAGTCCATTTGATAATAATTATTAATATACTTACCTAGTTTACCTGTTACTTATTCTGAGTCAAAATTAATTTAAGACGACCGACATGGTACCAGTTTTAATATTGTTAGTTGATTCACATCCATTTGATACAACGTCAAAAGGTTTTAGTAGCCTTAGATGGAGGTATGGAAATTTCAGGGCTCAGGTTAATATCAGAATAAGATTCTAAAATGATAAAAGTAACGGATTTACTGCTGCTGTAGATAAATTTGGGAAACTGCTATCTGGTTGGACTTTACGAAATGCTTTATTAATTATCAGTACTACTGCTTACTAGGTATATAGTGAACTATCCAACATATTTTCATCATTACTTTCAAGCAAGTCAAAATCCTGACATAAAAAATCTATTTAAAAACAATAAAAGAAGCCCCTCACATACCTAAGGGGTAGCAGTAACTCGACGGCCATCAATTTTAAGGCTATTAGCTAGTATACAGAGAATATTTAATATAATCAAAAATTACTCTATTCCTTGAGATTTAACCCTTCGAAGCCTGAATTTGTTATTTTGGGATCTGAATAATTTTTTGGTTATAATACTCAATTAAACGTGCACAATGATTAAAAAAATATGATATTGGTCAAAACAAATCATAATTATAAAATTTAAAGGCCATAATGAAGTTTTTTAGATTTAAAAATACATCTGTTTCTCCTAAAATCATATCTTTATCAGCGAAATCAAATTGTTCAAATAGACAGTATGTCTTCTACATAGATGGAGTTAACATCTGGTGTAGCTCAAGGTAGTATTTTAGGCCCTTTATTATTTACTCTCTATACCTCACAATTTCCAAGTATACTTAAACAATGTAATTACCATTTATACGCTCATGACACCCACTTATACTATTCTTTTAAGTATTCCAAATAAAATGAGTATAGAGTATATACAGGATATTAATTCTGATCTAAAAGAAATCTATAATGTATCTAAAAATCATTCATTAAAAATTAATCCAAAAAAATCAAAAGCATTGTTTTTTTTTTGTAATAAGTCTATTAGGGATTCAGTAAACTCTTCAAAATTGTTGAAAATTAATAACGCGTTTATCTCTATTGTTAAGCACTGTATAAACTTAGGTCTTACTTTAGATTCAAAATTAAAGTTTGAACAACATATTACTTTAAAATTAAAAATGTCTTATGCATGTTTCAAACTAATATATGTTCAAATACATTTTCTATCACCAGATGTAAAACAAATATGTGATTCACTGGTAATATCTAATTTTAATCATTGTGATATTGTATAATATGGTCTATGTTTAAATATTTTCGAGTCAGTCTAGAAGAATTCAAAAATTGCAGAATTCTTGTATATGGTTAATATTTGGAATTCGTTAATATGATTACATTTCTACTAAATTTAAAGAAACTAAATGGTTAAATATAAGCAATAGAAAAACTTTACATTTTGATTGTCTCAAAAATTATTTAATAAAAGGACACCGCCATACCTGCTGAACTGATATTCATAACCTAAATATTCGTTTTAAATCCATACTTAGATTGCTTAGATTTTTAAACGCTAGTTTTAAAAGTTTTTTTACCTACAATGTCACAGTCCATATCAATAACCTGTTAAAAATTGATGCAACCACCGAGAAAAGAGTTATTTATAGACAAATAAACCGATTTGTTTGATACTTACTTGTTTAATAGTAACATTATTTATTTATTATTAAGAAACCATATTAACGTGAAAATTTTAATATAAAAAAATAATTTTTTCGAGTGTAATTTCTTTAATGTAAAGAAATTTGTTCTTCTTTAAGCTAATCATTTATACAATTATTTTTCCCGCACTTTTTATAGGGAAAAATGGTTTCAGTCCCGAAGTCTAATTTTTGGTAGAAAATGTAGATCTTAACATCTTGAACGAAAAAAAGGTAATAGGCACAAAAATCTACCGTCAGGATTTTGCGCTACGGGCCATAGGAGGTTAGCACATGGGTTTTCAGGTTTCGGGACATTTTTATCAGAAAATAGCGTCTTCAGTGGCCGAATTATGGAGACATGCATGCCTGGAGGTGTGTTAGAGTGAAAAAGTACTATATATTCATGTATACAGAAAAAAAAAAAATTAGCCAAAAAAATGAACCAAAAAAAAAACAAGATTAAAAAATGTCCATTTCGGTCTTCCACACCACCTACTGAGGTTCCGAATGAGGCGAATTAGCTTTTTTATAGTGGTTCTTCGCCAATAGCTCTATACTCCACTGATGTTCCACAAACTATTCCATCTCAACTACTTCGATTTCAACGTGATTATTGGCATTTACTCTGGCATCGCGGACCCGATCTAATACTGCTGTAGGTTCCGGTTTCCCGTGTATAGTTTGTTTCGTGTATACATATAATCGTTTATAAACCTTATAACCAGTATATTTCACATTTTCGATTGTTCCAGGACTTGACCGGTGTATTTCAAATTCGCTTGGCATTATCCTATATTCAAGATAATCTTGGTGATGGAAGACGAGCGCAATATCAAGTAGATTTAGATGGTCAAGACGGATTGCTTCGAGTAAGAACTTCTTCACGATACAGAGACGGCGTAAGACATCAATTATTATGGATCGCCTTTACTAACGAGTCCGTTGAAGATGATGAAAATGCTGTTGTTGGATACTACTGTACTTGTCAAGTCGAAGTAAGAACACTAGGTACATGCTCTCATATTGCAACTGTGGCCTGGTTTCTGGGGTATGCGAGACACCAGGAAAACGTCAAGTATCCACCTACAGTACTATTAGATCGCGTCCGCGATGCCAGAGCAAATGCCAATAATCACTTTAAAATCGAAGTAGTTGAGATGGACTAGTTTGTGGAACATCAGTGGAGCATGGAGCTATTGGCAAAGAACCACTATAAAAAAGAAATGAATGGAACGTATTTAAAGTGTGTAGGTAGTATTATTAATATTAATAAAACTCAGTAAAATTAGTCTTAGCGCTTTCAGCCGGTTAGGCCATCATCAGAGACTCTACAAAGATAAAAAACCGGAGCTATAACAATAGTCAAATCGAGATATTCCTAAACATTGAATAAAAAATAAAAAAAAAAAACATTAAAACTTACTTGTCAGTAAATATAGAAGGTGCATGAAAATTAATTATTTAAAATTTTATTTATTAGATTGAAAGGGCTGCCACAATACGGTCCCTGGTTCTCAACCATAACTTGAGGCTTAAAACGAAGCAAAACCAATCCTAACAGGTGGTTGAAAATTGAGAAAAAACGTGGGGGCTCATCCCAACACGTGTAAATAAACTGTCTCAACCTTTCCAAAGAAGAGAGATGGAAAAAACTGAACTTCAGCTTGAAGCCAGCTGCCCTTTCAAAGTAGCTACCGTCAGGCAGAGGCAAGTTGGGACACAGGTAATCGTAAAACGTAGAATACAAAAAAGACGAAAAAGTAACCATCTTGACTTAACAGTGCCAAAAAAAGAACTGAGTGACAATTGACAGTTGACAATGAAGTTGTCAAAACAATTGCCAACTTGAGAAATACAAATAAATTTCATGAAAATTGATCGAAAGTTAATATTTAAAAAGATAAAAGTGGGTTGGAACCACTGAAGTAGCAAGCACAAGTTATGGAGGGAATTTTAAATTTTAAATTATTTTTAAAAAACAACCAAACGTTACAATAATTAAATGGAATTATAAAATATACATTAAGTGAAGGTAAAAAAACATTTTTGATATAAAATTATTGAAATTAAAAAGGTGCCTGACTAGAACAACACACTTTAAATACGTTTCATTCATTTCTTATTACCCAGTGTGTACACACCACTCAACCTCTTCACTATAAAAAAGCTGATGGGCCTCATTTGGAACCTCAATAGGTGGTGTGGAAGACCGGAATGGACATTTTTAATCTCGTTTTTCTTTGGCTCATTTTTTTGGCTTATTTTTATTATATAGTAATTTTTTGTGCCCATTACCTTTTTTGTTCAGTATGTTGAGATCTACATTTTCAGCCTTGGGACTGAAACCATTTTTCCCTATAAAAAGTGTGGGATCCTTATAATGCAAAAAATAATGTTTTGTTAGAAAATAGAACGACGTTATTTGAGTAAAACTTGTCTTTATTACCCAGAAAAAATCATAACATCTTGTAAAACATTCCTCCACTTTAAAACAACAAATTATTTATCCCTAAAAAATCAAATTAATATTTTTACAAAATTACATTTTTCAAGTAAACCGTATTGATATATTTATTAGCCTTAATTTAGATCTACTTATACTAAAAAAAAATAGGTATTTGTACCTAATTATTACATTAATTGTTACGAGAAACAAACCTATTTGCTCCAAATCACATATTTCTTTGCCCATAAGAAATCACATTAGCCTTATTATATCCAATTAATACAAAGGAGACTTCTTACCCCACCCGTTTGTTCCTGTATTCGGTCTCAGGTGGTAGGGCCACGCTGCGTGGCTTCAGTGATCGACTTGATCGAGTTTCGCATGTTTTGTGGGATTTTAAAGTGTTTTAGACTATTTTTGTGTAAATAAGTTTTATATTAGAAATAAAACGAATTATTTTTATGGTGTTTAGAAGAATGTTGTGAACTCTTTGAAGGTAAGCAAATAAATGTTCATTTTATTCGAATGGGTTGACAGATACATATTTAGCTATTATTTTTTTTAAATTAATTTCTTATCACTTCGATTAAATATCAAAACCATCTATGTTTTTTCAATGTTTTCAAATTGATAAACCATAAACCGAATCATTATTATACAAAGAGAAAGAATTGCCGGCAATTATTTTCGGTTTCTAATTTTAACCTTACGTACTGAAAGTTATAAGATCCTGTTTTGAATGCATGTGGATAAAAAGCAGGTTTTTACCTTTTTGTGGACTAGCCGTACTCAAACAATGCAATATTGAAAACAGTAACATAAAGATAAAATTGACATAAATGTTTTAAAATTACAATTAATTTGTTGACTTTGGATAATAAATTGTAAAATGTTCTTTCATAAATATAAAATAAAATTATTTTTGAGGTAGAGGTACTTATTACATTTTAAAAATCCTGCAGTCACAGTAAAATGACCTAGTTAATTTTTTTGCAGTCATCTAAAATGCATGGCTATCTTGAATTCGAGGGAAGGGAAAACCGGTTTTTCCTCTTTATTATCATTATACAGAATCATTCGTTTCTTAAAATTTCTACTTGCCGAGATTTAAGAATAGATAGGTAGGTACCCAGGAGATGGGTTACATAGGTGTTAATTATGTTTTAAACTTTGTTTAGTGGTAATGTATTGTACTTATTTTATTTAACAATATTAAGCAAAAATTAATATTTTCTACTCTACAAATTGCAAATAAAATATAAATGGGTAAATTGGACTTGTAATAATAACATAAACCGGTGTGAAGTTAGCAGCCACTTTCCAGCAGCCCGTTTACCGGAAACACCCGAGTTACCAGTGGCGTCGAAATGTATTTTTCTGTGAAGTTAACGGTGTATTGAAATAAAATTACTACTAAATTTTTAAGAAACAAATAAAAAGTGTTTAGAGAAAGGATTAAGGGGTAAACTGAAATAAAAATCCAATAAAAAAATTCATTAAAAAATCAATTTTTCTATAAAGATAACAGAATATTGAAATAAAAATAGTGTCAAATTGTTAAAAACTATAAAACACAACCTAAAAAAATTATCAAAATCACTTAGGAAGGGGATGAGGGGGTCAAATTAAATAAAATTCCATTAAAAATATATTTAAAAATTAATTTGCCTATGAAGACAATTGGGTATTGAAATAAAGTTAGTGCCAAATTGTTAGAAACTATAATATACAACCTATAAAAATTAACAAAATTACTTAGGAAGGGGATGAGTGGGTCAAATTAAATAAAATTCAATTAAAAATCTATTTAAAAATTAATTTGCCTATGAAGACAATTGGGTATTGAAATAAAGTTAGTGCCAAATTATTAGAAACTATAAAATACAACCTAAAAAAATTACCAAAATCACTTAGAAAGGGGATGAGGGGGTCAAATTAAATAAAATTCCATTAAAAATCTATTTAAAAATTAATTTGCCTATGAAGACAATTGGGTATTGAAATAAAGTTAGTGCCAAATTATTAGAAACTATAAAATACAACCTAAAAAAATTACCAAAATCACTTAGGAAGGGGATGAGGGGGTCAAATTAAATAAAATTCCATTAAAAATCTATTTAAAAATTAATTTTCCTATGAAGACAATTGGGTATTGAAATACAGTTAGTGCCAAATTATTAGAAACTATAAAATACAACCTAAAAAAATTACCAAAATCACTTAGGAAGGGGATGAGGGGGTCAAATTAAATAAAATTCCATTAAAAATCTATTTAAAAATTAATTTGCCTATGAAGACAATTGGGTATTGAAATAAAGTTAGTGCATACAACGTTTATACACCGGGACAAGCAAATATTTTTAAAAATATGCATCACCTCTGAACACAGAAAACACGGATTTAATAATAAACTAAAGATTCTTTAATTAAAAATAGGACAAATAAACGAAACATGCTTAGATAAAATATTACTCGTTTCCGAAATACAGGGTGTTAAAGTTGAAAATTGAAAAATTATTAATGGCTATAATTTTTGTATTAGCCCAAGGCTTCTACGACTTAATCAACAACGCGTAATATATGCATTATGAACAACAATCTTACAGAAATAATAATATTCAGGCTAATATAGTTGAAGAATATTATAGGTTGAATATATTTATTGCATATATGGATTCCCTTACGTCGCTTACATCACGCTTTTTCGAAGACTCTGTTAGTTTTTCCTTAAGTCCCAAAAGCATAAAAAAATACTTTTTTCACTACCGATTAAAACATGAAAGTAATGGAAAATTTGGAATTGACAATTTTGAAGCTGAATACCAAACTGGAGTATGAAAGAGCTTTCTGCACACAATGAGCTCTCCATTAATGATATAGCCGTCCAAATGTTGTGAATTTTATCCAGATATACAAAGTGATTTAAAAATTATTTATGGCTCTTTCACCAACGACAGAGTTAATCAAAAGAACGTTTAGAACGCTAAGGCATGTTAAAACATGGCTGCGGTCTATTCGATCAGTGCAAAGTGAAAATAGGGGAAACAAAAGCCACACTAGCGCGAGCTGTGAATAATTCGAGTATTTAGGGCGATATTTTGTAATTGTGGCGTATCAAATACACGTATACATTTTACTTTTAACTAAAAAAATAGGTTAAATACAATAAAATTAGCAACCGGATTTGTTATAATGCAAATTATACTAGCAAAAAAAATGTAAATTATATAAATTTTCAGTAGCAAAATCGAAATTAAATCAAAGAAATAAATGGACAGCTGTATAAAAATCAAAAAAAACCTATATTTTTGTAATAACAGTAATACTGGAAATAATAGACATCAGAAAAGGTTTTAAATAGACAATAAATTATTATTTTATAATATTCTTCAACGTCCTTTAAATTTTAAATGTTTAGCAAATGATTACATTTTTGCCTTTGATTATTGTATATGGCTGAAATGCAATCTTGTGACTTATTGATAGGAAACCAGTTTTAATCATAAATTTCTATGATTTCTTTTTAACTAAAAATGAAGAAAATATAAATTACAATCACAAATATACAAATTATTTTTGTTAATACGTTTTAATTCTACGTTATTATATAATAGTAATGTTTTTATTTTGACATTATTTAACCTATGCTTAAATGACCACTTATTAGGCTTAGGCAAGATCTCATACATTTCTCGTAAATACCTACCTATGTTTTATTATTGATTTTTATTGATTATACTACTTTTTATTATTTATGGAAAAACATATAGGAATGTACGAACTTTATAAAATCTTTTTAAGCTTTAAAATTTCCATTAAGACCCATTTACCGTATATCAGTGGCCTATCTAAGCATTTTTATTATTAGCAAACCGTTTAATAATTCCATCCGCTTTTATCTTCGTTGTAAATTGAGATATATAAATAAAAACTTATTTGTTTAAAAGCTTGGGACAAATACTCTCATATACTGGATTTAATTGGTGTGTGACTTCATGGCTTACTTCTGTTTTATCGTAAAAAACAGAAAATCTCAATTTATTTTTAATTTTTAAATAGAAACCCCCGTTTTTATTGAAAATTTTACTTTTAGGGACATTTATGGAAAAGAATCATGTGTTGAAAATTTTCTGTCAGCTGTCAAAATGACCAATATATTGGAAAATTATTTTTTAATATGTTACTGACAGAAAATTTTCAATACACGATTCTTATACAAAAATATCCCAGAAATTCAAATTTTCAATAAGAAAAAGGGTTTTGATTTAAAAATAAAAAATAAATTGCGATTTTCTGTGTTTTCACGAAAAACCGGAAGTAAGTCATGACGTCACAGAATAATTAAATCCATCATAATAAAATTCTTTTATTTTTCATTTTCGTTGTTTCCCAACAAGTAAGCATTCTAATTTTTTTCAAAATTTTGCGCCTCCCTATAGAATTTTGTAACGACGCCCATGTATACAATACAACAAAATGCCTTATAATTATTTTTGCCGACGATACATTTTTTATTATTTCTAATGCCAAATTAACACACTTGTTTGGTCAATATAATATATTATGCACTAATAAATTTTATGTTAATAAGTTGCAGCTGAATAGGAATAAAACTTAAATCTTAGTTACTACTAGTAATAATCAGGCCACAATGGGAAATCAATACAGATTGATTGTTAACATTTAGATTTTTCTCTAAATTGTATGTTCCTTACCGCAAAAATAAGTCAGAAAAGATCCAGTATTCTTTTTCTACTTCATAATTTAGTAAATCCAGATATTTAAGAAGACTGTAATTAGTATTGTTTAATTCTGTAATTACTTATGGTACCATTTTATTAGGTTACTCGACTAATTCTATAAAAAAAAGTTTAATTGCTACAAAAGCTATAAGAACAATAACATTGCAGTCTTTTATACCAAAGGTTAGATAATTTACAACTATACTTATATTACTTATATTGTATACTTTGTAACGGTTGGAACCGTTATTCGTTATTTTGACACAATCGCCTCTACTCAAATTTCATTTGTCGTTTTCTTCTTCCTTAATTCATATTGTAAGAATTATTTTTGACTTGGATGTCAACGAATCAAGTTGATTTGAATTTCTATATATCTTGTCCATCTGATGTTCTAAATGATTTTAGTCTATCGTTAATTCCATCTGATTTTATAAGGTAAGTTTTAATACTAATATATTGTTAAAAATATATATTTTGCACAAGGATTTCTTAATTAAATTGTTAAGTATTGAATATAACCTCAATATTAACAATGGATAACACATGTTCGTTTTATATTAATTTATATATTATTTTTTTTTGGAATAAGATATTATGCTTTACTATGTTTAAATATGTTAAATAAGATTTTTCCTTTTCATATTAATTTAAGTCTCTGTGAAATTATTCATTTAATAGTTTTAAATTGTTTATTTAATAGTTAAAGCATTTTATCTAAATCCTGTTAAAATTTCCTATTTCCTGTCTTAACATTTTAACCCCTTTTTTTAGGATGGCTATATCTAGACGGTTTATTTAGACTTATGTCTAGACGTTTTTGAATTCCTATCAAGAAGTTTTATGGATTTAATACCAAGAAGTTTGTTTTGGTTTTCGTACAATCTGAAGACCGTGGTTTGATTCATCTCTAGAAGATCTAGACAGTTTCAAGTCTAAGTTAGAATACCAAATATCACGAGATCATTCAAGTTGCAGAATTACGAATAAGGATCTCAGACCCCTTTGACGAAGTTGCCTGAAGATATACCATGCAATAATACATTCCTTTTATTACCTTGTTTTAACAACAGATAAGTGCAATTGAATAAATCATCTTAAATTTGAATTTAGTAAAACTATGTGAATTAGAATTTTCGACTACCTTATCTAAAGCATGGTTTAAATATAATTTGTTAGTGGTTAGTGATTTTCTATATTTTTATCACTAATCTGAAGTCAAGTATAGTAAGCTTTAAATATAGTGGTGCCCAACTTCTTTTTCAAAGTTATTCTAGTTAATAACCTAACCCACGCCCAATCAATTGAGCTCAAACACATTATACAAGTATAGAATAACTAGAGAATACGTTACAATTTTTTTCAAATTTAAGATGATTTATTCAGTTGCACTTATCTGTTAAAACGCGGTAATAAAAGGAATGTATTATTGCATGGTATATCTTCAGGCAACTTCTTCAAATGGATTCGGGATCCTTATTCGTAATTGTGCAACTTCAATTATCTCGTGATATTTGGTATTCTAACTTAAACTCGAAACTGTCTAGATCTTCTAGAGATGAATCAAACCACAGTCTTCAGATTATACCAAAACCAAAAGAAACTTCTAGGTATAAAATCCATAAAACTTCTTGATAGGAATTCAAAAACGTCTAGATATAAATCCAAATAGACCGTCTAGATATAGCCATGCTAACAAGAAAGGGTTAAATTGTTAAGACAGGAAATAGGAAATTTGAACAGGATTTAGATAAAATGCTTTAACTATTAAATGAATAATTTAAAACTATTAAATAAATAATTTCACAGAGACTAAAATTAATATGAAAAGAAAAAATCTTACTTAACATATTTAAACATAGTAAAGCATAATATCTTATTAAAAAAAAAAAAAAAATAATATATAAATTAATATAAAACGAATATGTGTTATCCATTGTTGATATTGAGGTTATTTTCAATACTTGACAATTTAATTAAGAAATCCTTTTACAAAATATATTAGTATTAAAACTTACTTTATAAAATCAGACGGAATTTACGATAGATTTAGATCATTTAGAACATCAGATGAAGAAGATATATTGAAATTCAAATCAACTTGGTTCGTTGACATCCAAGTCAAAACTAATTCTCACAATATGAATCAAGTAAGAAGAAAACGACATTTAAGTAGAGGTGATTGTGTCAAAATAACGAATAACGGTTCCAACCGTTACAACTTACATCAAACATGTATTGAAATCCACCTACGCGACTTTCCATTAATAAAACGATATTAATGGATTTCTATATAGAATTCGGATGAAAATTCGGTTTTAAATATAAATTAATCGATGATTCAAGAAATAAAATAATTATGTTGAGTTTCCAACAGATTCTATTTTTCGAATAATTAAAATAATTTAAAAATATTTTTAAAACTAAACTAATATGATTTGGCATAAAATAGGGTGATAATCACTGTTTCAGTAAAAAATACTGATTTTTTATATTTATTATTACAAATTTAATTTAATTTATATTGGTGAGTACTTTTAAATATGGCGCCGTCGCTGGTCATGCTTTATGGTTATTTATTTGATAAATTATATACGTCATAATCGTTAAAATTGGTTATAATTATTTTATCTTTACCTCCAATATGCAGAATAAATGTTACCCTCGAGAAACCGTCCCTGTCTTAAAGTAACAACCACAACATGAATTTATCAGTCAGCAGTTGAAATTGGAAACAGTTCTAACAATAAGTATAACTCTCCTACTCCATTCATTATTTCCTTTAATGCGGCTTGACATTGAACTTTGCAAAGAGGACTTAAATATAAATAGTCTCCAAGTTCTGTGTGCACTTCAAAACTTACCTGCTTTTCTAATAGCTTGTATAGACAAAGCACAATGCTTACTATCTGTCTGCCATTGTCAAGCCGCGAAACTTGTTAAAATCTTCTATAATTTGGTCTCATTCTATACGTAAGGAATTAGGAAAAATCGTGTTTGCGTTAGTGAACGTATGTAATATTTAAACAACAGAAGTCTACAAGGTAACTAAATATTACCGGTGAAATATTCTCCTATCTTAATCGTTTGACATTCTAGGTTAGGTTGAGTTAGAAAACGTCTACCAAAAAAGGAAGCTGACTGAGTGACTGAGAGAACTACTGAGCAAAGTTGTATAATATTTAAATATTTAGTTTGAAAATGTTTTTGGTCTTATTAAAAGATATTTATTGTATTTGACAAATAGAATAATGCCTAAATATGTGCATTGTCCAGTGTACCTTGAAAAATTAAAAAAAGTTGCGCTATCGGGATGACGATATTTACCACATAACCTCGTTTTTTTTCTGAATATTTCATGGTTGTAAAATAGGAAAAATGACTCAATCACGTAGTCAAAAGTATTACTACGTCGGCCATATTGATAGTAGACATTTCTCTTGTGACAGTTTCTATTGTAATGTCGCTACCTTAGAACGACAGGGTTCTAAGTGTCAATTTTGCCAAAATCGAGATTTTGGTGTGATATGGTTCTATGTAATGAGTTTTACCTAAAAAAGTGCATTTAAAGGCCATCTATTGACCAGTAGTCTAAATACTCAAGGGACAAAGTTGTATCTGCATGGCAATAATGGTATAATTTATAACACAAGGTTCTAACTGTTGCAGATAGAACTTTGTCGCTAATAACTGACATAAACATTTCAGTTACAACTTTGTTCCAAAAAGTTTTGTGTAGATAGAACTGTGTACAAATAAGTTAGTAGACGACAAAAAGATTTTAACCTTAAAAATAGTAGTGCCTAGTTTATTTTCAGTTTTGTGGCTTTAGAAAACACACCACTTTTTATTTATTACTATAATAATTCTAGGAGGAAGTGTGGAATAAGAGCTGGTAAGTAATGTTAGAATTATTAAACATTTTAATTATTAATTGTATTTATAAAAAAAAATGCTGGGACTGCTACCTCATGCAGGATTCTATTTTAGATGCGCGGGCACCCTTATCTCATTATGATTATTAATATTGTTGTTATTATTATTATATTAACAATGTGATATGTTTTACCTGATAATTTAAATTAATTGCGAATTTCGATATGGTAAAATATTAAATATATTAAAAAAAAATTAAGATCTGTATAAATAAATCCGCTATAGTGGGGCTGGCCACAAAGTACATGGTATTTTAGTAGTAAAGAATTAAAAATTTTGTTCTTGTACAGTGTGCCCTTGTGTGTGTGCTCTTTTTTTTACTTTCGGTCATATTTAATATACTTACGAGTTTTAATTGTGATCTATTTTTTTTTTGAAATTATATTAATATGATTGGAATAAATATAAGGCGTTGAGATTAAAAAATTGGTCGGATTTTTAATTACTTTTACAACACTTCTTTATTTTTTTATAAAGTAAGTGAATTTTATTTTTTTTTACAGTTCAGCTTTAAATATGGCCCAAAAACCTGATACACTAAGTGATCAAGATATTAAAGATATCTTTAAGGGTGATGATTTTTGGAAAGAAGAAACGCCAACCAATATTACTAACAGATTAAGTGTCATTGATGACCTAAGCAAAAAAAACCTCCAAGTAGGTGATATAATTCCTCTCGCTAATAATAATGTTCAAATTATGGAAATTAATGACGTTGACATTCAATATTTAGATGAAAATGTACACATATTTGAAAAATTAAATAATATTGTTACTTCTGAAGAAGACGTGCCTATCGAAGTGTTAGCTGAGAATTCACATAGCCAATCAGATCATGATAATTTAGAAGAATCGGAAATTGAAGAAAGAAATGATAGCGCGATCACTGCGGAAAATAAAAATACACTGTCGGACAATTTAAACAACTTTCAAATTATTCTAAATACTGCTCAAGTGGACTTGGATTCTCAGGAGGCTCGAGAAAACGAAGCGGTTAACAATATTAAGAAGACTAGAAAAAAAAAACAATCTGGTTATAAATGGAAACAAAATATTGCAAAGGCAAGGTATCAAGCCGGTGAGGAATACATTAGCAAAAGAAAAAAAAATGTACCAAAAAAGGAAGTAAAAACAATTAAAGACTGTAAAACTACTTGTAAGTTTAAATGTGCCAGATATATTTCTGAAAAGGAAAGACATGAAACTTTTAAAAGTTTTTATGGTCTAGATCAAAACGGTAAATACGATTTTATTGCCAGAACAACAAAAAGATTATTAAAGAATCGCAGTACAACCAAAGATAATAGCTCACGCCGAACTTACACTTTTAAATATATGTTTTTTATAAATAATCAACAGATCGAAGTATGCAAAACTTTTTATCTCACTTCTTTAAATATATCTCAAAAACCTATCTACAATGTACACCTAAAAAAGGATAAAGTTACTGGTGTACCACAGAGAGACAAGAGAGGGAAAGGGGGTAATCACAATCGTATCTCAGAAGAACAAATAAATACAGTAAAAGATCACATTAACAGCTTTCCCTCTATTGAGTCTCATTACTGTAGATACAGAACTGCTAAAAGGTACATAGATGCAAACCTAAATATAACCAAAATGTATGATCTTTATGTGATTAAGTGTGAAGAAGAGTCAAGGGATCCAGTGAAAGCGTCATTTTACCGCTATGTTTTCTGTACAAATTTTAATATTGATTTTCACATACCGAAAAGTGACAGATGTGGATACTGCGAAATATATAAAAATATAAAGAAAGAAGAACCGGATAAAGAAATTACAGAAGAATACAAGAAACATCTTAATGAAAAGAAGAATATGAGGGAACAAAAAAAGGCTGACAAAGACTCAGGCACTCCAGTTCTTATTTTTGACATGGAAAACGTGATCACGTGCCCCAGAACTGAAATTGGACCTTTGTTTTACAAATGCAAGTTAAATATATACAATCTTACAGCATATTTGACGACAACCAAAACCACGTATTGTGCAATATGGACCGAAAAAACCGCTGGCCGTACAGGAAATGATATAGCTTCCGCACTAATACGAATATTAGAAAGGGTTTTTGAAGAAAATGACATCACCAACCTTATTACATGGAGCGACTCCTGCGTCCCACAAAATAGAAATTCAGTTATGTCCTTTGCCATATCAGATTTTATGCAACGACACCCCCATATTGAATCCATAACTATGAAGTTTTCTATAGCTGGTCACTCAGCATGTCAAGAAGTGGATAACGCACATAGCGCCATCGAAAGACATTTAAAGATAAATGAATTTTTTTCACCAATTGCTTTGATTAGATTACTCAAAAGTGTTAATCGAAAAAAACCATTTATTATAATGCAAATGAGACAAGCAGATTATAAGAACTATCACGACCTCAGCAAAAAATTGGAATATAAAAACATCCCTTTTTCCAAAGTTCAAATTCTACGTTTTACTCAGTCAAGGTTTCATGTAGAATTTAGCCTTGGTTTTAGCACTGAATTCAAAGAAGTATCAATAGCACCAGCCGAAAAAAAATTATCTAGAAGACCAGAAGTCCCAAGTAATGATCTCAATAAATTAAGCCAGAATGATTTAGTTTGCCGTACAATTCAACCTCGGAAAGGGGAAACTGGTATAAAAGCAGAGAAGAAGGATCATTTGATATCAATGTTTATTTATATGTCCCAACAGGATATTGAGTACTACAAAGTATGTCTGGACATAAGTAAGTTACAATTTTGATCAAACTTAAAGAACAATGTATTACGTGTCCCGTTTTTAAGCTTACACTACAAGAGTTTTCGTTATAATTAAAGTTGGAGGGTCGGTTAAAAGAATACTGTTTTAGGGAAAAGTTAGTTTAGCTAGTTCTGTAGTGTAAACATAGTATGCCTAAAATAACTACATACGTAATTAGTTTGCTAGTTTTTTGCACGTAATCAATGTAACAGTTGCTTAGTTACCTGGAATATTTTTTTAGATGAAGAAGAATTTCGTAATATCATGGAAGCAATTTCAAAACAAAAAGAAAGTACTAGCTCAGGAAAAGAAACCTCTATTGCAGAGACAACAAAAAAGGCAAAAAATGAAAAGAAAAAAAAGTTAATAACTCTAAAGACTGGAAAGGGTAACAGCCAAAAGCAGAAAGGCAAAAATTTACCGAATAAAAAAACAAAACAATAATAAAAGGGTTATTAAAAATTTTCGTCAAACAAATATTTTGTATTGTTTAATCTCATAAAAATTAATTGTATTATACGTTTATATAAACTATTCGTCTCAATAACATTAAAAGAACAATAGTTTTGTGTTCCAAGCGCAATTTCACAAGTAACTATAGGCGTTTTTGGAATCCTACTATAGATAACAAATCCAGATTACTGTGTTTTTCCGATGGATCACGTAAATCACTGAACTCAGTGCCAACAGTTTACGAATAGTGTTAGAATATTGTTCCTGTTTACGTAACTGTCGATATTATAAATCCCTATTTGTTAAAGAACCATTTAAATTAAACACATTTGTAGTCTGACTACTAAAGTGGCAATATGGGCATAAAGATTAAAAGTTGCAATGTAACCTATTTTTTTCCTTTTGACCCATGTTTTAGTTTATATACAGCACAGCAGCTCTACCATCAGTGGCATAAAGATGTGAGTAAGGATTTGTCATCTTTAAATTTAAATACTTAAGTGAAGTACACTGAATTTTTTATAGATTAAAAAAATGGTGTTATTTGATAAAAAAAAGTTTTTAGAATCTAAAGGTGGGTTTACAAAACAGTAAATAAAATGTAACTTATTTAACCATAAATATACGAATCTGCAAATACTCACTTGTAGAGATAGTCAAGATATTCTGTAAAATAAAAGTCACACCTAATTTTATTTGAATTTAATAGGAAAATAAATAAAAGTGATATATTTACAATATTGTCTTAATTTGTTCGATAAGAATTAAATTATACAAACTTTCTTTGCTCAAAAGAGAAATACTGATATATTAACAATATTAATCCAATTTATTTGATGAATCGATGAACACTAAAAGTAATAAAATTGAGAGTATTTTCTCAATCCACTTATCAACATTTAAATTCATAAACAGTAGAAACAATATAAATGAAAATACTCAATTCATTTTTAAACAGTTAAATTTATAATCAATAGAAACGGCGTAACTGAGAATATTCTCTCAATTTATTTGCCAACAGTTGGAGAAATATATGAATAATAAAATAAGGAGGTTTATTTATACCTATCCGAGAAGTGTTGTTAAAATTAAATTATTTTATTTTGAGTACTCAAAATAATATTTACAAACTGGTTGTAAATAAAAGCAACAAAATGTATTCTTACAGCTATATCATACAGAGAGTAAAGCGACTACAGAAACGTTGCGGACCTAACTATGTTAAAATTAAAGAAAAAGTAATAAATACCAAGAAGTCCTAGGTCTGACAGTAGCATATAAAGAGCGCTATAATATGATACACACTACGCACCGAAACTCGTCACGTAGCAGGAGAGTTTGAGGCACAGGACCATCGTAAAAACATATAAAAGAAACTGAAAATATCTGCTTCGCAGGGTAAAAAAAATTCCGTAATTACCAGCATAATATGGACAAGACACAACTCCCTTCTTTAGTAGCTTTAACCACTCACAGCTAATGTGGCTCTTTTGTCCATCCACCAGAATATATATGTTTTGCCAGAAAAGAAAAAGCAAGGAGCAGACTTACCTCTTTTGACGGTTTTCTCTGCTGCCAAGACTCAGCACCACGTGATAGAAAATGTCTCTTGACATCTCACTTGCTACGAATTTTGGTCAAACACCCAGTTCATCCTAAACAAAAGTACTAAAAATATTGCCACAGGGCACTTTGGACAAAAAAACTCCGAAACTAATAATTAATATTTAACACTATGCCAAGCTAAATCCCAACGGCCATTTTCTTGCAAAATTAAAATTAAAAAAAGGGCCAAAAATCAAGTTATAAAAAGCTACAAGTGACAGTTCCTTCATAGAACTGACAAATTTCTAACGAAAAACGTTGCCAACCTATTAAAACCAAAAATAACTACTGTTAAACCAGTTTCTCGTGTCTCATATTTATTGTCAAATATAATTTAGAAACAAATAATTATTATTCAAATAAAAGGATTGGAATGATAAAATGTAAAAATGAAACCCTTACTCTATGTTTATGGTTATTTACAAAGTTATGCCGCCTGTGGACAAATCAAACGAACGTAGCTATTCGATTGCGTTCGACCAAAAAAAAAGAACTATATACTAGATTAGGTTAAATTTAGTACTATATCCCTAAAAATTGCGATATCCCTTTATAAAATCCTGCAGTGCGCATGCGGATCTATTACCAATCTATCTACTGGCAGAGTGGATTACAAAATATTGATCTCGGTCACAAAGCTGGATAAGTAATCTACTAGTTTCCGAACATGGATAGGGTTATTAACCATGGGTAAACGAACCATATGATCCATTACCTTTCTAATCCGGGTAAGTTTCCGATACAAAGACTAGAGATAAGGAGACGAATTGGCATACTCAAAATACGGTCCCAGAAAATGCATGCTAATTGAGCTTCTATAATTAACTGCATGGGCACTGGTACTGCATACGTTGTTCAAAATACATGGCTTCTTATGGGAATTATACATAATTTTGTAAAAATAATAAAAACAAATTTGTTTACAGCTAAATAAAGCACAGAACATACTGTAGTATTTATTACTTAATAAGCCTTGCATGTTTTAATTGATAAATTATTTAATTTTTTATCTATATAAAATACAAATTAGGTATATATGACCAAAGTCAAAAAGGTTTCTTAATTGCTGAAATTTGATACAATTTTGTGACAAATTTTGTTTTTTTTGTATGAACCAATATATAGTTTTAAGAGGAAAATAAAATACAGTTAACAAATTTTTTATTGTTGCAATACAAAGTATAAGTAGTATAAAGTAGTATAAAGTAGTATAAAGTAGTATAAAGTAGTATAAAGTAGTATAAAGTAGTATAAAGTAGTATAAAGTAGTATAAAGGGAGATTTGAAAATGTACGAGTACCTAACCTTATCCTTTAATTTTAGTTTTCCCCTTTTGATTTTGTTAACAGTACCATCAGTAAAACAGTCTCATAATATTTGATAATATCTTCTAAAAAGTATATAACAGCATCATCTCTATCTCTAGAAAGTGCTTAATCGGCACTAGGAACGATATATATGCTGCCACTGTTCTAAACGTTTAGTATCCTATAAAAAACATTTACAATGACACAATTAGGGTCAAAAAAAAAAAATAACAGAAGCCACTCTTTATCTAACATTAAAACTCTATAAAAAATAATTTTTTTTTTCTAGTAAGTTAAATTTAATGCATAATTATTGTTGTTTATAAGTCAGTATCTATAACTGTAAAATTTTATATTATAGAAACTTATAATAAAATAAACTACATTTCGTAAGATACATATTGTGACTAGTTTAAAATAAATATTATATTTAGACATGAATACATTATTTTACTTACATTAAGCTCTAAAAAGACATTGATTTCTTCTTATGTTTTCTTTAGTTTTACATTAGATTTTTATCCTGTTTTTCAATCTGAAACGACGTAAATCTTACTTTGATGTTTTTTATCACTCATGTTACTTGTACTCAGGTACTTTTTTTCACATTATTTTGATTCTCTTCATCAATTTTTTAAAAAATCACTTTATTTTAAATTGACTTACATAGAAAATTGACATGCCAACTACAGTCCAATTTTGCGAACTTTATAACAAGAAGGACGGAAATTTGAAATTTGACCATTGTCCATTCCCTCCTTCTCTCTAGTCTTCATAGTTTCCGAATACGGCTAATGGTGTGGATAACAAACAAATTTAAAAAAAATTTCTTAGCTAAGTATAAACACAATGCAGAGTGGTATTAAAATAAAATGTTAATATAGTTTTCAGAATAACTTAATCAAATGGTTTCTTATCAATGACAGTAATAAGAAAATATTTGAAACTATATTCTAAATTAGAATACAACATTTATACGAGCCCTAACCACTATATGTTCGGCCTTTTTATAATTTTATTTCCGTTTTATATTAGGTAACTTAAGGTTGAAGAAAACATCTATTTTTTAAAAATTATTTAAATTTAATAGTTGTTGATATTTCTTTCTACTCTTGATGAGAGCATGACGCACCATGTACTTAATTTTTTTTAAAAAAGAGTATGTAATTAAAAGATAAATGAATATTTAAATGTTCGAACAATATTCGCAGCAAATATTAAATTTAATGTTTGGGAGGCTTTGTAATATTTGACGTTTAAAATGTTTTACATGTTTGACGCACATAATAAACACTAACTTATTTTGTTGGCTTTGGAATGTTTGATGTTTAGAATTTTTTACGTGTTTGACGCACATAATGAAACACTCATTTATTTTGTGGTTTTACGTTTTAAGTTGTTAAAAATATGACGATATCTTTGTGACAGTTTCTTACGTTTTATTCGTTATTGAAATTAGGTCGCGGTAAAGCAACTCCAAAAAAAATTAGGGATTTGATCATTAACAAATATAAATATAACTATAAGTTTCCTAATAAATATATATGAAATAAAATTATGTAAAGGCCGAATATATAGTGGTTAGGGCTCGTATATTTACATAATAAACACAGTTTTATTTATATATTGCAGATTTCCGGGGCATCCAGAAAAACATAAGAAATTGATACAATTTGTAAACAGAAGTTGTAACGTGATACTTGATATTTTATCTATTTGTTATAGTGTTTTAGGCTTAATTGATTTTGGGAGTAAGTCAGGTTATTAAATAACTCGAATAACCTTAAAAAAGAATTTGGGCACCACTATATTTAAAACTTACTATACTTGACTTTAGATTAGAGATAAAAATATAGAAAATCACTAACCATTAACAAATTATATTTAAACCAAGTTTTAGATAAGGTAGTAACAAATTCTAATTCATAGAGATGTACTTAATTCAAATTTATACATTTTGTCTTTCTTGATACCAAAACGAAATGTCTATTTGCGTCATAAAGGTACTAAAACGAAATTTAACAAAAGAAGTGTAGAAGGTAAAAAATATATGTCTAAGAAAAATAGTTAAAAACTCTATTATTTCTAAAAAATGTTCAGATAGGACCTTACTTGCTGGGACGGCAGTATAGATGTATAGTTTTTATCAGAAAAGTACGAAACTAATTTTGAAATGTGATAGCAGTGTAAAGCAAGCGTTGTAGACGTAAATACTGATTCATTCATACAACGCATGTGCGCTCCTCACAAAAATATACTCGCACAAACCATCCCCATGTGGCAACCGATGCGACAGCTTTGACTGTGTAATAATAAACACAATCTGAATAATTGCTATAAAAAAGAACTTAATTATGAATGAATGGACTAGTTTAGTAGATTTGGCTCGTTGAGTGGATATAATAAAAACATTTTATCTGTATCAAGTTTATTTAAAATATTTTTTTTTATTTATTGTACTAGACATCAAAGTAATAAAATTATATTATTTAAAGGGTAATAAATTTATTTTATACCGATGGCATTTGTTTTATTTTTAAACAAGTAATTTTAAGTTTCATGTCCAGTACGGGATTATTATGTAATAATACTTTTATATTTAGGATAAAAGTAGATATAAATAATATTTCTTTTTTACAATAACACTTTCTATCCAAAAATACTCGATTTTAAAAGAAAATATTAGCTTTGTTTATAAAAAAAGTTTAAGTCCCCTTAAAATTTGTGTTAAAATATGCAATAACTACCAATCTTTTTGTTAGTTTTAATTTTCAATTTCTATTTAAATAGTTAAAAATAGTTTTTGTTTTAATAATTAAATTGTTTTTGTTTAAATGATAAAATTGTTTTTGTTTAAATAGGTAGTTTTCCAAAACTTTATTTTTTTAATAATTCTGAAACCAAATTCATAAAATCTAAATATGTAGCCAAATATTATATTATACTAATTGTTTTAAAGTGCTTTTAAATTGAATTAATTTAGTATATACTTTCTAGCATTCTATCCAAATTAAAAAAAAAAATAGTTAGTCTGGACCTGATACGGCCGCCACATTGATGCTTTACTTACGTCAACTTAACCCCACCCACCGATGTCATTTCTAGAATACATGTTTAAATGCTCATATCTTCAATATCCTACAACCTCCATAGAATATTTGAAAGAAACCAGTCTTTACGCACGTTAAAAAGGTGGCCAACAAAATTTGAGAAGCTTCTTGTTAAAAAAAAAACTTAGTAAAACCGACCAAGTGCGAGTCGGACTCGCGCATGAAGGGTTCCACACCATCGTACAAGATTTAGTAATATGTAGGTAAAAATACTTAATATTAAGATCGAGCGAAAAAAGCCAAATAAAAAAACGTTTTAAGCAGGGAAGCCCCTTTAATTTTAAATTTATTTTAATTTTTGTTATAGCGGCAATAGAAATACACATATTGTGAAAATTTCAACTGTCCACCTATTGCGGATCATGAGATACCGAAATACGGACTGCGGAGGCTTAGTATAAGGTCCCGTTGGTTTTTCTTTGGGTACGGAACCCTAAAAAGTATGTTATGGTCTTCTAAAGATAGTAAAACGACAATTTTATTTTAGTGTATATATTGTTTGAATTTTGTTCATTTTATTCTGTGTTTTACTTTATTTTAAGAAAATTAAACTTCTTTTTTATAATTTGTGCTTAGTCGGATGTATTACATTTGATATTTATTTAGACATATGAAATTATATTTTTACTGTGGGTCGTGCTAATACTTTCACTTACCTTTTTACATTCTCTCCTTAGGTTGAGTTTATATTTTTTTAATTAAAAAACGACGTGATCTAGAATTTTTAAAAATATTCTTGGTTTAAGGAGTAATCACGTTATTCTATCCTTTATGGAGACACTGTATATTTACCTTAATCAAAAATCCAAACCAGAACTATACACTTTTAGCAACTTGTAAGTCGCACAAAAATGACGTGAACTCTAATTAATGAAATAAAAAAGTATAAAAAGGAAAAACAGCGCATAGAAAGATAATGAGAACGTCAAGTGTTTGTCATAACATTTGCTGTCGCATCGCGTTGCAAGGACTAAGGACTATTAAGAGCTCGTGTTGGTAGCCTAGGATTTTTACAAATATTTACTCACGTAAATGCATTGAGAGTTTTTAGTATAAATGAAAATTATTTTTAATAGAATTATGGATAATACAGGAAGTACCTAGTTATATTAACCAGATATTTTCTATTACTTTGTTGAAGGAATGATGAGTTGTGTGAAATGGCTTTGTGCCAGTTAAGGGTAATATTTTAGTAATCTCCAGATGGTGTTCCTATAACGAGAGGTCTATGGAATGTTTTGTCAAAAAACTTTGTAATTTCAAAATATAAATAATTTAATTAAATAATATTTAATTCGAAAAATAGACGGTACCTAAACATATGCAGTGGTACCCCTCTGCCAAGAAAAAGTTGTCTTGCCTGGATATTGATAACTTCCAAGAAAGCAGGGTAGGAAACAATGTTATTTGTAAAAAAAGGAAGTAAAACCTGTATTTTTCTTTTTGTAAGAATTTAAAAATATGAGAATTATAACAAAATTTATTCCGGCCTATTGTAGCATTAAAACGTATACACAATCAAAGAAAAAGATATTTTACATATAATTTTCGTCAATATTTTAACTCCATAATTAAATTAAAATGTTTTTAGTAACTTTTTAAATCAGTTACAACATCTAAAAAAAAAATAATTAACAAAATATCCAACATAAATCAAATTTATTGCAATATTTAATGAATCAAATCTTTACATAAAAGTCATCAATAAAATATTTAGAATGAATCAAGTTTATTGCAATAATTATTAAATAAAATTTTTTTTTAAGATTTTAATCTTATTCGCCTTTTAAAACCCCAATTAATTTTTAACGAATTATCTCTTGCTACTTCGAGCACACACAAAATAATAATTTGAACAAGCAAAAAAAATTTCAAGTGGATACTCCATTTCCAGATTATACTGCTTCTGCAATAACTGCAATGCAATATTTGTAAAACAATTGGAAAAAAATATGTATTATGTCCCTTCGTTAGAAACGAGAGAATTGGAGGTGACCTAAATAGTAACTCTTATAATTGTTAACTCAATAACTATAACACCAACAATTATAGCCAGCTAAAATTAAAAGCCGGTACTTATTTGAAAATCTTTATTAAATGAATCATTTAAGTTAACTTATGAAAGTATATTAACATATCATAACAGTACCGTATTAACTATCAATAAATGTCAGTTTTTCATAGCTAATTCTGCCAAACCACTTTGGGGTTTGCCACGAGTCCTAAACTTTTTTAATGGAGGATTCACTTACTCTAACTGATTGAATATCTTATTTTAATTTAATTTATTTATATTAATTTATTTATTTTAATTTTTTTTTTGTGAATCTTTGTATATGTATATTTAATAATATTAATAATTTTAGAATAATTTTAATGTCGTTGGTTTTAATGGGTAGATACTTTTTTTTAAATACTTACGTCACACCAGCATCCGTTATTATTTCATCATTTACAAATCAAAATATTCCGAAAACGGTACATAGTATCAGGTTAAATAATGTTTGAGTTCATCTAAAACTTGGACTTAAATATTTAACCTTAAAAATCTTTAAAATTACTCGGTTAGTACAAACCGTGTAGCTAGCCCCCTCTATTACGGGCAGATATAAAAACAAATTTATGTGATTTGACAACTTCCTAAACATATTCGTACATATACGTATCTGTAACGTATCTGTAACGAATTGTCCCCACGGCACTTACGCCTCACTAGGACCATTGTGCATCCTCCTAAGATGAAAGGCACCTCTGAGCTCGAAAGCCAGCCTACAGATTTAATGTAATTGACAACGTTGCCAAGAGGTGCTTCTATTATATCGTCGGTGTTAGCCGATACTCGCCGAACACAAATCTCCTAATAAATGAGAACGTCAAGCAATCATACAGGATATGCTCGATGGTATCATCTTCTTGTTCCCATCCTCTGCTGAGTGCGGATTCTGACAGCTTCATGATATGGAGATACTTCCGTACTAGGCAATAATCAGTCAGAATGTCTGTGACTAGGCGCAGGTTCTGTCTAGTTATAGTCAAGTATTTGTTGCAGTGTTTTTTTTTCTCTCCTGGGCTCGTCTGACTATGTGTCTCCGAATAACACTGAAGTCTATTGGCTTATTGTGTTTTACCCCATGTTAGTTCATAGCACCCACTCTATCACCTTTGTACCTTGTACAAGTTTGTACAGATCCTTGGGTGAGTGGGTTCTATACGTTGTTGGATCAACCTGGGGTTGTCCAAAAAGAGCCTGTTTTTTGCGGTCTAGAGCTTTGTTGCAGTGTTGTCAGAATAACTTAAAAGCTTCCAGGCAACTCTGCAGTTTCTTATTTTATCCCATCTTTCCATTAATTTCACAAAAAAAATTAATAAGATCTGTCATTACCGATTTTGTCAGGCCAATAGAAGAATTAGGTCCAAACAGTAGTTGGTTGGCTGCTTTCTTGGCCAGTGAATCAGCAAAACGGTTAACTTTCGATATGACGTGACCTTTGATCCATCTTAAGGTGACCACGTTGTTGATGGATACTTCGGCTAAAGCTTCGTGACATTATAGTACTAACCCTGAGTAAATTCGTGGTCTGTTCAGGGCGAGTAGTACTTGTCTGCTATGTGTATTTATAGATGAGCATGTTCCTTCCAGTGATATTGTTTCTGGTGATTTCTTTTGCAGTTATAAGAATCCCCGTTAGCTCTGTTTGAAATACACTGGCACTATTGCTCACAGCCAATTTTATGTTAAGGTTTTAGGATCTTGAGTATATTGCACATCCTGAACCTTGTTTTGTTTTAGAACCTTCGGTGTAGATATGAATCGTACCTGCCACTCCTTTTATTTCTTCTGTTACAACTTTATAAAAGATACATCTCGGGGAGATGGGGTTCATGTTCGCTTGAAGCAGTGGGAGCGTATCGAGCGCCTTCTGCCAAAAGCCACGTTAAGCCTCACTAGATCCTACATCAGGTTCTATTCCAACCGTACGGAGGCGTGTCATTGTCGTCAAAACAACCTCATTGGTGTAAATATTAAGGGAAGTGAGACTAAGAATGACTTGTTGTTTTCATGGCTACTGTTATGTTGAGACATGGTGTTCTTTGAATTTGTTCTAGTTTATGGATAGATGTCAATTTTTGCATTTTGGGTACCCAGACAACTGCACCGTATGTTAGCATAGATCTTATGATAGCCATGTAAGTCCATGCGACGACTCTGGGGGAGAAATCCCAGGTGCGCCTCACGGTTGGATGGCATTAGTCATAAGCAATGTTTGCTCTTATGACTTTGTTTTCTAAATGCAAGTTTCATGTTAACTTGCTATCAAAGGTGAGACCTAGGTACTTCACCTTTGTTGCAAAGTTTAGTTTTATGTTTAGGAGTTCTGGAGGTTTTTATTTCATTTCTGTCGTTTCAGGATTGATATACAGTGAATAGTCCTTGCACCACTGTTCTATAATTTTGAAAGCTACTTGCATTCTTTCGCAGAGTATGTTCTTAAAATTCCCTGTTTGCAGAACAGCCAGGTCATCTGCATATGCTATTGTGTGGTGACTGTTATTATTGAGGCGGCTTATGAGGGTGTCAAGGACCATGTTCCATAGTAGAGGTGGTAACACCCCTCCCTGTGGACATCCCTTCGCAACCAAGCCTTTTATATTCACATCTTCTACACTTATTACATATTCGTACTAAATTTAATTACAATTTTGCCAGTAGTTTCGACATAATTGTAAAAAATGTGTATATTTTTGTTCAATACCCTATATTTTAAAAACGGATGCCGTTATGGAACTTTTTTACTTACCAGACCCACCTCATTTTTTAGTGATTTATCTATCCTACTAAAGGAGGCTGAATTTCTCCTAATGCAATGAGGTGTGGTGATTCAATACCATTACTTATTTTCTAAAATTTGCTTTATCTTATGTTCTATTTTTGTCGTCAAAACTGGTAAAGAAAACTTTCTCTTTTAACTTTCTTTTGACAAAATACGCTTATGTCTGTAAACTATATTTTCTGTTTCTCTCAGTAAATTTGAAAGTATCCACAAGGGAATTTTTTGTTATTTATTCTTTATGGAATTTACCGAAAATGTATTTTATTCAATGAATGGTGAATATGTAATAAATTATATTTTTAAAATACGACACTGAAATTGAGAAAACCTACCTACTTTATTTTTTCAATATTTTTTTTTTAAGTCAAACACATTTGTTGAAATATTCACAATAAGCTGTCAAATCGAGTCCAAATCGAGTTTAAAGTAAATATTTATCGATGACGTCATTACTGTTACACCGATCACATCACGAATAAAAGGAATATCTGAAGAATTGATTATTTTTCAGAAGTCAACATCACTTGCGCCATACTGTTTATATTTTAGTTCTAATACAGCATATTTCCTACTGTCATCAACCTAATGTAGAACTATTATTACACCTTATTATTCCTGCAAATAAAATTTTCCTTAACTTGCACCGAAGGCGTCTCATCCCTTGACGGTTTCGCAAGTCTCTAGCGAAAATATCGCCCCAGAATTATTTTTGTAAAATATTTCCCAGGGGATTTACGATAAACAGAAGCTAAATGAACAGGAAAGAAGTGAAACCGAAAGGCTGCACTGCACACTCACATTTTCACTAATCAAATTATTGACTCATCGGGAATAGAGCTTTCGAAGGTTTGTCGGTTTTCGTTTTATTTTCTTCAATTATGTTGTAATAAGATCCTATAGTGTTTTTTTTATTGAACCCGTCGGTCGAGATTTCATACTGATTCGTCTGTTATGTTTCGAAATAGAATAAAATAATAATTACTCTCAAATGACAGAATTTTTTTATGAATATGTGACAATAAAATAATAATTTACTTTTAGTAAAAACCATTATCAATTATAATTCGAGAGACGTTAAAATAATTGTTCCCACCTTATCAAGACAGAGGCCCACAAGGGAAAAATCCTAGCCTAACAAAAATGAGAAATGATTTAACTTGGAACGAAATATCGAAAGCCGATAGTAGTATTAACACGTTGAATTTTTTGGTTTGTGAAGCATTGGCACTACTAAGGTTAAACCATGTGATGATTATCACATGCCTTGATTTTTAAAACCACTCTATATCGTCTTTTGATTAGGGTTTAAAAACTTGTTCGAGCAATTTGTCCAATAATAATTAGCCTCTTTACCTCTTAAGCCTGTTTATGTAAAATATTTGGGCTTCTTACTTCGTCTATTTATATTCTATTAATAAAGGACAGAAGGATGAGTATTGCAACTATGTTAAGAAATAAATTGGCTTTCAGTTCAGAATTATGTTTAGTACATGACTGATATTTATTTATAAAATAAAAATACATAGTACCATCGCATCAGATCTATTAGAAAAAATTCAATATAATTCACAATATCACAACTATAATACAAGAAACCAATCTGACTTTCATGTACGGCAAGCCATCGCTAAATTTTTAAAATACAATTTTTATTAAAGGTTTAAAAAATTTAATAGACTGTCTACATAAATTAAAAAAAAAACATTAAATGTATTCAAAAGTAACCTCAAACAATACTTGATAAATAAACAGAACGAATATACTTTTTGGTGATAATACTCTTTAAACCTGCCTTTTTTAAGTATTTCCCTTAATTTATTGTTATTTTACCACTCATTTTATCCGCATTTATTATAGATTATTTGTTTTGAGATCATGTACTTTATTTAAAAAAATTACTTGATGTTATACTAATACTACTTACTATGTTTAAATTATTAATAGTTTTGCGAAAATAGGTTGTATAAACTTATAGCCACAAAACTATTTTTGTATTAAAGTAAATCCATAGAGAGCAATGTAATTTACAAAGGCCTTCTTTCAACATACAAATAAATGACAACTTTATAATTAAAATGAAAAACACAACATAATACCTCGGTATCATAATTGATCCAAATTTAAAATAGGCATTATATCCTACCTCTCTTTTATATAATAAAAAAGTGCTTTGTATAAGAACATTATATTATCTGTCTTGCTGTACCTTTTATTTATGGAAAGTCTGACTTGAGATATACTACAAATTATTTGCAATAAATATCAAAAGAAGTATACATTTTAAAATAATTTGACATTTAAGATCCATTCACATATCACAGTTGACATTTTGATACTTGACAGGCACAGCCAAGCATTATTTTGATTTTTGCCAAATAAAATGGCTGGTTAATTATTCTATGGGATTGCGAAAGAGATCCAGTAAATTTGATAAAGGTGTTTTTGTGGCTAGGGGCGAAATAGTAGTACAGTTAATAGCACCACTATAATAAAGTCATTTTTAAGAAACTTCTTATATATTTTTCATAAATTGGCAGGCTTGGCGACTAATTTTGAATAAAAATAGCCTCCAAAATGGCTATATGGTCGCAAGTATGAAGGTCGCAACCCGCCTTAGAAATTTCACCTTTACTATCAACAGCTGTTGCTTGACAGGTCGTTAGAGAATGTTTGCAATTTATGGAATGTAAAGAATGTTAGGAATTTTGACCTTAGAAATAATTGGAATTCCTAAAATTGTTACAAAAGGAATGCATAGGCGAATTATAAGAAAATTGTTATTAAAGTAGTTAGGATAAATCGAAAATTCTGAAAATCTATAGGGTTCTAAGTTAGAAGTAATTATTCAAGAAAATCAGAACTTTCGTTTTAGAGTTATTGTGCCTGCATTCATACATACAGACGACCGGACGAATTTTTTTTTTTTTTGGATTTTCGGACTTGAATGATCAGAAACATGAAAAAAAGTTTTAAAAAATGGGGGTCAGAAAATTTTTTCGTCTGCACGAATGCAATACTGAGGCCCCATAGGAAGGGCCTTAGTAGTTCTTTGTGATAGGGTTGTCATCATACTCATTATATTTTATGTCTACAATCTAACAGGCATTTTACTGGCAGCGATTTTATAACAAAATTTATTGTAATATTTAGTAGGTAACTTCGATGTATTTCTTTTATACCACTTTTCAGCTTCTTCTGCTGAAATCGCTTCATCAAAAGTATATACGCCAGTATGTCAGTATGGCTTTAAATTCAGAGGACAATCAGTTTTGTTTAAAATAAGCTCAGGAAATCTTCTTCCTAAATATTTTTGTTCGGAAGTTTATGTTACTGCTTGAGTTTTTTTATTTTTGAAATATCTTTTTAAAAATCTTTGCTTTAAAGTCAAGTTGACAGCTAGTCACTAGATCATTAGTTTTAGACCTCAGGTGAAATGTATATAAGTAACTGTCAAGATTTGTTTGGTTGTAACATGTTCTCCTTGCATTGTTTGTAGTTTTGCTTGGATAGTTTGACAATTGGTTCTGGTCATCGCATTCGCGAATTTCAAATTAAGTGCACGAATTGACAATTGGATCCCGTCATCCCGTTGGCGATTTTCAATTTGAGGGCTGAAATAATTCTTGCTGACTACAATAGAGAAAGACAGAAAACCATAGACAAGATGTGGCCAAACAGTGTCGTCTCTTTAGGTAGTTTAGGGAGCGTACCCTTTATTTGGATTTTGTTGTGCGTCATTGTGGAAATTTTGTAGTAGATATTTAATTTTTTGTGTAATCTGTTGTAAAATATTCAGAAAAATGGATGTAGTAGAAAGTACTTTAAAGGCAGTTCTGTAACTTTTAACAGGTAGGTAAATAAGATCTAAGTTAAGGTTGTCTTTTTATTGCCTATTTATTTGGTAGATTTAAAAGTAGGACTTTCTGGATTTAAAAAGGCTCAATATTAAAGATCTACCTAGCGTCCAGCCCAAAATTAAAAATATAGTATTTTTCCCAGATTACAAAGTAATTACCCACTTTTATCTCCACTAGAGTGATAAAAAAAAATCGATGTTACGAGTGGCTGTATCTTTGGTAAAAATGGTCGTACGTAAATGAAAAAAAGCAATTTGAAGTCTAAAGTCTCTAGTCTATAGGCCTTGCAACAAAAAGATTTTTCAAACAATAATTAGCACAGAATCCTGATGAATATCATGGATAGAAAATTTTTAATTTTTTTTTTTTTATTTTTAGGATACGGACTTGAAAAAAATTTTCTCGACATAACCACTATATGCATTGGATAGGTGCTTCAGTTAGCTTTAATTCCTTTTTTCGATGGCCTCGAGATGACCCTTCCTTGCTGATTTATCAGAAAATTAACGAAAATGCGTCATTTCCTCTTCTCTCCTCGATATTTTAGGAACTAATGGCTCCTCAGAAAACTTAGATTCATTCTCTATAAGGTTCTGGCATGTTCTTTCACAAGAAAATTTTTTTTTTCATCCCTAGCATGACTTTTAAGAATTTTGGAAAACAGGTATTTTTGAGGTTTTTTAGAAAATCACGGGCCACATTGAGAATATTGGGAAAATGAATAATGTTATGTATGCATCTTACAGGCCAGTGTTCCCCCGAAAGCCCTACAAAATTTTAACTTGATCCATTAAGCCGTTTGATTGTTTTATACGAGTGAATTTTTGAATAAATTGAAGGATCGCGTTTTTCTATGCATGATATTCATCAGGATTTTGTGCTAATTGTTGGATGGAAAACTTTTTTATTGCAAGATCCATAAACTAGACACTTCAAGCTTCAATTTTTTTTTTTAATTACGTACAACCATTTTTACTAAAGAACAGCCACTCGAAAAATTGCAAAAAGCAAGATTTTTTTTATCCCTTAATTTTTTCCACTAGTGTATAGACCAAGAATAAATTTTCAATATAATGACAAAGTCTAGTACATTTTTGTATTATTTAAAACCCCGAACCCCTGAGAAAAGTAGAGTTATCACTGTTACAATGTGACAAAGAAAAAGTTAGAATCTATATTTTCCGGAAACGATATATTGGAGCAGTTTAAGATGACAGTTTAAACTAATGCAGATGAAGGATACGAATCACAGTTCTATGAAGATGATTCAAAGCTAATTAAAGTTCATTATCACTCTTTAATTGGCCAGACATCACAAGTTTTTTAAGTTCAATAGTTGTTACAAGATGCATTGGAAGATGTCAAAAATGGTACTGCAATATCTAAATGACACTGCTGATGTTTATTGTTGGATTAGAAGAAACTTGGAAGCGTATGCTGATAATGATTTTGCAAACAATCTGGATAACAGAAACTTAGTATATTGCTATTCCAAAAACTTCTATAATTAATAAATTAAAATAAAAATAAAACTTTATAATGAATAATAGTCAATTTACGACAGTTTTCCTTGATAATATTTGAATGCAGAATTTAAAATGGATGTCAGACCTAGTTTTTAACATAAGATTAGATTTAATTAGGACTGTGGGCCACGTGGCCTCCCCCACCTCGAACTTTTCAGATCTATTGTGGATATCCTTGAATCGTTATTTAAAGTAACTTGTCTAATTCGGTCTTTTGTAGTAGACTCCATAGACTGGGAAGTAGTTCTCCGGTATAGCTAGTTGCCCTTGGTTTTTCTTCTCCAAGTGAAAGATATAATATATTGGTATTTTTAGAATAAAATCATTCCTTTTTCTAACTAATGTACATTTCAGTTTACTGAGGTTTGTTGATTACATTGGCTGCTCGTGACCAAAATTTTGGGGGTTTACAATGACAAAATATAGATATTAGTACAGTTGTATGAAAAAACTTTCAGTGTTTTAGAAAGTTTATAATATTGAAATTGACAGTTTTTTACCTACATATGTAGTGAGATCTATATTCTGCTACTGTGAACCCCCAAAATGTTGGTCACGAGCTGCCCCTGGTTGATTATAAATATTATTCGAGCTCAAAATTGATTTTAAATGCTTTTTCTTTAATTGAAAACATTACGTAGCCAATTAAGATTTCTTGCGTCCATCTCATTATTCTCGTCCTCTTTCCTCGAATATTGCAGCAACACAGCTCTACCTGTACTTTAATTAGTGTCTCAAGAAGTTGGTACACTCGGAAAAAAACTACGCTCAAGAATCACGAGGACAATACTAGAAACGTACTTAATTAAAGTGCTTTAATCTAATTTTCCGCTAATTAAACAAATAGTCCGGACCAGTTGATTTATATGCAGTGTACTTCGGAATCTATGTACACAACCTATGGGATAGAGTTTCTGCTGTGCCGTGACCTTTAGCGATTGCCTGTTTGATTTACAATTGCTGCTGACCGCGGGCCTCCTTTATAGAATTGAAATTATCTTCTAACTAACTTTGCGGGTATTAGGAACGGTTTTAGAGTGTTATCGAGTATTGATTTACAGAATTACTTGCTGTATTGAGTGCAATTATACAGGGCAAACGTCTGAATCGGAAATTAACAAGAATAGATATCTTTAATACATGATATACTATTTCTCGCATTTGTGGAGCAACTGATTCGCTTATTTGAGAAACCCATACATGTCCATAAATTTGACATTCTGACTTTTTTAGATTAAAATGTTGTTCTATAATAGACGCATCTTTTTAAAAGGAAATCCTACGTATTTAATTATACGTATTTAATTGAGAAACCTCACAAGTCCCGGACATGCACTGTCTCTCAAATAAACGGCTCTTTATGCCTACGTGACCAATGGCATGCATTATGTCTGTTGCATACCTATTATTGCATGAGTTTGTGCTTAGTTTTAACAATGTCGTCGTCCAAGGAGGATCTTCCTGTGGAAGTTATTCCAAAAAAAAAACGCAAAATAGGACTAAAACAAGTTGTCTATAAAAATGAAGTGATTAAACGTGCACGTGTGAAAGGTAAAGAATATGTGAATTACAGAGTCGTTAAAGTAATTAAACGAACAATCGGTAAACAATGTCAGAGAAATAATTTTATTTTTATCGATTAAACTAGTAAATGATTTTTTATTTTAGGTGTAGGTAACGCTGTTTTCTTACAATTCTCGAAGGTGATCGGCGAGGATTTTATTCCCTAACAACCAAAAATGAACACGATGCATATTTGCAGGCTTTAATTGAGTGTCCAAAAGTTTCAAGAAAACGACCTAGAATAGCTGAAAATAATGAAAAATCAAAGAGTATGTAATACAAATACTACGCGTCTTCCAGTTCTGGAAAGTATAGTATCTGTAAAACCACTTTTATTACTATACATGGGATTAGGGTAGACCGTGTTTGGCGCTTGGCTAACTTATTGTCATTAGGAATATCACCTCATGATAAGAGAGGTCAAAATACCCCAGAAAATGCAAAACCTGGAGAGGTGGTCAGGCAAGTAAAGGAGCATATATTCATTTATTTCCTGTTAAACACTCCCATTATGGTAGCTGTGATTATCACTAACTTAGAAAAAAACTGGACATTAAGAAAATGCATGAATTATTTCTCACAAACAATCCCGAATCATCTGTGAAGTACAGCTTTTAACGTAGGATACCGTAAGATACCTGCTGCACCTGTGAGGAACTTTTCCAACAAAAGTCTAAGGTCCTAAACGACATTGCTAAACGTGTAGCCGTGGCGGAGAAAATTGTCCACCAAAGAAGAGCTAGAAATTATATAACAAGATTCAAGAATTATGCCAAATAGATGTCACTATAGGGACAATTTGCGTTGACTATATGCAAAATCTTGCCCTTCCTGTTAGTCCAGTTCAAGACACATTTTACCTATATCAACTAAGTGTCAATGTTTTCAATATCCACGACGTTAAGACTGGAAAAACTATGTTTTATGTATACCATGAAAATATGGCCAAAAAAGGCCAAATGAAGTTTACTCTTTTATTATTAATTTTATAAACAGGGAAACATCACCATCATTAAATATTTTTTCCGACGGATGCGGGGGTCAAAACAAAAACCATTTAGTTATTAGAATGTGCTTAGGCCTTGCAGACCTCGGATTATTTCATAGTGTGAACTAGTATTTTTCCATAAGAGGACATTCCTACATGCCTTGTGATAGGGATTTTTCCATGGTAAAAAAGAAAATTAATAAAAAAGACAAGGTTTTCCTCCTAAAAGATTATGTTCTGTTGACTGTAAGTTCAAGTACTTAAAAAAGTTTTCGTTTTACCCAATTGATGAACAAAATACAGTGATTAAAGACTATAAAAAATGATGATCCATTTACTACAAAAAAAATTATCTATCTTCATTCTATCCTTACTTGAATTTTACAAAGGAACTTTCTTAAATTAGTTTGTCGCTGCTGATTTTGTTAGGCCAATAGAAAAACCATGTCCAAAAAGTATCTGGTTGGCTGCTTTCTTCGCCAGTGAATCAGCAAGACGGTTACCTTTCGATGTGGCATGACCTTGTATACATCTTAAGGTGACCACATTGTTGCTGGACTTTGGCTAAAGCTTCGTGACATTTTAGTACTAACTCTGAGTAAATTTGTGATCTGTTTAAGGTAAGTAGTGCTTGTGTGTATAGATGAGCATGTTCTAGTGATAGATTTTTTGATGATTTATTTTGCTGCTATAAGAATCCCTGTGAGCTCTGTTTTGAACTACACTAGCACTTTTGCTTACAGTTCATTTAATTTTTAGGTTTAGGGAAGAATATTGCATATCCTAAGCCTTGTTTTATTTAAGAACCGTCGGTATAGATATGAATCGTACCTACCATTTTCACCACTTTTAATTGTTTTAACTTTATATGACTCATGAAACATATCTCGGTGAGATTCAGTTCATAATAGCTTGAAGAGTAAGAGCGTTTCGAGCACCTCCTGCCAAAAGTTACGTCTCACCTCACCATATCACCGACAAACCACCGACAGACAACCTCCTTAATGTAAATATCAAAAAATGACTGCCATGACTCTCCATGACTCCTGTTATTGCGATTGAAGGTTATAGTTTTGGTTTTATATTTAATAATTATTTCAAATTATAGTTATCGTTATTTTTTTTTTCTAACCCCTTACCGCATACTAGCCCATATGTGGCACAAAGCGTGTTTAGTCTATTTATAAATTGTGTGTGTTTATAAACACCACATACTTTGATTACTATACGAGGCAAGAGGGAGGTCCGACACGCCCAACATAGAGCGCGGCCATTTTGAACCCTGTGACACAGTTTACAGCTAAAGAATTAGATCGCTCACTCTGCGTCGGCACTTTTGATATCAATGTTTTAGTTTATACACTGTGCAACTCGGATAATAAAATATATGACAACCGCCTATAATAAAACAGCAGTCTTCTGCGTATCCTGAATTTGTATTCCTGGAGTGGATGTTATTTTGGAACTTTCAACTGGTCCGAGTGAGCTAACTGATTCTTTAGCAATAAACTGTGACTTCAAAAATAATATTCACTGACCCTGACAGCAGCAAGCAAAATATTAGGTGCGTTTTAATCATCTGCTTCTGCTTCTGGAATTGTCGGTTAAGTCGTTTTAACCTGTCAGATTAAAACAAGAAAACCGACAATTCCGAAGCAGAAGCGGATGATTAAAACGCACCTATTAAAAATATTGCGCCAAGATGTAGGCAACACGTAATAAGGGTTCAAAATGGCGGAGTTTTCTATCTCCTTTTAAAAGGCACTCAGAAAGCTGCGCAGTGCGACCATTCTCCGTATAGTAAAAGAAAATCAAAGTATGTGATAAACACACTCTGTGACGCATAGATCATTACTTTGATAAACCATGGCATGGGTATAATAGCATGGAGCGATATCTAGTGGATAAATTCGAAGTTACAATACAATTTTATAAAGGCGCACAACACCTGATGATCGTTTGAGAAATAGACATTTACATGTTGTGTATTATCGAAATTATCGAAGATTATTCTTTGAAAAAATATTGTAAGTTAAAAGTGTGACTTTGGTGATTTTTGAGGTGAGTAAGTGTTTTTTTTTATATATTAGATACTAGTTATAGCCATTATTTTCTCTGTGCCATATATGGCACAGTATGCAATTATGACATAAATATGACTGAACCAACACATTTTTTTTGATTTGGTTTTTAGGTACATGATGAATCCATTATTATTTTATGGAGACTATATAAGTCAACCAATGCCTAACTAAATCAAATAAGTCCCTTACTAAACCAAGAGGTTGACCAAAACTACCAATTAAAGGTGAGCTACAGGTGAAAAAGCATCGTGATTCAACCACAGATTTCCCAATTTAGGAAGTTATAACCGATAAACTTGACCACTGGGTACATTGGCAAAGTCAGAGACAAAGGTGCAAGTACCCTGGATGTATTGGAAAAAATTATTCAATTCGCAAAATGTGAAGCTTTTCTTTATATAAACAAAGACCGAAATTGTTTTTATGCAAGTCTTAATCACATGCTGTGCCATAAATGGCACATACCCTTTTTTTATGTCTATATCCTTTTAAAATGTAAATAATTTTTTTTTCTATTTTTCTTAATGTATATATATTATTTCCCGTCTTTAATATTTTTTTCAAGCAAATAAAAAAAAAACATGCAGTAAGGGGTTAAATATACCGTATTCGAAAATTGACGAGTGGCGATAACTCTCTAATAATAATTGGTAAAATGGAACAGGAAAAAGCTTCGACAAGTTTATTGATAAAAACTTTGTATGAAAATATTCTCGCTCGAAATCCTAATATAAGTGCGGAAAGCGCAGCAGAATTGTACGGAAATTTAACAAATTTGTGTTCTCGGAAAGTTTTTAGATCACTTAAAGTTAACAAAAAGAAGAAAAACAAAAAAATAAGAGGTAGAAAGAAAGTTACTTTAGATGATCACATAAAAAATTTAATTCGCCGGAAAATGAACTTTTTCTTTATTTAACGAAATGCCAACCCCAAACAAAATCAAGGCTGCAGTAAATGCTGATAATTCTTTACCCAAAAAATCCTTTGGAGTTTTAAACCGAACATTACGCGATATAAATTTCCGGTATTTAAAGCGAAACCGCAAAAACTTTTTAATCGAAAACGACGAGATTGTATTGTGGCAAAGAAAATTTTTAAAAGAAATACGTGATCATAGACTTAAAGAAAAAAAATATTATACTTACGAGACAAGGTTAAATGAAGGAGACACGCGTTCAAAAGTATGGCAGGACTTAGATATAACTAGCATTTCTTGACGAGTATTTCATTGTATTCTATTTAACATGTTAAAAATAGTAGTCTAGCTATACCAATCTTTTCAACATTGTTTATTTTATCTGTTGTTTTGAATTCCAAAATATTTTTATATTTTTCAGAACAAGAACTAAAAAAAATACTATAAAATATACTAAAACAATTTTGATATAAACTTTTATTTTAGTACTATAAAAAGAAAGTCCCGACTTTTTATTTTGATGCTTGCACATTATTGCTTAATTCTATTGCTAGGTTCTTGGAATTTTGGGTGCTATTAAAGACGTCTTTACTTGTTATTTTAATGAAATTCATGTATTATTTAAAGTTTTCGTCACTGTTCAGTGCCTTCTTCATTAATATTTATTCATTAGTTTTATTATTATTCTTAATTATGTATTATCTTGACATTGTTTTAAGTTTTTTAGTATTTTATTTTTTTACAATTGGTAAATTTTTATTTATTTAAACACCCTAATTGTACTTTAGGTTCATTTTTAAATCATTTATTTTTTTTTTGTGTGTGTGTCATCGGCATCAACTGCTACGGTTATTAGCCTTGTGTTCTGTGTAGGCTTTGTTACTGTTTTCCAGCGCCACTTTAGGAACAGCACTGTTAATTATTACCCAACAGTAAATGTTTGAGTGGGGAATCCTACCAAGGCATCAGCATTTATTATTTGTAAAAATATAAAATATAAAATACTGAAAACAATGTCAAGAAAATACATGTTTAAAGAAAAAATATTAAAATTAATGAATAAATATTACTGAAGTGCTGAAAGCTTTAAATAATACATGATTTTCATTAAAATAACATGTTAACATGTAAAGAGATCTCTACTAGCCAAAATAACAAGAACCTACCAAAAGAATTAAACTTTTATTTTTCAAAAAAAAAAAAAATTTTTACAACAGGACACATTGATACATACTATAATTTTGGAAATCACAAACTAAAATTTAAAATGGATTAAAAGCAATGATTTGGAATTAGGTGTAGGTAGAATAGTTAATAGGATTACCCATAGTATTACAACCTGTTTCCTGTGTCCTACACTGCAGGCATTAATTCATAGAATAATAAAATTTTAAATCATTTAACTTCTTTTTCACCTACTTTGGAAAAACCCGAAGAATATGTATAAGGGGTAAAAGAAAATGTCCTTTATTTCTCACAAGTCAATTTTAATTGGCGACCGGTTTCGAAGCTATTACTTCATCAGGCACACCTAAATGGAATGTCAAGGAGTCAGTAATAAAAACAATTATAAAAGTATGAACGGACATTAACATATACAAAATAACAGAAAAAACACAAAAGAAAATTAAACAATGACCTTGACTCACCTTGACTATTTCCATAAAGGAAGTGCTACATAAAGTTTAACAAACAAGTTAAAAAAGTCATGTAATACCTACAATAGTATTTTTTTTTAAATATTTTTAGGTTAGGTTAAACCGCGAGATGTCTGATTGAATAAATTAATAATTAAAACACATGTAAGACAATTATTAACTAAACAACACAAAATAGTTTTTACAAGCACAAACAGTTAAAAAATTTTAAAGAATATAACGTTAATTACAAATGAAAAGTAAAAATGATATTATCAGACTCCCATGACATCTATCTAGATCTTAACGAATTAGTGCAGTAAACTGTAAATTTTAAATTTAGCGGATAAATAGTGTACTAAAAAAGGTGGTATTTACTGAAAGTGAGTATAGGTGGCGGTGGCACAATTTTTTGATAGTAAAAATATTAAATAGGGAATGAGAAAGTGAAAAATACTAATAAGAAAAATAGAACACTAAACAAGAAAATATGTAAAAGTGAAAATTGAAGCACATAATCAAAAGAAAAATTACTGTTACAGGAAAACGGAAACTAAGTTGACAAGTATGAATGTCAAAAAAGAAAAGTCAAATTTTGGCGTATGACAACCAAGTGGGAGAATTTGAATGGCCAATTAAAGGAAACATTTAATATGAAAGATGCGAGTGGGCAAAAATTAATGGAAATAGAGAAGAAAATCTAAATTGGGAGAGAATTCATTAATTTGTGGTAAGTAACTGATTGAAGATCAAATGAGTGGGGGTACAGGTCAGAAATTATTTTAAATAAGAGCAGAAAACGTTATGGTACTAATAAATTGAATTTGTGCATTCAGAGAGCAAGAGGGACCAGATTTAATATTTTTTAAAATTTTCAGGTTCTCAAAGTTATTAAGAAGGAATTTATTAGAAGTCATATATAAAATGTCGAAGCCAATGCTAGAATCAAAATCGTGACCAGTGTCTAACAAATGAGCAGTAAAGTGAGAAAAACCAGTAGTGTTATTGTAGTGTAGGTATTACATAACTTTTTTAACTCGATTGTTAAACTTTATGTAGTACTTCCTTTATGTAAATAGTCAAGGTGAGTCACGGTCATTGTTTAATTTTATTTTGTGTTTTTTCTGTTATTTTGTATATGTTAATGTCCGTTCATACTTTTATAATTGTTTTTATTACAACTGACTCCTTGACATTCCATTTAGGTGTGCCTGATGATGAAGTAATAGCCCGAAACCGGTCGCCAATTAAAATTGACTTGTGAGAAATAAAGGACCTTTTCTTTAACCCCTTATACTTAATCCCTACTACTCACATATGCCTATCCTCACTCCAAAACCCGAAGAGCTTACAGGATATCTATCATTTTACAAATAACCTAAACAACGATTTTATTTAAAAAGAAAATGTATCCGAATTTCCTTTTCTCTACCCTTGTCTCTCTTGGTGCGCCATGAAGCTAAGAATGAGTCACTGACTATTATATCTGTTTTAGAGTATATATAAATGCAACTAGTACTAGCCAAATATCCACATGGTAAAATACCAAATGAGCCACATGCTAAAGAACCCAATTATCTACATGAGAAAGGCCAAATCGGTCACAAGCTTAGGACCGTAATTGTCCATATCTTTCGTACACAGGACAACGGGACGTCCTTGTAGAAAATAACAGTAACTGCTGAAATGGTATTAACGATTGTATTCTTCAAGTAGGAAAAACCTATCGAATACCTAGCATTTACTAACACATGCTAACAAAACTAATGCTAACCAAACATTATTACAAATCATATTTAACCCTTTCTACCTCTTTGGGCCATATGTTCCGACGAGAATTTAAAAGTTTTGTTTGGTGTAAATATGACCCAATTTTAATGTGTTATTTGATTTTTCAAGCATATTCTTGAAAATAGTTTAACATAAATTTATTGTAAACCTAATATCTATTCGTAAAATTTATTTCAAACACCAAGTAAAAAACATGCCATTTTTTACTGGGACAAAAATATCCCAGTGGTATTGTCAAGTGGGACACATAAAACCTAGTGGCTTTTTTGTTACAGTATGTCGAAGAGAGCATTATCAAAAAAAGAATTAAATTAATAGGCAAATGTTTCTGAAGATGAAGATATAGATATAAAGATAAAGATTGTGAAACCGAAACAAAAACTTCCAAATCAGGTGAGGATAAGTAAAGATGACGAAGAATGTTTAGATAGTGAAAGATAATCTTTCAGATAGTGAAAAAGAATGTATAAACGATGATCGCACAGAAAATGAAGACCAAAATAAAAAAAATACAAGAAAACAATAAAAATCAAGATGAAGCCATTGTGTGGTCAAGCCTCTGTGATGACTTTATATCAAGGTTTAGCATTCCTGCAAAAAATACTTGCGAGTTAGACAAAGGATTTACAAGATTTTTGACACGATTTGAGGTGTTCCAGAAATTGTTTCCTCCAAGTTTATTAATCTTTATTTCTGAATGTACAAATAAAAGGCTGACAATATTAGAAAAACAGAAAAAGAAACGCATTACTAAAACCGATGTAGGTGAAATTGCAATTGTTTTAGGATCTTCCCTAGTAAATTGTTACAACAGATTGCCAGGTCTTAGACATTATTGGTCTACACATCCTTCAGTAGGAAATACACTAATAAAAAATAGTATTTCTATAAATAGATTTACATTGTTATTATCTAAATTATACGTAAATGATCCAGATAAGCAGAGTACTTCTAAAACATATTATGTGGATAAACTAGTGAACCGTCTGAAGTGAACATTCTAAAAATGTCGAGCAGATTCTTCCAGGCAAAGTATTGATGAAAGTATGGTAAAATTTAAAGGCCGTTCTGGACTAAAGCAATATTTACCAATGAAACCTACTAAAAGAGGACTTAAAATATGTGTTAGATGTGATTCTTGCAATGGTTATACCTATAATATAAATATATATTATTATGCTGGCAAGGAAGATAAGCAACAAGAAGGAACTCTTGGCAAAAGAGTTCTATACAAATTAGCCAGTACGATAAAGTCAACAGATGTCATATTATATTTCGACAGATTTTTTACATCTGTAAAACTTATAACTAACATTCCATTTCCATCAGTTGGAACTGTTATGATAGATAGAACAAATATACCAAATATTACAAAAAAAAATTAAACCGGGAAGAGTCCGAAATTCTTGGAAATTAGTATAGTACCATTTGTGTCAAATGGCAAGATACCAAAGAAGTTACAGTGCTTGGCAACTACCCCAGAAAAAAACTTGACTTGTTCAACGAAGAGGAAAAGATGGCATACGAAAAGATATAGAATGTCCAGAAGCAATAGAATTTTATAATAATTTCATGGGTGGAGTGGATTTAGCTGACCAAATGTCTGGCTTATAGACATGGACCGCAAGTCCAGTAAATGATGAAAAAAAGTTTTTTAGGGGACTAATGGTTGCCGCAGTCAACAGCCGGATAATATATAATGAACTTCACAGACAAAAATTACCAATTCTAGATTTTTTAATCCAACTTGCCGAAGAGATGATTGCTTTTGGTAGAGAAAAATCAGAAATACACGTTCGAAACAGATCCATTGGTAGACCTTTAAAAACAATTAGGACATTCGCTAACTATTGGGGAGCATCTACCAGTTGAAGAAAAAACTCGCTGACGTTGTGCAAGGTGTTCTCAATAAAAAATAGAAAAAAAAACAACGACTCTATGCCCTTGTGCAAAAATTGTTTTACACCATACCATACCTGAAAATAAACATTTAAAAAATAGTTTCTAGTTTTTCATATACTGGTGGGATGTATATGTCCCATTTAATATTACTAGTGAGACACATACGTCCCACTTGTCAATGTAAAAAATTTAAAATTTTTGAAACCCTACGTATTCTGAAAAATATATTTCTAAAACATATTAATCATTTTTTTGTTTTAAATCTTGTAATATAAAAAATAAAAAAGTGGGACTGAAAGGATTAATAGGAAACAACATAAAAACTCAAAAGTATAACAAAATAAATTTCCTTAACAAAATGTAACATAAAATACAGATGATAGTATTGTAGTGAATCAGGTGTACCATGTATCTTCTAACCTTATCGCGTCATATATATTACACATTTGTCACCCTTTAGACAACCATCCTTGACAAACGTTAAACTTATTTTCTTGGCAATTTCAAGTGCCATAAATTATTATTAATATGACGACTTTTAAATTTAATACACGACTTGTTCCTAATATTCAAAAATATATTTTCGCACGTATTTATAATATTCTCAAAATAAAACCCCACAGTTTTTTTTTTTGTTAATTTTTAAAGCAAATTTAGCAATTTTAGATCTAATTACCTTTAAATTTCAATTTAAAATTCATCAATCTACAATAAAATATAATAATGGTAGATAAAGAATCTTACTTACCTCTTGAAATGTGATTGCCTATCTTATAAAATTATATTGTTGATTTGGAATACTTCTTTTACATCCTTTAGTAAAGTTGCTTATTTGTTTATAAAACACCCTGTGTAACACATAAATTATAACCTTTTAAAATTTACAATGATTTATCCATCTAATTTTAGACTGTGACACGTAAATCGATATTTTATATTACCTGCCTAAACTCGGGGGACCATTACTAAAGGTACTCAATATTAGAGGCTCCACTCAAAAATTTGATCTATTAGCTCTATATCGAACCAGTCACTCGCTACCTACCAACTCAGTTTTCATATTCATGAATCCGTCATTTTCGCTATAAGCTTAATGCCTCGTTTTTATACATAGTTGAGGAGATACGCTGCAAAATTTGGAAAAAAATCACACAGATAGAACAAAGTAAATAAGAAAATATTATCATCTAGTTCTATAAATAAAATGTCTAAATAATCTACTGAAACTGTCAATATGTCATAAAAAAATACAAAGATTTACAAGCAAATTTTGTGGGCCGTGGAAACAGTAGATACATATTTTTTAAGCTTTCAATTTTACTGTTTTTGATTGGACCCACACAATGCAATGGTTGTCCCACTTTTTTCTTACCTTAAAAGATAGATGATTTTTACAAGAACACTATGTTCTCAATCTAAACCGATCATACTATAGAAACGAAATCAGAAAACAAAAATTATTCATAATACCATTTAATAAACCTTAGATCATACAATATGTATAAAAAAAAGTGGAACCAGACTTTGCGCAGAAACACAGCCACAGTAATCAACCTCACTAAAAATAGCTAAATAAAATTATATTGTTATTATAGCGCTAGAAAAAATATATTAAAAATTTATAGTAAACAATATGAATGTCCCTAGGGCATACATTAAACCTATAAGATTATTTCTGATGGGTTAGATAATCCCCTAAAGCTTAATTAAGTAAAACTACAATGTATCGTCACTTAATTTTAGTTGTACAGTTACTATTAGCAAAATATTAAACAAATAAAATCCCATTTACCAATAAAAACAGTAACGCATATATAATATATGACAATTTTGTTGTCGGTGTTGATGATATTATGTTATTAAAATAAATTGTCAGACAAAAGCTGAAAACATTAACCTTGCTTATTTTATTCTCGCCCAAACTATCTAACTTGAACAGTAATGAATAAACTTTAATATCTACCATAGTTGGTAAATCATAAGTAGGAGTAATTAAGCAAAGAAAAATAAAACCTCTTTCTTCCAGTCGGTGTTCATGTCGATAGGCGTGACAGTAATTATTTTTCTGCAACTTTCTCGTTCGATGTAGTAAAAATCCACCACCAGAGGCTAATAAATGGGGCCTTAGCCCTCAACCATAGTGATTGTTTGTGTGATAGTAGAACCATACTCTGAACGAGGAAAACCAAAATCAGACTGTAAAACCACTTGATAGTGCCAGTCGGTGAAACAGCTCACTAGTAACCCAAAACCACGAGAAATCCTTCACAAAAATGGCAGGGTTAAGAATATCAATTCTCTTCTAGGCAATACGATGCGAAAATTGAACTCAAAGAGAACACATTCCTTTTGTAAAAGGATTTTCCAAACCAGTGCACATAGATGTATATGAATTTAAAAATCGAAGAAAAACCATTGGAAACAAAGCCAACAATTTCCGGAAACCGTTCACGCCAAAGTATACTTAGATGCATAAACAACAAAAATCGACCGCTCATTTGTTTTGACCGGATTGTCATACGTCCTAATTATGTCATTATCTTAGCGTCTTGCAACGGTCACGTACAAAATCATACACTTTAGAAAATCCGTGAGGGTGGTTATTTTTATTCGCTCCGTGCAAAGTCATGGAAAGGGAAGCAAAAGCGATACTAGCGCTAGCTGCGGATAATTCGTGCATTTTAGGGCGATATTTTGTAATTTTGGCATATCAAATAAACGTATACATTTTACGTTTTTTCAAAAAAGTAGGTAAAAACAATACAATAAGCAATCGGATTTGCTGTGTTGAAAATTGTACAAATACTAGCACAAAACACAGTGAAACTTATACAAAAAATTTCAGTAGCAAAGTGGAAAATGGATAGGTGTACAATAAGAAGAAAAATTACCTTTATTTTTGTAATAATAACAGTAGTGCTGGAAATAGTAGACATCAGAAACTTGAAAGGTTTTAAATAAACAATAAATTATCATTTTACGATGTTCTTTAATATCCCTTTATTTTTAAATGTTCAATCAGCAAGGACTAGATTTTATGATTTCTGCCTTTATATGTGACTAGAATGCAATTTTGTGACTTACTGATGGGAAACCAGTTTAAATCATTCATTCTATGTTTTCTTTCGAATATGAATACGAATACATTTTAACTTCACGCTTATTAAATGGTATTTTTTTATTTTGACAGAATAGTCTAATTAGGCATTCCAACGACCTGTTAAACAATAGGTGCCAGTGGGAAATTCTTGTATATCTAAGGGGGGTAGCGACATAGTCTTGCAACTTGGATGCTATTTTTATTCAAAGTAGTAGTCGCCAAGCCTGCTAATTTATGAAGAAATCTATAGGTGGGTTTTTTAAATATTATTTATATTTTGTTTGACATAAAATATTTAAATGTAATCCATTATTCATGATTTTACGTAAAGTAGATAGAATACACCATATGTCGCCACCCTTAGATATACCAAACCTGCCCACTGGTAATTCATTTGTTTGGAATGCCTAATTTTTCAATGACAACTTATTAGACTTAGGCAACTTCTCATACATTTTCCAGTCAATACTGTTGCCTGCCAATATTTTGTTATTGATCTTTATTGATTATACATAATTTTCTTTAATTTAAGCGATAAAAATATATAATAATAATAAATTAAAGTTTTATTTCTTTTACAAATCCATATACTTTTATTAAAACTAACATATATACTTTTTAATTACGAATTTTACTAAAAATTGTATTTGTCAGTATACGCAGAAATAGTCCATTAGTACCAAAACGTATTGGCGCTGCTGTCGCGCACGGAGCGAATAGATATTATTAAGCCAGGTCTATTTTATTTATGTAATTTATCTATTTTAAAATAATTCATCAAAATAATAAATATTGTAATTTTTGTTACCGTGTAATTTTACATAATAAGTACATACATTTTAGAGTTTTTGTTATAGTTCAGGGAGTTTCCCAGCCAATTTTGTTTTCTTTAAGCTAAAGTAGCTATTCTACCAAAAAGTTAACTAAAAATATGCCAAAAATTGCCTATTGTATTTTTTCTTTTTTCTTATTGACGATGTCGAAATACCTGTCAAATGTTCAAGTAAACCGGGTAGTCCAGCAAAGGCGTTCGATAACTAACATGACCGCAGTAAAAGGCGCAAAATTCAACCTCTTAGTGAAATAAACAAGCTCGTATATCCTACTCAAATGAAGTTTAGAGAGACTGATAATCAGGAGGCTGCAAACGTCGTTAAGTCCGCAACTCCTACCAAATGTGTTAAACAAAGCTATAAAGACATACCTTTAAGACCAGAACTAACGCGCTATCTACAACAAATGCTATATATTTTCGTAAAAGAGTCTCTATCGAGAAAACAGTATAAAATTATTATAATCAGTGACAAAAGACTATTTTCATGCTATATTATTTTGCAAAGAGTCAAAAAAGACTGATATTGAGTTAAAGAGAGTTTTCAATTGAATGCAACGTGTGCAGAAGTCTTTAAGATTTACTTCAAGAATTATTTAACCATACATCCCAACCATTATTGCTGTACCTATATGATGTTTTACAAAGTCTTCCAATATAAAAAAAATCTTCATTGGAGACAATTTGCAAAAAGGGCTGTGATGGTTCCTAACAGACTGAATATAAGCAAAAATTTAAAAATATTACAGATTCTGATGCAAAAACTTTTCAGTTATTACTAGTGCAACTCGAACACCATCCTCGTTGCGTTATGGCCGCCTAATGAGAATAAAATTTGGATAACGAAACTTTTGAAATTACTAACGAGGAAATAGAATGTTTCAATGATAAGATCAGGCGTTTAGATGACACGAAGATATTAATCGCAAGTAGAGATTTGACCATAAAGCATACGACGCTGTTTACAATAGTTGACAAAAGTTTGTAATTCAGCTACAATAAATCAATCTCAATCGCAGTGGAAGGCGAACAAATCATTTTACTTATTTTTAACCCAACCAAAACAGAAGAAACAATGAGGTGTTATATTTGTAAGGCAATTTCTAAAGATATTAATTACTAAGAAAAATCCCAAGAAGTGGACTTAAACAATCTTAAATTCTGTATTACACAAGGATAAGATTTTGTGAAACTGTGCATCATCTTTTGTAGAAGATAACTGCACAATAGTGGTAAATAAGAGTACAAGCTGATAAAGAAATTGTTAATCAGAAAAAAAAAGATTAAAGAAAATTTTCGAACTTAGCTTGGTCTCATTGTTGATGTTCCAAAGCTGCTTACGCCAACTCCAATGGCGAAAACATTAGCCGAAGGTTTTTTTGAGAAACCAGAAATATCTTCAAAAATCACTGGGATTGATCTCAGGTCAATCGATAGATTTGCTTTTATATTAGAAATGATTTTCAGTGGGCTTAAGATAAATGTTATTTTTTTTATAATGATACAGCATTAATATATACCGAGTTGTACTATTAGCATCCTGTGTGTCTCACAGTGCACTAAATAATAATTTACGGCCCTCTTGTAGTTCAGCATGTGCGTAAATTTCGCGAAAATTTCTTTCGAAAGTTTTCTCAAGTACAATGTAATCAAGACATTTTAAATCGGCTGCTTTTAACATTAGATCCCTTAATAAGTGACACAAGACCACAACCACGAATTATATCGAAACTATTTAGCGCGGCTGTTACGGAAATGTTATAACCAATTGAAATTATAATATGATTTGTTGGATGAAACAAATGACTCCTTTAATGAAAAAGGGTGGGACTTATCTTCTAAATAACTTCAAGCTATTTAGGATAAATTTACTATTTTACTAAAATTTATCTATTTTTTTATGTTTTTCCTGAAACGGTTGCTTTTTCACTGGTCTCTGCTATTTTTCAAAATATATTGCCTAAGAAGTTAAATTTATATTAAATATCGTTATTTAAGACACAATATGTCAAGTGACACTAAAAAATAAGTTTTTCTACACCCACATGGATATTAACTTATCTACGCACAGATTACAAAACAAAAAAGTATGCTATCGACTTCAACTGAAGGAATATATTTCATATTCATTCTGGGTAGTGAGAACACTGCAAAAACATGAAATCCACCAATCACGGTTTATATTTTCATCAACCGACTGCTATTATTTTTAAAGGTTTAAATAAGTGACAATTGTGTCAAACATTAAAATGGGTTATTCTTGTGTAGGATCGATAAATAATAGCATTTCTGTTTTAATTTCGTCTATAATTATAGATAATTCGTTAATTTAAATAAAACTATATGAAGTCAATTTAATTACGATTATTAAAGCAACAAAAATAAAAGAATAGGTGGTCCTGTGGTCAGCGTTCTGGCATTTCAAACGGAAGACTGGAGTTCCATTCTCGGATGGGGAAAATAAAATGAACTTTCATTCTTTTTTTTTTCGGTTATTTTATTTTAAAAATTATTAAAAGTAATAAATTATTTTAAAATTAAACTCCTGGATAAAATTAACGCACCACTTAACGCACCACTTGTATTTTGCTCGATAATCTTTATTTATTGATAACTTACTGTACGACAAGTAGGCCATGGACCTTGTTTAATAGTGACAGTTGTGTTTTAAGCTAGCTAGTGTCACGTAATACCTTATTTTGACAGTATCGTATTAAATCTCGTTTAAGACTAAAACTGTGTTAACATTTTCTTAAAAAGTGCTGATTAAAGCAAAATTTTTGTTAGAAGCAAGCTGTTGAATATAATTGTTTTTATTACATGCATGTTTGGAAGTTCATTTGGGAGAATATTAAGTAAAATAAATGAACCGTCAAATAAATCTGTCACTGGAGGAGGCAGTGCGAGCATAGACAGGAGACTAACCAGCAATCTGCTTAAAAATGAATTAGCAGATGTTCGAAATATCGCTATATCGTCTCGAATGGTTAGAAGACGTTTACATAAAGCAAGATTAAGCAACAGAAGACCAGCCAAAAAACCCTTGCTTACCAGAAAACACAAAGTTCAGAGATTAAATTTTGCAAGTCTACATCAGAATTGGACTATCAATGATTGGAAACGGGTTCTGTTCTCCGATGAAACTATAGTTAGCCTTAAAGCTCCAGATGGACGTGAGCGTGTCTGGCGAAGACAAGGAGAAAGATTTGACAGCTGTAATATCTCTCCTAAAGTGCCTTTTGGTGATGGCTCTAAAATATTTTGGGAAGGAATTTGCTTCGATGCTCGTATGGAGTTGGTCCCTATACGTACGAGGTCTATAAATGCCCAATATTACTTAGACAACATTATTGTCGAATATGTTATGCCTTTTGCTCCGTTTGTTGGGCAAAATTTTTTATTCGTGCAGGACAATGCCCGTCCCCACGTGGCTACAGGTTATTGTTTACTTACATGATGTTAATATTCCTTTATTAGAGTGGCCACCTAACAGTCCGGATATGAATCCTATAAAAGATCTGTTGCACTATCTCAAAAAGTGGATTCGAAGTCATAGACTAATGACTAATCACAACCAACTCATAGAGGTCGCTATTGAAGAATGGAAGAATATACCGCAAACTTTTGTTGAACATTTCATATTAAGCATGCCACGACGCATAAATGCAGTGATAAAAAGTAGAGAAGGGCCTACGCGGTATTAGGGTTGATCCAGATGCATTTATTCTCTTTTACTGATTTTTTTTTTCCTATTTCAATTTGGATGGAGTTATGCTAGCTTATTTATGCATTTTGGCAAATTAAGGTCATTTAAGGGTCATATTCGACTAATTTTTAGGTGTTCATCATTATTTCAATGTAACTTAGTTTGTTGTTGTGTTTATATTGTAAATATTTAGATAAATTAATGTGGTGCGTTTATTTTGTCCAGGAATTTAGTTATTTTGTCCTAATAACCTAAACTATTTTTTTTATTTGTAAATTTTCGTTAGTGGATCATAAAAAAATATACTGAATAACTCGAGTGGATTGTCCACATCGCACTCAGACGATTATTTATTCCGCTTACGGCATCGTGCTCTAATTTCGTCTTCGTGCGATATGGCCCTCATATCCACCCTTGTTGCATAAACTACTATTTTCTACACCCACATGGATATTAGCATATTCTACGCACAATGAATATATTTCATATTTATTCTAGGTACTCAGAACACTGCAAAAAAATGGAATCCACCTATCACGGTTCGTATTTTCATCAACCGACTGCTATTATTTTTAAAGGTATAAATAAGTGACAATTGTGTCAAACTAATTGTCAGTATATTTTTTAGTTATTGAGATTAAACATACATTAATATGAGTTATTCTTGTGTAGAATCGATAAATAATAGAATTTATATTTTTATTTCGTCTATAATTATAAATAATTGAATTTAAATAAAACTATAGGAAGTTAATTTAATTACGAGTAATAAAGCAAAAAAAGTAAACGCGTAGATGGTCATGCGGTCAGCGTTCTTGCCTTACATACGGAAGATTCTAGTTTGAATCTAGGATAAAGAAAAATAAAATGAATTTTTTTCTGTTTATTTTATTCTATAAATAAGTAAAAGTCATAAATTATTTTTAAATTAATTATATTATCTTAATAACTTAAAATATTCGGTTAGAATTCACATTAGTGATTCCGCTAAACAGTGATAATTAGATCTGAAAGGTCGTTGTAGATAAGTTTACATATCTAAATCGCTTTAAGAATATAATTTAATGAAATTTTGCCTACTTGGTATTCATCAACTATCACTTAATACTCCAAGAACCCATGCCTATTCTCGAACCATTTATATTTTGCTTACCATCTGTACTATAATGCTTCTCCGGTTTTACAAAATATATATTTCGATTATAAATCATGTTCGGTTAAGTGGGATACTCTTCCAGAGTGCTTTGGGGTTTTCAACGTGATAACCAGCGACTTTTATGGAAGAAGACGCTCTCACCGATACGTGGATAGGTGTGTATGCATGTCTGCTGAAAAAAATTTAATTCATGGCCCGCTAGTTTGTAACGCTTTGTTTTTGAAGTAGCGGAGGTTATTATAGCCGTTAAGCGATTTTTATTAATTTTGTGGTAATAAATTAATAGGTCGAATGGAAATATATTTAATAGTTTAATGAGAAAAGTTTTTTGAAAATTAAATCAATATTCAGTCATCTATAACGACAGAAAGCGTTTATTATTGTAATAGAAAATCATATAAAACTACAAACACCAGTTATTATCAGATAAAATAAAGAGCCTATTGCAAAATTGGCCAAAAATTTGTCATTAACTGAAGTAGGTGCTGAAATAAATATCAGAAAAAGTTGAATTACAATAAAAGATCCAGGCAAGGTCAACAAAAATTACGAATAACTTTAAAACAATTTGTAGAGAAGGTCTCTAATAAAAATTAAGACAATGCTCTCTTTAAAATCTAACAGCAAAAAGAGTGTTATTCATATTTTACTGCCGAGCTTTCCAATTATCTTGGCATGGACAAAATTACGAGCTATTCCAAAGCATTTTTAATAACTTCCCATAGATTATCGGGACTTTCTGGCGTCTATTTGATATATCTTTTTGACTATGAAACCTTATATATTTTCAATAGGGTTTAACTCAAAATGTCTTGCTGGCCACAAAAAAATATTTATATTATTGTTGTTGCCTTTTTACTATTCGATCCGTAAAAAATAGAGAAATCCTTTATTACCAATCAACTATTATAAATATGAGAATACCAAACTGATTTCTTGAAAGATATAGCAACATGTTAAGTAGCGACAAAAATAAGTACCCTCTTATGCGTATCTGTATCTGTAACGCGTAGAGGGTGGGTTACCCCTGCGGCACTTAGGAACCTCCTAGCTCGTGAGCCAGCCTACAGATTTGATATAGTTGACAACGTCGCCAAGAGGTGCTTCTCTTATATCGGCCGGTGTTGCGTATTCCGCAATATTATTCAACACAAAAATGTTGATTATTATGATGTATTAGAAATATCTTTAATTAAAAAAAAGATGTCTAGAACATGTAAAATGTATTAAAATTCAATGAAACCATTTTTAGTCATGTATCCAGAACTACATGTACATATTTCGTTATTATAAGCAACTGCATCTAACACCCATTCAGAATATGTTACTAAAATAACTTTGGCAAAGTTGTTTATTTTTAGAGAGCTAACGGAAGGGTACGTTTAGGGCGAGTCATCATTGTTAAATTGGCTTACAAAGATGCCATAGATTGAGTAGTACACCAATCAGATCCGAAATAATAGCTCATTGCATTTTTGGGGGAGTAAAATAAAATAGAAACAATTATAATTTATATAAAGTACAGTACGGCAAGATAGAACTAGATGCGCACTGGCAAAAATTCAAAATAAATAAATTTGACAACACAATTGATCACTGTAACTACAACATCGAAGTTTAGCCATTAACTGTGATAACCCCTTCCATTTTTAGATTTGCCAGTACGCATTTAATTCTGACTTACCATATCAATCCTGTCGTACTGTACACATTTGTAACATGGCTAACAAATATTTTTGCAATTTTAAATCATTAGGACTCGAAGACATTTGTGGAAATATCCAGTCAGTAAGCTGAGGACCTTGGATGAAAGAGTTAAAAGGTAATAATGTTATTGTAGCTGATAGTATAGCAAACATTGAGTTGTTAATAGGGGTTGATGAAGCAGGTAAGCTGCTTGCAGAAAAAAATTTACAGTTAGCTTTAGGTTTGACTGAAGTTAAAACACTTTTAGAATTGAATCTGATGAGCAGGTACCAGTCTGATTCTATGGTATATAAAAAGAGCTCTGCTATGATGGTCAACTCTTTGTTGGCCAATAACATGAAAATAAGTGACTTATGATTATTAAATTTGTTAGGAATAAGAGATCCTTTGAAGACTAAATCTAGACAGGATTTGGAACAAGCTGTGGTAAAACACTTTTAGAATACTGTTTCAGTGGATCACGATAGTAGATATAGTGTTTATTTTCCATGGATTAAGGATCATCTAGTACTTTTATTCAATTATGAACTAACACTACGTAGGTTAAATTCTACTATCAACAGGTTTCTAAAAGATGATTGTTGTTCGGCATATGAAAAAGTTTTTGATGAATGGCTAGATGGAAGGATTAATTTAAGTGGGTTCAGACAATAAACGTGAAGCCAAAGATCATTATTGACCTTACAGATACGTTTTAAAGCTTAAAAGTACAAAAACAGGCCTGTGATAATGCGTGTGCAAAACAAATGCATCAAACATCATTGAATAATTCTTTTGAAGAAGGTCTTGATTTAATAGAGAACATTCCATCTATTTTTTTAATTTAGGTTAAGAAAAGTAGTAGCTGATATTAAAAAGGCAATTATGAAGATAGGGTTAAAAACATACTGTATTGTCTTCTCTAGATAAGATTATTTGTAAGGAAAACGAGTTATGTAATCTTCTTGGATTGACGTGAGATGAAGTGAGTAATAAGCTTTCGTTGTCTCTTAATAATAATAAAAATATACCGGGAAATAATACAAAGAGATTTTTACCTTGTGTTTCTCTGAGTATTTTCCATCCGTTAAATTTGTCTTGCCCTATATCTTTTTTCTTAAAATTAATTTGACAATCATCTTGGAAGGACAAAATAGGTTGGAATAACAGTGTTACGGACATAGATAATAATACATTTTATAGGTGATTGGAAAACATTTATATACCCTTATAAGTCTTTTCCTAACTGTGCCTGCCTAATTAAATTGGTGAATAAATGTGATTTGTACACGGTGAATATTGTTTAATTTGTGTTAAGGTACAAGTATACAGTATGTCTCTTATTACAACCTCTGGCTCGACCTGTAGTACACCAACTTAAATTAGGAGAACCCCAAAAACCCTCGAGTCTAATGCTCACAGCTACCTTAAAGAAAAATTACCGGCAAGACCTAATAGCGTATTGTTTACGGATCTTAGATATGTTTTTCGATCTAAAACTAAACTAAACAATATTACATATTCTTTACGGAAGTAAAAAAATATAAGTTAGCTCCTAAATAAGAGAATATGAACCAAGAGAAGAAAATTTAAATAAATCCTAAAAATGTATATTATAATAACAATTGCAAATATACTTAAAGACTTAAAAGTACTTTTGTGTCAATTTGTGTTAATCTAATTTAATCTGCAAGTTCTAGTTATTTTAAGATACTGGCTCGTAAGAGAACAAAAAAGCAAGAGCAAAATTTCCATTAAGATGAATTCCTAGTTTCCAAGCTTCTTTTAAAAGTATATAAAAGCATTGGTAATACCGAAAATTCCTCATCCTCTACTTCTCCAAGCAACTATTGTTGTCCTTAATCCAGTTTTACTTCCTGTAAGCCGCTTAACACTAGATAATGGACGGACAATAGATTTATTTCCTTGCGACACCGTCCTGGGACTTCGTATTATGTAAGGAATATATTAAATCTAGGAAAAATCCCTCTTATCCTTTTATGTAGTAGAAATAGATTTGAACGGCTTTCTATTTTTTATTCCACACAGCCATTTTGTCGGGTAAGTGGTTAAGGGGTTTACTCCGTCTTAGAGAGTTGTTTTTTCCAATAATATATATATATTTAAAAAAAATAAACATAGAAGGATAAACTGGATTTTTACCCTTCGACCATGTAACTAATGGCTTAGTAAAAGTGTGTCAAATTTATATATTTCCTTAAATCAAATAAAAAATTTAATAATCCTTTTTGACTAGGCATAAGTTACTGGACAGGTCAGTATAAAAATGTACACAAATAAACAGATATTGTATATGACGATAACATATTAGTTGTTGTCATTACATCAGCCCTGTGTTCAGATTTGAACATTTTTCTTATACATATTAAATTAACATACTGTTTATTATTTTTTTTATGAAAATGTTTAATTTCGTATGCAGTTAATATATACTTCACCAATTTCACTGTCATCGTTCCCTGCACCCCTCGCTCTTGACTGCTAATGTTCTTTATATTATATTACAATGAGTAATCACACAAAAATTTGTTTACCTGCTAACACGACCATACTGATCTATATTTCGCTCTCGAAATATACTTTTTTTTGTAACGATTGGTTATTTATTTGTATTATTTTAAATTATAAAAATATGAATCAAAAAGAAAAGACGTCTCAAGTAAAAAAAACAAAATTACAAGATCAGCCGCCAACCTTGAATTTTTAAATAAGTGACACAACACCCAATGTCTTATAATTTATAACACTTTATTCAAGATTTTAAAATAATTTAATACACAATCTGCTCTTTGGATATCAACAATATCCGTCCGACATTTTTCAATTAAAATGTTTAAAATAATTTCAAAATAAAAACTATGATGCTCCTTGGATTTCAACAATATCCGTCCAGCATTTTTCACTCTACTAGTCACGAAATGCTTACCACCTGCCATCGAGTGGTTAAAACGCAAGTCATCTAGAAGGTCTCGGGCAGTTAATATATCATATAGACAACAAAACATAAAGGAAAAACCAAAAACAAAAAATTACTTGCTAACACCGCCTATCCAGGACAGTACATCTTAGCGATTTTTTATATCATTGTGAATCCTCGGATTCCTTATACCATTTGCCAGACTACACTTATAAAAAATAAAGCTTGCACGATGCTAACAATTACATTATATTTAACATTTCAAAAGATTTCCTTGAATTTGTGTAAGCAGACAAAATAGAAGCAATATGTTCAGAGGTACTTAGATATTTGGCTGACCTATACTTAATTTCTTTAATCACAAAAAAAAACTTTAAATTAAAGTTCACTACCTCCTCCTCAAATATTTAACTGACCTCTACTTAACTTTTTTATTCACAAAAGCAAAAGCTTTAAATGGAAGTTCAGAGGTACTCCTCAGATATTTAATTAATTAATTAACTTACTTAACTTTGCTACTAAATAAAAACAGTATAGAACTTAGGAGGTACTCCTCAGGGATTAACCTGACTTGTACTTGACTTTCTGGTGACATGAATACATCGTTAAGTTCAGAGGTACTCCTCAGAAATTAACCTGATCTGTACTTGACTTTTGGTAACATGAAAACAACAGTAAGTTCAGAGGTACTTCTCAGGGATTAACCTGACCTGTACTTACCTTTTCGAAAGGCAGAATTAATAGTTAATCGTAATTTGGAAAGAGCGCTCGTCCATTCAGACAAATTTTCCCAGTAGCGCCCCTGCTATAATTTAATAACGCTTAATATTTATATTTACGAATAAGGATTTTTTTATTGGTAAAATTTGTTCCACGGTTAATTATAATACGTGCCAAACATCGTTATATAATAATTCTCTAATGTTTTAGTCATTTATGCTCTGAGTAACTTTTTTTTTAAAGAGTATAGAATTACATATCTCTTAAAAGCTTGACGATAAATAAAGCGTGTTTAAAACCATCTGTGGTTATTTGTTATTTTAAATCACGGTTTAATAGAATCAATAGAAATTGTATGAAAAGGAATATTTATTTTCTCTTCTCGTTGCTGACAAACAGTACGTGTAATAATTAATGACTTGGTCACTAGATAGCTTTATTTTTAACTCCGTTCAATATATTGTTGAATAATTATTCCAATCTTAAACCGATTAAACAATAAATGTTAAGTTTCTCTGCGTTTTGTTTTTCTGAGCTTCTCTCAGCCGGTTGTTGATCGATATAATATAAATTCCTTTTAATGATAATCTAATTTCTACCAAAATTAAAAATTAAACGACTACAAAATAGCGTAGTAGACCACTGCTAAATTGTCCACATCATAAAAACAAGTTTTGGAACCTATACCTTTGAATTCAATTCTTATTTTACTATTTTTAAAAGTTACATCTTTTAACGTTATCAGTGCTCTAAATTACAATTGCCAATCTATATTTCTTTTCGGTATCTATCAGATAGTTCAATTATAAATTTATCCCAAAAAAAAACTATCAAAATCAATAAATAATATAATTTATTCGAGAGCTAGATGGTTCGTAAGTTTCTTTTTAAAACAATATGTTCCATAGTGGATTTTTTTTTTAAACATGAAAATACCATTTCTATCGGCTACATACAATTATTTACATCTACAGGATGACAATGTTTCAAATGAATACCACCAATATAGCCACTAACAATTTCAAACAATTATTAGCCAACTGATAAATTTAACAAATTAACACAAAAAGGGACAGTCGCCAATATGGCCAATAACAATCAATCAACTGATACATTTAACGAATTATTAATCTTGGAAATACAGGAATAGTTAACCCCCATGTACTTCCGTGGTTCTTTTAGTGAGTGAATCCAACTTCTGATAATAGCAATTATTAATAATTAAGTCAAATAGAACAATGCGTGAGCATCAACTAACAGCTTGATTTCACTATAACAACTTCGTTCTGCCTGGACGAATGCAGACTACGGTTCGCTACTACCGTCATCGCTCCCTGGACCCCCTCTCTTGACTGCTAATGTTCTTTACATTATATTACAATGAGTAATCACACAAAAATTTGTTTACCTGCTAACATGTATATTTAAAAATTAAACAATTTTAAATGCTATTTTAAATTTATCTTGTTTTGAAATTAATGAAAACCATCTTGTATTAATTTTAAGTTTACCTTTGCATACTATTTATGGTCCTTTGAACAAAAGTTCAAAAAATAAGCAGGTCTAAAAATATCTCGATCTAAACTTATATCCAGGAGTATTTCAAAAGCAACCTATTTTTAATAACGACAATCAACATATCCAAGAAAAAAATAAACCAAACATTCAACTCCCACAAATTAAATTACCATTGTTTGATGAAAATTACGATAAATGGTTATACTCTCGTGATATTTTCCAAAAAGTTTTTCATCAAATCAGATTCTTAACAACCATTGATAAAAACGAATATCAGAGGAGAAGCGAAAAAATATTGTAGAACATCTAGAAATAACCAAAGACAATGAGCATGGGAACTATTAAAAAAGGTACTAAAATAAGAGATTGCTTGTATCAAATATTAGATTTGCATGTTTGTCACGATGAGTCAGTTAAAAAACAACTCCATGGTACAATTGTAAGGCAATCAAAAATACGGATATTAAAGCTGTCTTGGGGACCCATTGCAACCAGAATAATAATGAGGAAATGGGATCCTACAACAAACAAACTTTTTGAGCAACCTTTAACCAAGATAAAGTTCCAGATTATACGACAATAATGGAATTTTTAGAAAGAAGATTACAATCAGTCATCAAAAATTACAGATATGCCAAAAGCTAGGATTTACCCAAAATCCGATGTAAAAACAAGTTATAAAAATAATGGTTATAGTACTTGCGGATATTGCAACAAAGATTGCACAATATATCAATGTGAAGATTTTCAGTCACTACCTATCAAAGATAGAAACAATGAGCAAAAGACAAAACATTATGCTACAACTGTATGTCTTCTAAATCCAAATAAAAAAAAAATAAAAAAGTTTTTTCAAATGCGACATCTGCCAACTCATCATCATACAATGTTGCGTACCTAGACAACAGAACACGATCAACATAAAATCCAAACTCAGGCCCAAGAGGCAACCTTAACGCTGCAAGCTTAAATTAAAATTTATATTAAACGAATTCAACTACTAATCCTCAGCACCAAGGGACACAAGAAAATAAAGTCGTGAGTTTAACGTCAATAATACACATACATACCAGTGATAACATATTGGTTCTTTTAAGATCACTCCTTGATCAAGCTTCTTCTATTACTGAAGAAGCTGCTCAAATGCTAGCCCTGCCAACAGAAAGAATCGAAAACATATCTGGTCTAGCCGAGGGACAGCCAAAATGGTCACAATAAAGAATTCAAGTAAAACCTAAATATTTAACTGATGATTATGTCAAAGTTTACACAAGCTATCCCAAAAAACTAATTATTATAGGTTGATAATACATCACTCTTACTTAACAAGTTATTATTTGGAGTAGAAGAATATAGTGAATTGATACTGGATGGTCTTCACAAATCAAACGGTATACAAAATTAAGATGGATTTTTTGGGGCATATTATTGCCTTTCAAAGAACTGGAACAATAGAGATGACAAGCAGGGTAGCATGTACCAAAGAATATAAAATTCTGGAAAATCGAAGAAGTTAGTCCTCCACAATCCCTGAACCGAGATGACCTCGTCTGCAAAGATTTTTACCACCAAATCACTTAAAGAACTTTAGATGGAACATATACAGTATCCATACCATTTATAACTGTAAAGTCTGAACTAGGAGACTTCAAGAAAAGAGCAGCTGCGAGATTGTTACAACTGGTACAAAAACTCTAAAAGAAAAGAATTTAAACACACAATACCACCAGTTCATAGACGAATACATAAACTTAGAACACATCAAGAAAGTGTTATTCCATAAATACGGACAGGGAAAGTATTACATACCACCTCAACCTGTGCTCAGATAAAGCAGTACAACTAAATTAAAAGCAGTTATCGACGCATCAAGCACAGCCTCGAACGGTACCAGCCTAAATTACTGTATATTTTCTGGACCAAAGCTTCAACAAGACATTTTCCAAATACTCCCCAGATAGAGAAAACGTCAAGTTGTATTTTTAGCCGATAATATATAATATGGAAGAATCGACAGATAAAAATCCACGAGGACAGTATTCCTTACTAACGAATACTATGAAGATTCGGACAGTTTTAGGGATGTATTTATTTAGGCCCACCTTAACAGCGTAAGCGCCAACTTGCTCACGTATTGTCCTTGTAGACCACGGCGGTCACCGTTAATCGGTAACATATAATATATCGGGACGGTGGTGTAGCGGTCTATCGCGCTTATATTCATTTATAGGCAAGTTTATGAGTCTGAGACTGCTGGGTTTCGAATCCCAGACCAGACCATGTGGATTTTTAATTAAATTGCATGGTTCGGTTTAGGATTTGATGTGTGGCGTATTAATAGAAATTCAATTTCTGTTGATATGACATGCAGATTAAAAAAATTCGCCATACATTACCGTCTCGATGATGGTGGGTGAGGTTTTCCGGGTTTTCCTCACCTGTAAGTCAAATGGCACCATCAATCATCTTTAAGTCGCCCCGGAGCGCCACGGCAAATAATAATAATAATAGCCCTTCCTTTCCCCGCACAAGCTCAGCTTTTGGGGTTAAAATTCACTCGTAAGGGGGTGAATTAGGGAGAGTATTATTATTATTATATACAAATTTTTTTAGTGTAATATTGACTGTTTCATAAGTTCTTAAATTTTGTAGGACATTTTATTTTTCTAATTCCCTGCTATAGGATTTTTCCTTATTTTCAGGGTGGGGTCACGAGCATGGCTGTATTATAATGCTTAAGTGTCCGCTGTGGCCCACGCTATTGAACCTGATACCAGGATACGAATAAGTGTTTTGGCTATAAAGACACATTGGTTATTTATTGTAATATTTTTATTGTAAATACATTTAAGTTGGCCAAACTAAACAGAGTTATTACAAATTAAACAGTCTATATAAGAAAAAAAAACATTCTAAATAAGGGAAAAGAAACCTAACAAAAACGTTAGGATTAAGAAAACTGAAAAGATGAGCGAACCTTATAAAATAAATTAAAATAATTGGTGATAACTTTTTTTACTTTATTTTTATCTAATAAATATTGTTTTTTTTTTTGTCCTCCGATGATCTCTACGTTTGTAGCAGGCCACAGCGGGTACCAGTGACCACTGCTTGTCCTGCAGGGCCACAGTGGACACCGTTGACCGCCGATTTTTGTCCTTGATATCACAAAACGAACCTGGTGCAAGTTTTGTGACATCGCTTACAACATGGTTGTGATAAAAAACATATCTGGTTCTATGGAAAAGGTTTGGTTTAAACGCTGTGATGCTCAACCTGTTCGAATTAATCTGTTTATCTGCTTTAATCATATAGAATTAGTTGAATCTCATTTTTTTTTACATAAATGAGTTTTGTACGCTTTTCCGTTATTTGGTTTTTTAAATTATTTCTCTTTTACGATTTTTTTTTCCATATTTACCTTGTCTTAGCCAAGGCTAAGTTGAAATTGAGGATGCTTTTGACACCAAATTTCATTAAAAATCATCATTATTAATTTCGCTTGATTGGTGCTGTTTACAACAACGTTGTCAAAGACAGATTTGTTAGTCTTAAGAACATCGATTTTATTAAAAAGTATATCAGAACAGTTCTCAGATGATGATGACAAATTGAAAGCGGTGTCACTTTGATTAAAACAAGACAATTCAATTAAATTGAATTTCTGTATAGATTTAACACGAAACAGTGTGTTTTTCTCCATAGGGGCAGTTAAAAAAATAAGTAATTATAGGACATTGATTTTAATAAAAATAGTATTGAACCAAACTTTTCAGTTAATATATAATTCACCACATTTACAATATGTGTTAATATTACTACTACTACAACAGTAATTTTTTTGCAGCATTCCTTATTTTAAATCTTAGTACACGCTTATGAACAACTTTTCAAAGTAAGCGTCCTATTAAAATGGCATGAAGGAAGCGGCTAAATGGGGTATAAAAGTTCAAATGCCGTTAGTTACTAACATAATGAAAAGTAGAAAATTGTGATAATAAATAATGCAGAACCGCGTCCAACACTGCATTAGTCGCTGCCTAATTTCAATTACCTTACAGTAGACAACACATTAAACTTTAAATTCATAGTTCGTGAATGCAGACACTGCTTCGTTGAGCATAATTACACATTGAGAAAGTTTCTATGAAGGCAGCGAAATTTACTTGTTTTTTTATGGAAATCCAACTACTGGCAAAATACAGGTACTTTAATTTATTGGAAGCTCTTATCCATCATTCAGTTTTATGCACACCCTTTTGAGTGCACGGAAAATGTTAAACAAAACATAAATCGATTTATTTTTTCTGGGATTATTGTTGTTTCTAAAATTATTGTTTCTGAAAGTATTGTTTTTAAAAAATTATTGTTTCTGAAACTATTTTTTCTGAAATTATTGTTTCTGAAAATATTTTTTCTTAAACTATTGTTTCTAAAACCATTACTCCTGGAACTATTTTTTCTGAAACTAGTGTTTCTGAAACTATTGTTTCTAGAACTATTATTTCTGAAACTATTATTAGATATTAGATTATCGCTGAACACACACAAAAAAAATATCCCGACGAATTGAAAACCTCCTCCTTTTTGTAACATGATCTCTAGTTATTCTATCTACTTGTTTAATGTGTTCGAGCTCAATTGATTGGGCGTGGGTTAGGTCATTAAATAACTCGAATAACTTTGAAAAAGAAGTTGGGCACCACTATATTTAAAGCTTACTATACTTGATTTTAGATTAGTGATAAAAATATAGAAAATCACTAACCATTAACAAATTATATTTTAACCATGCTTTAGATAAGGTAGATATCAAATTATAATTCACATAGCTTTACTAAATTCAAATTTAAGTTGATTTATTAAATAAAAATTATCTTTTGGTAAAAGGAGGTAATATAAGAAATGTTTTATCGCATGGTATATCCTGAGGCAACTTCCTCAAAGGAATTCGGGATCCTTATTCGTAATTATGCAACGTGAATGATCTCGTGATATTTGGTATTCTAACTTAAACTCGAAACTGTCTAGATCTTCTAAAGATGAATTAAACCACAGGCTTCAGATTGTATCAAAACCTAAAGAAACTTCTAGGTATAAAAACTATAAAACATCTTGAAAGGAATTCAAAATATAGCCATGCTAAAAAAGGGTTAAAATGTTAAGACAGGAAATTGGAAATTTGAACAGGATTTAGATAAAATGCTTCAACTATTAAATAAACAATTTAAAATTAATTAATGAATAATTTCACAGAGACTAAAATTAATATAAAAAGGAAAAATCCTATTTAATATATTTTAACATAGTAAAGCATAATATCTTATTCCAAAAAAATTATATATAAGTTAACTATGTGTGTTACTCATTGTTGATAGGTATTGTGGTTATGTTCAGAACTTGACAATTTATTTAAACCCTTGTATAAAATATATATACATTTAACAATATATTAGTATTAAAATTTACCTTATAAAATCAGACGGATTTTACGATAGATTAAAATCATTTAGTACATCGGATGATCAAGGTATATTAAAATTCAAATCAAGTTGATTCGTTGACATCCAAGTCAAAAATAACTCTCACAAGATGAATCAAGGAAGAAGAAAACGACAAATGACATTTAAGAGGTGATTGTGTCAAAATAACGAATAACGGTTCCAACCGTTACATTTTTTGAAGTCGGTTAAAAACGAAGACAATCGTAATTCTACTAGGATACGTATTAATTCCTCACAGCTCAGAGGTGAATTGCTATCTTTCTTATGGCAGGTCATGCAAATCATTCTGAAATATCTATAAAAATCATAAGTTCATCTTATAGATTTCAAACTTCCAGTTATTGAAAACCAATATACAACCTGCACCTGCTGCAGCTATTGTAGGCACAATGTGCTTCCTTCAACTTAATTTAATCAAGTATATTATAAATTTTAACCAAAGGATCCTGAGTTGGGTATTTATTGATAATCTTCAATCCTCTTTCATGTACAATGTGATTTTCCTATGTCAAAAACTGATCTTATTCCCCTGTATTTTTTTTGTGTCATAAATTAGGCCTTCCTAGTGGCAACCAAACACTTTTGTACCTAAGGAAAACCTTGCAAAGCTTAAAATTAATAATTTACTCTTCTAATGGTTTAGGTAGAACTTACTAAGAATCGAACTAATCCTCTTAGTTAATTATGTAACTGTTAGATAATTTGCACTTGTAAATACCAAAAAAGTACAATGAAAGAGAGTGTGACAAACTTTTATAAAAAAAAGTGTTAGAAGAGTAACGGGAAAGTTCTGGTGATACAGTAGATGATGGCGATATAAAAGAGAAAGTTTTTGATTCCCAAATGATTAAAGTATTGGATTTACAAGAAATTCAACTTTGCTACATATGTATAATCCTAGAGGTCAATGACAAATATTCACGGAATTGCAACTAAGCATAATTTAACTCTACGAGTCAAATATTAAATAATATACAGTATTTATTTTTATACACATTGATATCCACTTTATGGTTTTAATAAACGTCACTCATATCACATAAATTATACGAAACCTAGGGAATTGTATCCCTATACAACTGTTTAGTCAGAAGTAATATACCGAGTGTTTAAATTAAAGTTTTATAGTTATGTTTCACCGAAAATATGTATTAAATAAAAAAATGTTTTAAAATAAATTTTGTAGTTTTTGGGGAAAACATTTTGGTTAACATAATTTTTTATAATTTTATATCTGACCATAATATGCCCATATCGAGGTGAACTTTTTCTTTTAAATTGGAATCTATTTGTTTACTTATTCTTAAAAGAAGAAACTTTTAAAGGAAATCGATGCAAATATAAAATTTACAAGTTATATTGTTAGGAATTAAAATATTGTTCTATTTTTACTTTCCTATCTGTATACAGATATAAGGAAAGTATATGAATCATGATTTTTTTCGACCTCCAGTTTTCGACGGATTTTTACGTTTTGGGGTCCCCTGAATCCGTTTTGACTATTTTCGGGATGATGTCTGTGTGTGTGTTGTTTGTGTGTTGTTTGTGTGTTGTTTGTGTGTTGTTTGTGTGTTGTTTGTGTGTTGTGTGTGTGTTGTGTGTATGTGTGTGTGTGTGTGTTGTTTGTGTGTTGTTTGTGTGTTGTTTGTGTGTTGTGTGTGTGTTGTGTGTATGTTGTGTGTATGTGTATGTGTATGTGTGTGTGTGTTGTGTGTATGTTGTGTGTATGTTGTGTGTATGTTGTGTGTATGTTGTGTGTATGTGTATGTGTGTGTGTGTGTGTGTGTGTGTGTGTGTGTGTGTGTGTGTGTGTGTGTGTGTGTGTGTGCGTGCGTGTGTGTGTGTGTGTGTGTGTGTGCGGGTGTGCGTGCGTGCGTGCGTGCGTGCGTGCGTGCGTGCGTGCGTGCGTGCGGGCTAGAAAAACACTAAATTTTAAACTTAAGCTGTATGCCGGCCTGCGATGAACTGATTAGATTTTGGACAGGGTCAGAACATTTGGGGGGTACTTTATTGGTGGTCATTTTTATATTTTATGGAATATATCCGTTATTTACATTTGGAGAAGAAAATTTTATTTTACAATATTATCTATAATTTTTGTTCTTTACAAAATTTTCCTTAAATGGTCCGTATTCGAGAAATTTGACAAAATGTAAAAAAAAATAATTTTTTATAAAAATTGTTTGAATAAAAGTTGTTTGTAATATAATGCTCTATAATTCTTATCCCATACATAATTTCTCTAAAATGGACCGTATTCGAGATATTTAAGAAAATGTGTAAATTTTGAAGAAAACTCAAAAACGGATAAAGGAAAAAATATTAAATTTTAAACTAAGTTTTATTTCGGCCTGACGTGAAATGACTAGATTTTGGACAAAGTCGGAACATCTGGGGGGATGGGGTACTTTATGGGAGGCCGTTTTTATATTTTATAGAGTATATCTGTTATTTATGCTTGGAGAAGGCTTTAAGAAGTGAGACAACGAAACTGATATTTTTTTTCAACATGCGCTCTAATTTTATATTCGCGCAGCAACATTTTTGTGGGGATGTTATTCAATAAGTAGAAGTCGAAGAAAATATTTCAGTTTAAAAAAATGGCGACCCCCAATATGGCCATATTATGCTGTAGAAAAACGATTTAAGCCAAAATGTTTTCCCAAAAAAACTATAAAACTTTCATCTGAAACTTTTTAAAAAATGTATATTTTTGGTGGTAATTACCTGTAACACTTTAATTAATTTAAAAAACCGGTGTAATAATGTTTTTTTTATAATAGGTTAAACTGTTTGTTGTTATATAAAAATTTGCTAAAAATAGGAACCTTTTCAATAATAGAAAAACATTATTAACGTACCTAGTTAGTCCTTATATAACAACCATTACGATGTGCTCAATGACAAACATATTTTTCTTCTCACGCCCATTTTGTTCATTAAACTCTTTGGAGAGAAAAGCGAACGCCACTTTTCAAGTTTTCCTTAGCAGGTCTTACAAAAAGCTGCAAGCCCGATTACTTCCCTATTATTCAAAAAGCGAGCAAAGCGTCTAGAGTAATTTACCTGAATAAATAAGAAGTTATACGTCAAATGCACCTGAGGTTTTACAAATATTTTCTCAAACTTTTCGTGTTACCTGTAGAAACGGAGTTACGGGAATGTAAAACCAACGGTTGAAAAATTTATTATCTTTGAAGATTCATTCTAATATATTGAAAGAAATAAAAACAATGTACTTATGTTTATTTGAAAAATGTGTGGCTCTAAATTTATATAATGTTAGGACATAAAGATAATATAAAATTAAAATAAACACACAATACGACAAGATTGAGATGCCAAGTCAGAATTAGATTCAGGGTGGAAAATCTAAAAATGGAAGTTAATGGCAAACTTTGACGGTATTGTTTTGGTGATCTATTTCTGTTTATTTGTGTAAACTTTCCCATTTTTAGATTTGCCAGTGCGCATCTAATTCTTACTTGTCATCTCAATCTTGTCGTAGTGTAAAAAGAAAAAACAAAAATTGCTGTAATACACTAACTAAGGTCTATGATGGGTCATGTTATTTTTAGCCCATTGGTAATGAAATTGTAACTACTAATTTTCATGAATACTTTATTACAAAACGACTTACCTGTAAAGAAGTTAAATTGTAATTATATGAGCAGTCCGGTCCACATAAAACAATATTTTTGAGTGTATTCTACAGGCATTTTATGTAATCCATCCTAGATCTTGTTTCCAAGATACGTATTTGTTACGTTTTGTATTTATATTAACGACAAACAAATAAATATGATAATTAACAAAACAAGATTTAATTTTGTTAAAAAAGTTACTATCTAAACTGTTTCTGTTTCAATCTTTCAGTATTGATTTTTGACCAGCCTTTGTATTATTTATTGACTCGAAATAAGATGCAAAAGTGTAGATTCTTCTACTTTCACACCATTGTTTTCTGACCAATCCTAAAAGATCCCTATGTTTTATGCTTTTGGTCCCCTTATCTCTACCGACTGCTTAAAAATATTTAGGTCATTTGCCCCTTAAGCCTGTTCATTTGAAAATATATAGACTATTTACCCCTTATAAAATATTTGGACTCCTTAACGCTTAATAGGCCAATCAAATTGATATTTTTCCAAAAACTAATTTCAATTAATTTCGAATGACATCAAAAATTTAATTTAATTCATTTTAGTGGTATAGCCATATTCAATAGTTAGAAACGGGGGCCATTTTTCATTTCGGTGCAAACTTTTTTAGCGGTTTTCTGTGATCACATTTGTATAAAATAGATACTTCTATTGAAAAAACCCATGGAATGAAAGTCGAATTCATGGCGAAGATAAACCAGTAAACTCAAATATTTTTCCGATGGATAACAAATCAGAGGAATGGTTGACAATATTTTTTTAATTTGAGTTAGATCCTTATCCCCTTTCCATATTTAATGAAGTAGGAATGCGAAAAACAAATAAATCTGTGTTCTACGATTTATTTGTTTGAGTTGAAAGTAAGGCTAGGTTGAGGATGCGGACACCCTTATTTTCAACACTGATATTTAATAGGCAGGTAACTTTGCGACGGTCACCATTATCGAGAAAGACATCGATTTAATGATACTATTAACCGCCACAGCACCAAATTCAACTATTTACGTCATATAACCGGGAAAGGGAACCTGTTGAACACGTTTTGTTCTCCCAGATACTTCATGTTCTCGCCTATTGTCAAACAAAATATCCTGTTCTTACATGCAAATAGTGAGTGTGATATAAAGTTAAAAGTTTGTCAAGCTCTTTCAAAAGAACACGACATTATAAGAGACTGTCAACGTTTTTCGTCGTGCAGTTTCTGATCCTGAGGTTCTAATTCCGGCAGGTCAGCTGTTCTTGACTTCCTTTTATTTATCTAATGCAGATGAAAATCCCTAACAAAGCCAACTTTAAATCTGCCATCTCTATCTCCAACAAATGGAACCACTGTTCATAATATTCTGCGGATGTAGCTTTAATAAATCCAGGGCTCGTATGACCGACCAAAGGATCCTCCCAGCTGGAGCTAGCGGACTACGGACCTCGGCCTTCTCTCTATAATACACACCAAGGATCCAGCTCCAGATAAAATTATCTGCGCAGTATCATGCAAATATATGAAGGAGTATACAGAGAAGTATAGCTGGCGAAAAGTAGACATTAAACGTTCAAAAATATGCCTAAGCTGCAAGTAATGCTTAAATTCAGCACACTTCGAGGATGAGGGTGTAACCCACATTGCCGTAGAAGCAAAAATAGGTGAGCATAGTCCCTTTGAAAATGATCCCGATGAACAACCGCACCTTCAGAGCTTCTCAGATGAAGGGTAATTGACATCTCGGAAAATACGAACACGAATGCTGCCACATTTTTTGAAGCATGACGTTGATTCATAACATATTATCATTTATATTAAATCAGTAAACTTTTAGTGTTTTTGTTAATTAATTGCATCTGAACTATTAAGAACTCTTACTAATTTACTCCTTAGCTCAGTTTTGTTGTTTTCTGAAGATTGGGTCGTGGAAATGAATATCAGGTTACATTATTTAACAGTATGTTCTTTATCATTTACCTAAATGACTTGGTTTACTTTAGTTACAGTAAAAACATTAAATATAACTGATTCAAGAGTGGATAAGTACATCCTATAATCACCACAAAAATATACGAAAGGATGGTTTAATATTACAAGGGTCTTTACACGCTTAGGTCAAGAGTAAAGATTGTCAATCCCAAGTAGTATTAGGGGTGAGTTTAGTTACTTATATTTATATCAATAACATTTATACAGTATACACGATTTAAGTTAAATTATCATATCTTATCATTTGTTTATGCACTAATATTTTCAGTATGAGTATGTGGTTTTCTGGAAGATACAGATAATTATTTAAATGGGTATATCTTACTTGGTAGTTTTCTCTAATAACGTCTTCAAAGTGATGCGATGGAAAAATTCTGTGTTTGCAACCCTCGCTGGATCAAGAGTACCTAGCAGCTCAAATGGTATTAAGTCCTAAGAAAATTGCTAAACAGGTAGGTGCAAGCAATCACATACTTTGATTTTCTTTTACTATACGTAAAATGGTCGCACTGCGCAGCTTTCTGAGTGCCTTTTAAAAGGAGATAGAAAACTCCGCCATTTTGATCCCTTATTACGTGTTGCCTACATCTTGGGGCAATATTTTTAATAGGTGCGTTTTAATCATTCGCTTCTGCTTCGGAATTGTCGGTTTTATTGTTTTTGCTGCTGTCAGTGTCAGTGAATATTATTTTTAGTCACATTTTATTGCTACAGAATCAGTTAGCTCACTAGGACCAGTTGAAAGTTCCAAAATAACATCCACTCCAGGGATACAAATTCAGGATACGCAGAAGACTGCTGTTTTATTATAGGCGGTTGTCATATATTGTATTATCCGAGTTGCGCAGTGTATAAACTGGAATATTGAGATAAAAAGTGCCGACGCAGAGTGAGCGATCTGATTCTTTAGCTATAAACTGCCGCATAGGAATCAAAATGGCCGCGCCCTATGTTGGGGTGTCGGAAATCTCTCTTGCACCGTATAGTAATCAAAGTATGTGGCAAGCAGTACTAGGTAATAGCAATAGTAGGCCAAGCAAATTGTATTCAAATTATAAAGGAAAAAAGTAGAAGAAAAAAAGGTCTTCAAAGCAGAAATAAAACTAGCTATAGCTACATGCAAGGTTATATCTGGATGACTTACCGAATAAGGTAGGACCCTTTTTTATACCTATAAATATGTTGATTTTTCTGGTATATGGTATAATTAAATTGCTTGATAAAACCGAAATTAATTGATTTATTTCAAAGACCACATGGTCCAAAAACCAACCACAAAAAGAAAGAAAAAGTGTCAAGAGACAGATAAAACCTCAGGACCTAAGAAGATAAATTTTCTTGATTTGGGATGGCTAAACTGACAATACTAATTCTAATTAACCTAATTACCCAAATTAAACAAATTAAAATCAAACAAAGAATAGAATAAGAAGGAGAACAACTACGCAAGGTCATGGTCAAGAGTTGACAGCATATAAATAAACAATATAAATATTATGTATATATTAGTTTTAATAAATGGAAACAAAGACAAATAATCTTGTGTATTATTCACAAATATATTTACCTTAAATGTCTTAAAATGGCTCAAAATGTCGAAATAAAGGATTTTGAATTGATGCCAAATTTCGGAATTTAAAATGAATAACGTACCTATCTATATAACGTGAAATTTAATTCTGTTTAACTTTTATTTCATAGATTTTTTAATAGTATTATCTGTTTTTAATATGTGTTCTTAAAAGCCACATAATGTAAGTTGGCACCGAAATAAGAAATTTTCTTCGTTTCTAACATTCGATTCCAGCTATAACACTAAACCGAATTTGATATTTTAAATGTCATTCGACTCAAAATTTAGCGCTCTTCATTACTAAATAAAATGATATTTTTCGTCTACAAGCTATAAGCAAAAAAACAAAAAGAAAATGAGAAAATTTGGCTGTTTTTTGGCTACTTTTTTGGCTACTTTTTTGGCTAAAAGTTATGCATACCTCCAGGGATGGTGAAATCTTAGATTAAATGAATTAACGACCTCAAAAGATTTTTTTTTTTCGATTTATTTTATAAGTCTCTCTTGACAGTGCAAAAATAAATGATTGGCTCTTGACCCCTTAAGCTCGAGTTTTTAAAAATATTGGAGAACTTTACCTCCTAAACCTGCAACTAAAAAATAATCAAATGCACATATATGTTCCATTCTAGAGTTCGTTAAAGGTTGTGCAATAATTATCTTCGCTTATGAACAGTTTGATTTTACACCAAAAATAACTTGCAGGGAAGATCATGATTCACGGTGTTAAATGCCTGATTTAACTAAAGTAAAATAAGGAAACTTATCTGAAGTTTATCAGCAATATTAAAGGGTGCACTAGTAGCAGTATTGTGATAAATAAGGGATAAAATCTAATATTTTCGAAAACATTATGATATTTGTAGTTATTGTAAAATTTGCTCAAAAATTTTGGTTGCCTACTGGCATAAGATATGCAGTGATATCTTCTTTTACGAAATATTAATGTTGTTACTAGAGTAATTTTAGCAATTACCGTATTTTTGCAGCATTTTTAAATTCTAATCTACCGTGTCTAGACTTCTTTGAATTATGCATTAATTGTATATTCTTGCGCTACGTCATAATTTCATTGTACACTTTAATGAAGTTCATAAAGACAAAAGAGACAAGACAGTAATTCTAAGGTAGATTTTCTGGTTGGTTTATTAGATTTAATGAGAAAATTTAGAAGAATTTAAAGCACGCGAACTTTACTTTACAGAAGGTAGTAAAGTATAATAAAGTAGCGTATGAAGGGAATTTTAGAAGCGGTTGTAAAAGGTTTTTAATTTTATCTTATTAACGCGGCTTTATATGTAATTTTTGTTGATATATTCATCTGATTCTAAAGTCAATAGTCTTTTGATTTAAAAATAAAACTTTAATATTTATTACATTATAATTAAAAGCGTTTTGCTTTCAATTTATATCTTTTGTTCACTAACAATTTTATGTGTAACGTATTATATTTATCAAAAAAATATTTTCCTCCACTCTTTCTTGTCTTTCTTCTGACAGCTGATTACTTTATTCTACCATTATCAGTCATATAGTCAAATGATCGATGGTACTAGGTGAGTTTTTAAAAACGACTTTATCTTGCGTGACATTTTTTGTGATGTATCGAAATGCAGTATATTAGTTTCTTATTTTAGAAATTCTCAATTGATTAATGGATAGAGTGCCAACAGAAAATATTAGAAGTACACTGTTATATTATACAGTATTATCCACTAAAGATGGAAGAATATCTATAAAACGCATATATTTTTTAGTGGATTAAGTGTATTATACAGAGGATGGAATCGTATATTGAGATTCATTTTCCTAGCTTATTGTTAATATTAGTCATATTTAACTTGTAAAGATAAATTATGCACCATATTTTACTAATATGATTAAATTATTTACTACCTTCATGATTGATTATTGGAAGAGATAAATAAAAAGGCATGACTTACTTTTATAATTAATAAAACACAATAGCGACCATTTAAATATTGAATTTAAAAGTTCAATATTTTTTTTGCTTGTTTATATTCTAGAATATTATTTCTTTTAATTTTACTATTTCTTCTTCTTGTTTAGGCCTCTACTGTATAAGTATGTTTAAATTACTTCTTTCATTTTATCAGGACCTGGTTAAGTAATACAGTATTAACAAACATTTTAAATGACATGACATGACTGTGACCAGTGGTCATTCTGATTTGTCCTTCAAGCTTCCGTTTATTCTGCTTTGGACTTTGGGGTTACCAACTTGAAGCATGTGCTTCTAACCAAAATAGCATTCAATTTCGGATCTTTTAGCCCCAATAAAGCAACATCATCTCTGTAAGAAAAGGGGATACTATAATCAGAAGTCTAATATCACATTTTGTGGATTTTTCTTTTCTTGCCTCTTTTCATCTTTCTTAAAGGCCAACCAACACCACATAGTAAGTTTTCTGTGGTTTCTGTCTTTCATTTTATTCTTTCTAATGCTTTTATTTATAACTTGCATTCTCTCTTTTAGTCCTTCTTATTTTGAGCTGGTATTCTTTTACTGTAAAAACAATAAATATATCTTATGTAGAACCAAACTAATTGGAAATAAACCTACCTAATCGCTACTACTGCCCTGGCTTTTCATAAGGTACCGATAAAGGTACATTCACAGTAGGATTACTGCATGTTATCACTCTACATGAAACACTGGAATACCAAGTAAGACGGTTTATATTTAGCTATGCTTGTCACGAATTGCTGCTTATACTCTCTTCGTTCTTCATACTTCGGCTACTTTACTTGACTAAACTGCATGTTGAGGCTTGGACTTTTCTTTATTGCAAACCAAGTACCACTAACGCTACTGTTAGTTTATTTTGTATGATTAACTATCCAGTAATGAACTTGTCCTCCTAGACAAATTTTAAACCCATAATCAGTTTACTTGTCATGCAATAGTTTATTGATAAACTCTTGCCCTTATTTTCGGGATTATTGTTCACCCAAAAATTATTGATCATTGGTTTATTTTATTTCATAAAGTGAGGTCACTTGTGAACCGATTTTTTTTTGTAGCTAAGAACCCATAACTGTTTTATTTTTATTATATTGTACTTGTTTTTTTAAGAATCAAGTTTTCTATGTAAACCTTATTTAAACCTGCTGTAAACCATATATATATATTGATCTTTGTTTTTGTAGTTCTGATTGATTTACGGTTTTGATTTTCTTGAATAATTACTTCTAACTTAGAACCCTATTGAATTTCAGATTTTTCGGTTCACCCTAACTACTTTAATATCAATTTTCTTTAAATCCGCCTATGCAATTCTTATGTGACAATTTTAGGAATTTCAATTATTTCTTACGTCAACATTCCTAACATTCTCAACATTCCATAAATTGCAAAAATTCTCTAACGATCTGTCAAACAACAGCTGTTCATAGTAAAGGTGAAATTTCTAAGGCGGGTTGCGACCTTCATACTTGCAACCATAGCCATTTTGAAGGCTATTTTTATTCGAAATTAGTCGCGAAGCCTGCCAATTTATGAAAAATATCTAAGCAGTTTCTTAAAAATGACTTTTTTATGGTGGTGCTAACTTAAGCTTACTACTATTTCGCTCCTAGCCACAAAAATACCTTCATCAAATTTACTGGCTCTCTGTCGGAACCCCATAGAATAATTAACGGGCTATTTTATTTGGAAAAAAGCAGAATAATGCTTGTCTGTGCCTGTCAAGTATCAAGATGTCAACTGTGATGTGTGAATGGCTCTTAAATGTCAAATTATTTAAAAATGTATGCTTCTTTTGATATTTATTGCAAATAATTTGTAGTGTATTTCAATTCAGGCTTTTCATAAATAAAGGTACAGTAAGACAAATAATATTCTTAATAAAAAGCACTTTTTTATTATATAAAAGAGTTAGGATATAATGCTGGTTTTTTGTAGAAAATTTTAATTATACAGTTTTGGATTACATATTCCACCAGCGAATTGTAATTAATAATTAGTAAACTTCTAGTCATAAATTTCCTCAATTCATAAAATTTAAAAATGAATCTTCTTACTTTGGGATTTTAATAACTTAATGTGAACAACCCATTTCAAATTTTGATCAGTTATGATACCGAGGTATTTTGTTGTGTTTTTTATTTTAATTATAAAGTTATCATTTATTTGTATGTTGAAAGAAGGCCTTTGTAAATTATATTGCATTCTATGGATCTACTTTAACAGAAAAATAGTTTTGTGGCTATAAGTTGCTATAACCTATATTCGCAAAACTATTAATAATTTAAACATAGTAAGTAGTAAAACGAGGTAAAACGAGGGGTAAAATAAAAATAAATTAAGGGAAATACTTAAAAAGGGCAGGTTTAAAGAGTATTATCACAAGAAAGTATATCCTTTTTGTTTATTTATCAAGTATTGTTTGAAGTTACTTTTAAATACATTTATTGCTGTTTTTTTTTTAATTTCTCTAGGCAGTCTATTAAATTTAATAAACCTTTAATAAAAATTGTATTTTGGGAACTTTTAGTGATGACTTGCCGTATATGAAAGTCAGATGGGCTTCTTGTATTATAGTTGTGATATTGTGAATTTATTTCTTTTAACATAGTTGCAATACTCATCCTTCTGTCCTTTATTAATAGAATATAAATAGGCGCCCAAATATTTTATATGAGCCTGCCTAAGAGGTAAAGGGGCCAATTATTATTGGATAAATTACTCGAACAAGTTTCTAAAACCTTAATTAAAAGGCGATATAAAATGGTTTTAAAAATTAAGGCTTGTGAAAATCATCACATGGTTTAACCTAGGTAATGCCAATGCTTCACAAAACAAAAAATTCAACATCCTAATACTACTATCAGCTTTCGGTTTTTCGTTCCACGTTAAATCATTTTTCATTTTTGTTACGCTACGAGTTTACCCTTGTGGGCATCAGTCTAGATAAGGTGGGAACCACCATTTTAGCTTCTCTCGAATTTTATTTTGACCTATGTCTACAAAAGCAGAGGGAGTTTCCTCCCTTCTCTTCTAGAATTTATCTCTTGTACATTATAGGTTGTAGTTCTGCTTTAATTATATCGTCGGGGTTTTTCTTCACCAATCTGTGCTATAGCAAACCTGACATAACAGCATTATACGGTTTATCTTGGGTTAGTTCATTACAGTAGAATTTACTTCCTACTTTATCAAGGTATTTAGCAGTTATCTTGTAGTCGTTATCGATGGTTAACCATAATAATAATTCATTGTTTCTATTTATAGATTTGTTTATATTAATTTTATTCTTAATTAGAGCAATTCTAATAGCATTCCAATTTTTTGTCTTAAGTTTTATTGGTGGCGTTTAAAAAGTCTTGGTTTGTTTAGAGTATATCCACTATCTTTAACCCTAGTACCACCAGGTGACGTCGGATACGACATCGACGTAGCCATTTTGTCCGTACGAGAAAGAGGAGGTGGGCTAGCGGTTGGTCCGCTTAAGTACCCTCCTAGACATTCAGTCTCTACATGCACGCTGAATTAGACGACTGTAACGTGGTTTTTTCTATTATTTGTCGCCTAAAGTGTCGGATCGGACTCCACCTGGTGGTTTATGCAATAATTTTTATATTTATTTTTATTTATGCAAAATGGCTAATCGAAGGTTGCTATCAAAAAAAGAATTATTGGCCGAAATTGCGAAAATAGAAGAGGGGGACAGTGACGATGAATCAATAACTGGCAGTATAAGTGAAACAGAAGATGCCGTTTTATCAGATGATGATCCAGAAGATGACGATTATGTGCCTCCTGCAGATTCCTACGAAAGTGACAACTCTATGGAGCATAATAATACTACATCAGAGTATGGAAGCTCTGAAGCAGGTGATAAAAATTTTGTTCTGGGTAAAGATAATACAACTATTTGGATTGACACACCGTTGAGTAGCATTTATTCTCGTTGTCGTGCAAAGAACATTGTTACTCATCTTCCTGGACCAAATGGTAGAGCCAGAGGTCTTACAAGTGTTATATAGATATTTTTAATTTTTTTTGTTACCGACGAGATGATTGAAACGGTAGTGAGGCACACTAATGAGGAAATCGAGAAATGGAAACTGACATATACTGGTGATTCTCAACAATCGTACACTAGTCTGACCCATAAATCGGAACTAAAATCATTTATTGGTCTTCTATATATGGTTGGTTTGCTGAAACAATCAGGCCTGACACTTGCTAGATTTTTTCTCCCCAGTTTTTGGTCCTAGTCTATTTCGGTGTGCCATGGGCAAAAATCGCTTTGAGGTTTTACTGCGGGTTCTTCGATTTGATTCTAAAGTCACAAGAGCAGAACGGAGAAAAACTGACAAATTTGCGCCTTTAAGAGAATTTTGGAATTTGCTTAATCGCAATTGCAGGGAAAACTACACACCATCTGAATACGTCACCGATGATGAGACTGCTCAGTTTTAGAGGCAGATGTCCATTCCAAATAAACCTGATAAGTACGGATTAAAAATTGTTTCCCTTTGCGATGCTAGAACATATTATTTCTGTGGAGGAATCCCATATGTTGGCAAAGAAGCCAGATAGCAAAGTGATTTGCTGTTACCAACACATTATGTGCTGACTCTGACAGAATGTATAAAGAACACCAACAGAAATGTGACGACTGATAATTGGTTTTCATCTTGTCAATTGACTGAAGAACTTAGAAATAATAAACTAACTTCAGTCGGCACGCTCAGAAAAAATAAGAAGGCGATACCAATATCATTTATTGACGTAAAAGGACTTCTTCCTGAAACATCAAGATTTTTGTACGATGATGAAAAAATGATAGTGTCGTACGTCAAAAAAAAAAAATAATAAAAACGTAATTCTAATCTCATCCATGGAGATATAGATCCACTTACAAACAAACCCGAGATAATAGAGTTTTACAACATGACAAAAGGTGGGGTGGATGTTTTTGATCAGTTGTGCCATTCTAAAATTACAAAAAGGAAACCAAACTGTTGTCCTATTCGGTACTTTTTTGGTGTTTTTGATGCTACTGCAGTAAATGCCTTCCTAATTTATAATTTAAATGACATGTGGATAACCCTGTGTCACGGTCTCAGTTTCTGAAAGAATTGTCATTCGCTTTAACAGCTAGTCATATGGAGCAGAAAATGGAAAATCCAAGAATAACAATTAGTTTACGAACGCAAATTAGTGCCTTGCTGAATAAAGAACTTCCCGTTGCGAGCATGGCTGATGATACCCATGAAGTTCGTTCCAAAAGACCAGGTCTCTGTGCCTTCTGTGATAGGCAAAAGAAAAGAAGAGGAAATCATACTTGTGGCCACTGCAAAAAAAGTGTGTGTGGTGAGCACAAACGAATTGTTTGCTCCCAACATTACAATATCAATAAATAACTTTTTTATTTTTGAAATCTTCTTAGACGTTTAAATATTTGTTGGTCTTCGAATAAATCTTCTTAAGTTCTAAATAAGATATCTTTTATTCATTAAAACCTTTATTAAACAAAATAATGATAAAATAAGGGTAGTGTCGTATCCGACTTCACCTGGTGAGATATGTCCCAAGGTTCACCTGGTGGTACTAGAGTTAAATTTTCGTCTTCTCTTGTTGTTTAGTCGATTGGTCTTCTACTCGTTTTTGTCTGTTTTTAAGCTCTATCAGTTTTAACAAAATGTTTTAATTTATATTTTTGAGATGCACCATTATTACCGTCGGTGATCAATAAGTGTCTATTTTTGCCAAAGTAGGGACGAAACACTAAAATAAACCATGTTGAAAATTATGCATTGTATAGCAGTGTTTCATTTTTAAGTATGCCATACTGTATAATGCAAGCTTGTGAAACAAATCGGTACGAGGCTATCAATCATGATCTCTATTAAAGTTAGAAAGTCCGAATTAACATTGAAATTAATTATCACTTCTCCTCCCGTTCTCGCCTACTTTGTATTATTTTCCAAAGTTTTCGGCAATTATTTAACCAATTTAGATTCCCCTTGGAACAGTTCTCAAGCGAACCGATTTTTTCTTGATTATGTTAGAAGGCGGGAAAATAAAGATCCTTCGAATATTGTTTTAATACTGCCATAAATTTTCTTTCGAGTATCAGACGGGGAGAAAACTTAAATCTGGAAATTTATGTAGAAGGATTAAAATTCAGACTCTTTAGAGAGATTTTGCGATTTATTAAAAGCTTTTTTTGGTTAAATTCCAATTTGTCGGTGACGACAAGAAAATATTTTATCGCGTGCTTTGCATTTCCAAGGCTTAAGGAACTGTGCGAAATTAAGCAAACAAACTTTTGGGAATTAAAACCAAATTAGATGCTCGAATTGATAATTGGGGATTTATGGTATTAGCCGTGCCTTAATATCAATGCCTTATACCTAGATTATTTTATTGTTTATAAGGCGAGTCAAAATGGAATACAAATATTTTAAAAGGCAATTAAATAATGAAAAATAGGATCATTTTGTTATATAAAATAATGTCCAAAACTTTGAAATAAGGTAGATAAAGCATTTCAAAGGTGGAATGGAAAAACCAGTATTTTTGGTGCTAAATTCAACAGGAGCAAACTATAACCTCAAATTTTGTTGGAGAATATAAACATTTTATATAATCTAATTTAATGGTAAAACATTGCTTAACCCTTAATAAACGGCTTTTATAATATTAAAATAATATTTTATCAAACAAAGAAATAAGTTATACAAACTTAAAAGTGGAAAACAAAAGAAAATAGATCCTTTATATTTCACAAAGATTTGTATTTAAACGGCGACCTGTTTCGAAGTATGATTAATTCATCATCAGGCATACCTAGTGGGTAAGGTAAAGGAGAATTGGTGAGTTTTAAATTGTTAGCAAGATTAAAAAGATGATAGAATATTGATTTTAAGTGAAATTAACAAAACTAATTTACTAATACCACTAATATTTATTTATTCATACTAACAAAAAATTAATCAAATTAATGTACTAACTTAAGGAAAAAACGAAAAAAATTAAAATAAATATGTGTGGCACTCGGGGACTGCCGCGGTAAAGCTATTGCATAGCATTTTTTGTCAACTTATGCAATTAAAATTTATTTATTTTATTTATGCAGTATTTTTTTTTTCTTCGATATTAATTCAAGCTACACTTTTTAAGCGTGGTGACCGATAAGAAAACAAATTTTTTTCTTTTATTGAATAAATGAGAAATTAATATTGTTTAAAATATTTTTATTATCTTACACGTAGGTAATTCAGGAATTTTTATCATTAAAACTATAGGTTTATGGTAACTGAAATAAGAAACATAAGTTTGAGACTTGATATCCTCTAAATATCTGGAAAATCCCGCGTCAATGGTGGTCCCATATTTTGTTGTGGATTCTTGTGAATCATTATTCGTTTTCAAATTCAATTTTTCCGAAATTGTGTCTAATAGAGATAGAATCAGTTATGACCGTTAGCAGCTAGTCTACACGCATACGTCTAGTCGCACGCACACAAACACCGTGCCGAAGTCTGCCGAACTGAAACGACGTTAGACGATGCACGGCTTTCAACGCCGCACCGCTGTGCCGGTCGGAGTGAGGGGTGTTAGATTTATATTCGTTACGGAATTTCTTTTTCGATTTTTCGATTTTTTGATTTTTCGATTTTTCGATTTTTCGATTTTTCGATTTTTCATTTTTCGATTTTTCGATTTTTCGATTTTTCGATTTTTCGATTTTTCGATTTTTCGATTTTTCGATTTTTCGATTTTTCGATTTTTCGATTTTTCGATTTTTCGATTTTTCGATTTTTCGATTTTTCGATTTTTCGATTTTTTGATTTTTTTATTTTTCGATTTTTCGATTTTTCGATTTTTCGATTTTTAGATTTTTCGATTTTTCGATTTTTCGATTTTTCGATTTTTCGATTTTTTGATTTTTCGATTTTTCGATTTTTCGATTTTTCGATTTTTCGATTTTTTGATTTTTCGAATTTTCGATTTTTCGATTTTTCGATTTTTTGATTTTTCGATTTTTTGATTTTTTTATTTTTTCGATTTTTCGATTTTTTGATTTTTCGATTTTTCGATTTTCTTTTATTTGATAAATGAGAAGTTAATATTGTTTGACGCCGCACCGCTGTGCCGGTCGGAGTGGGGGGTGTTAGGTTTTTTTTTCGTTACGGTCTTTACGGAATTTTTTGATTCGGTCGCCGCACTCAAAGCCCGCGATAAAAGCTATGCAAGAGCTTAATATTGAAAAAATATTATGTTGAAACAACAATCACCACAAAAATAGTAAAAGATAAAGAAATAACTAAATAATCTAATAAAAAACACAAAAAACTTACCATAATCTCTTATCTACTAGGGATAAGAATACTGAATTACAATCTTTTGGAAATAATCAAAACGAACTAAACATTTATTTTTTTTTAAATCATTGGTACCTTGTCAAGGGTTAAAAAATAACTAAAATTAAAACGTCACATGATAATTAAAAAATATATGAGCCTACTATACAAAGTTAAATGAAATTTGCTATAAGTTTTTTAATGTTTAAAAAGTAAAATGGAGACTGCAACTGAACAACGAATGGTTTGAATGATTTAAATGTAAAAAACAATTTTAATATTTAGATGTGCTGCTATCCAACAGAGAGTGCCCAAAACTAGTACTTTAAACGATTTCCAAAAATATGTTTACAATAAATAACGAAACCACCAGTAGGTGGAACTACAAAAAGTTTTTTAAACTGAAAAATAACAAAAATCTGGAAAAATTAAAAAATGAAAAAAATTGGGGACCAGATAAAAAATTAATAGTTTTAGTTTAAAATAATATATTGATAAGGAAACACCCTGTATATGGATTTTCAAAAAAATATTCTAAAAACTACAAAATCTCAAAACTGGGCGGGTTCAAAATCTAGAAAAATTAATTTTGTATAAAAAAAAATAATTAAAAATCAGTTAAATTAAAAAAATCTTCTATTTTTCTGCCCTTGCTGCTTTGCTCCTGCTGCTGATGTTGGTTTTTATTTTAACTCTGGTCTTCCTTTTTTTATATACTCTCCTAGTCTCCTACCTCCTGCTGTTTCTTTTCTCTGCCCTGGCTGCTCTGCTTTATTTATACCGTATAATTTTCTCTACTCTCTCTTTTAATTCTGTCTTCAATATTTAATTTTGTTTAAATAAAATTTCTATTTCCTTTCTTCATATTTTTTGTTTATTTTTAACTTCTCAACAATAACTATCTTCACAATTTTTATCAATTTCTAACTTTAACAACACTTATACTTCTTTCCAAAGAAAATCTGTTCTGACATTTTTTTAATTCCCTGCTGACATCTCAAAATTCTAATGACAATCTATCATCTAAAAATCAAACAACAACATCGTTGAATATTTCACAATAATATTTTTCTAGACTCTAAATCGTCCAGCTTTGTTAACTTCAATTTTGACATATTAATTTTAAATTTGGTTATCTGGGAATTTCTCTGATCAATATATTTATTTAAAATTATGGACAAATTATTAATTCTGGTGAAAAAATTAATTTTAGGGGGAAGCAATTGGTGCATCTGCGATAGTGAAATGACATATCTAAGAAATTTTGATATTTGAGAATACTATGGCAAAAAATAAAACTAAACCACGTATAGAAAAGAATCGTGTGGAATTTAAGAAAATACTAATATCGAAAAGGGCAATCAATTAATCAGCGAAAAAAGAGATGAAAATATGAAGAAGAAATATAATATATTGTTGTAATGAAGGTAGAAGAAAAGTTTGTTTTCTATTTATAGCAATGTTGAGAAAATAGGAGAAGATACAAATTGGAACTGTTCATTTAAGTATAATTCAGGGGAGCTAAATGGTTGAACAAGCTACATAAAGTCCATTATATGAACCATTTCATTTACACTGTCAAAAATATTGTACAACTTATAAACAATATTAAGGACTTTTACATCAGCGATACAGACCTATTGATTTCCCTAGATGTATCTAACCTTTTTACCAACATCCCAATATCGGACGTTATTAGATTGATCAAATCTTACTTGACTCATTCTACGTTGTCAGATATAGAATCGCTAGAACTTCTTAACCTTTTTAAAGAATGTCTTGATAACATTTTTTTTTTTTTAATTTCAATACCGAAATCTTTTCACAAAAAACAAGTTTAGTCATGAGTTTACATTCTGTGGCAAATGGACACCGTCCGAAGCCATATCTCTCACATAACACACACATGAGTTCACCGCTTTTGCCTATCTTGGCAGATATCTATCCTTTCGTTATTAGTATTTTCCTAAATTCCCCATGATTCTGTTTAATTTTATTTTTTCCTATAGCATTGTCAAATTTTAAAATTTCTTAGAGCTGCCATTTCTCTGTCACAGATGCACCAATTCCTTCCAACTAAAATTAATGCTCTTCTAAAAATAAAAATTGTTTTTTAAATTTAAAGCATTGTTCAGTTCCAGTCTTCATTTTGTATTTTAAACATTAAGCAACTTTTTTTAGTATCGATATTACATCATGTGACGTTTTAATTTTAATTATTTTTTAACCCTTGAAAAAAATAAGTGTTCTGTTCGTTTCGATTTCTTCAAATAGATTGTAATTAAGTAGTTTTATTCCTAGTGCATAAGAGATCATGGTGAGTTTTTATTTTTTCGGTTTTTTCATTCGGATAGTATGAATAATATTTTGTTAGTATGAATAAATAAATATTAGTCGTATTAGTAGATTAGTTGCTAACAATTTAAAACTCACCAATTCTCCTTTTCACTTACCCACTAGGTGTGCATGATGATGAAGTGATCAAACTTCGAAGCTGGTCCTCGTTTAAATACATAACTTTGTGAGATATAAAACACCTACTTTCTTAATTTTTCCACCTTTAATAAATAGGTTATAACTTTAAAATGTATTTTACATGTTTTTTTATACTAGTACATACCCACTGTAAAGATATAAATTGCTATCGACTAGCCCAAGGGGTAAACAGCCCTTAGAATCTTAAAATAATTATTTTATTAAAGACGGAAATGAGTTTTCTCTTTAAAATTAATTTTGCATGTTTCCAATAGTAGTATAAAACCAATTTAAAAATATAAATTGCTCTCTAAACTAATAGATTAAAATTAATTTTACATATTTTTCATGGTAGTATATAAAATAATAAATTGCCATCGACAACCCTAAGGGGTAAACAACACTTAGAATAATAAGATAATTATTTTATCAAAGAAGAGCACGAAAAAAAATTACAATGTTTACTTATAGTAAGTTAAACAAGATTTCTGAAATTAGTCATATGTGATTAGTGAACAGTTTATCTAGTTTCTAGACGACCTACAGTTAGTGAACTATTTACTTGTGGTTACTGTACATTAGTTTCTTACTATAGGTACACTTTATGCTACTACTAATTATTAGTGTTGGTATATTTGTTGCTAGTTAACTGGTTTCTTGTGATAAGTGATTTTTGTTTTAGTGAGTGGTATATATGTATTTATGATCTTGAATTATTTATAGGCTATTAAACATTATTTATCTTTATTATTATTACTATTATGTAAAAAGTATAAAATTTTATAAATTATTATTGGTGTCCTAACAGGCCATATACTACAGGTACTATTGACATTTATAAAAATTTGAGTACCTAGGTGTTTTAAAATAATCTCAACTCTTATAGTCCGTCAGATAGTGACAGGTTTAGGTGCCCCATTTTCGCATACAAGCCTCGAAGAAGGTTGAAATGTACATCGATTTTAAGTAAAATGAAAGGAAATTTACGAGTGGCTGCTGGGGATAACACATGGAAAATTTGATTTTCCCTAACAAAAACGAAATATTATTTGTTGCCCATTTTTCCACGCAAGCCGTTTTTACTATATGATTAATTAATAGAACTAGTCTTCGGAAAACCAAAGGCTTTAATGTTGCAGGTGGCCAAAGGGTTGAACTAAGGGCGTAATCTTCTAAGGGTAAATCGAGATTTTGCCCGATTTTTCCACACAAACCCATCGAATGTATGAAAACGTACTTCGTCACTAGTCCGAAAAACATATTTTCTTGAATGACCCGAATGTATAAGTGCATTTTGGGGTCGGAAAATTTTTCTGATTAGAAAAATCGAATTTTGCATGTGTTATCCCCAAGAGCAACTCGTAAATTTTCTTTTATTCTACTTAACATCGATGTACTTTTCAACCCTCTTCAAGGCTTGTATGCGAAAATGGGGCAAGGGACAATATAAAAAGATTACAGTTAAAAATACAGGATTGATATATCAAAAATATACATGATACTTACATAATAATGACGACGACAAATAATAACAACAACAGCCGTTCTAACCATGCACAAACTCTGTTTCTGGGGTTAAAATTTACTCGTAAAGGGGTACATAAAAATAGTATTATTATTATTTTACTTAAAATGGCACAGTTTTTAATACACTCATGAAAAAATATTTAATACTTTGCATTGATTTATACCTACATCACAAAAACCCTTCACAGCATTCAATAAAAAAGGTGTGTGAACTCAACTTGACCTGCCCTGTGGTCTGTGACCGTCCTGTAGAAAAAAAAAAAGCACAAATACTTAACACGTTAACGCAAAAAAAAAATCAGATTATTCGACTCTTAGTTCGTTGATGTTTCGGTGGTGATCGGCATTTACTGTATTGAAGCGGTCACTAGCCGTAAGAATGTGTTTTAACCATAATAAAAACTACTGGAAAATATGTGATTTTGTGGTTATTGAAGCAACTTCAAAAAACATTCATTTATCATAGTCAAACTGGTGCCTAAGTTAGTTTAATTTACTACTGGTTATTAAAAACCTCATTTTTGGAGAACTTGTTTACTTGTGACAGAAATATGTGGTGTCAACCCAGTTGTACTTGGCCCATTTGCGCTTCTAACCTTTTTCGTCTCACTTATAGTCCAGTCATTTAAGCTTAAATTAGGTAAGGATCTCGGAATTTGAGATACCCAGCTGTAAGTTTGTAAATACTTGTATATTGACACCCTAAAAGTTGTCTTAAAACCCACATATGGTAGAGTGTACGCAACTCTTAAATTTCAAGGTCAAAGGTCACAAAAATCGTTTTTTTGCGCTTTTTTGTAAATATCTCATTTCCTATGGGTTTTTTGCTATTTGTATTTATTATCAATATTGTAGAATACAAAATTTTCTACAAATTTTGTTTAAAAAAATTCAGACTACAGTAAGAACGTAAAAGCTATGGAGCAGCAGAGAAGAACTGCTGCACTTTCAAAAACGTATGAAGTCTGTTTCGATGAAACAATGGTTGTACCAGTTACTCAAGAAAAATTCTTATCAAATCGAAATAACAAAAATATGCTCATTAATATGTTAATTGAAAAAAGTACAAGCTGCAAATATTACCAGGTATGGGGTTGTGCAATGTGAAACGATTTTCTGGAACCTATCATGACAATTTTACCACCTGCTCCAGAAGATTTGCTAAATACAATTTTCTGCAACTGCAAGAGTGGTTGTGGTTCGCGATGCGGATGTAATGCTCTTTAGCTTGTGGCCAATGTAATGGGCAAGCTTGTCTCAATGCTCTACCATATCAGAGCGACATTAACGAAGATGGAACCTTTGACCCCGAAATCATGGAAAAACTTGAAACAAATGTCGTTGAAGACGATAATGAAGACCAGTTTGAAATTTACCAGCAGCCGGAAGACGACGATGAAGAGGAAGATGATTAAAATTATAAATTGTAGTTTTTGTACCCTTTAGTCCATTTTTTACTTTTAATAAAAATAAATGTATTGAATGATATTTTTTAATAAAAAGATTAATTCATAATTTATTTGTTTTTTTCTTATCATGTAAGAAGTTATTAATATTAATTAGGTTAAAATTCAAATATAATTTCTATATTTTCATTAACAATTCTGCAATTACATGGGCAGGTAAGTGTTGTTAAATAAATTAATACTGAATATAAAGTGGATAGGTTAGGAAAAAAATTATAAAATATAATATAATAGTTAATAAAAATTGACAAATATTTATAATCATTGATTTATCGATAGCTCATCAACTATATATAACGCGTTTTCGACCGGAGGCACCGGTTGACCTGAAGTGATGTTGTGACCGCGCGCTCTCCGCCCTCTATCTCGAAAACGGTTCACCGTATGAAACATTTTTTTAAACAAAATTTGTAGAGAATTTTGTATTCTACAATGTTGATAATAAACACAAATAGCAAAAAACCCATAGGAAATGATATATTTACAAAAAAAGCGCAAAAAACGATTTTTGTGACCTTTGACCTTGAAATTTAATAGTTGCGTACACCCTACCATATGTAGGTTTTGAGACAACTTTTAGGGTGTCAATATACAAGTATTTACAGACTTACAGCTGGGTATCTCGAATTCCGAGGTGAACTTACTATAATGACTGGACTATTATGGTAATTGATTGATTTCTTGAAATAGTTAAAAGAAACTGTGACAATCGTATTTTTAAGTAAATAATTTATTTGGCACTGTTTTTTTATATTTTAAATAAATTTTACAAGTTTTTAATAATAGTATACAGCGTCGGTTGTCGAACGCTTTTCAATGCGCTATACGTATGTCCAAGTTAAGGTACTCGAAAAAATACCTGATAAGGATTTTTGGAAAATAAAGAACTATAATACGGGAAAAGGCCAGAAAGATATATTTTTGGGACATTATCAGACATTAAAATTTTAGAATGATAAAAATAAGTTAGGTAACAAAGGAAATTTTAAAAATATATGATTTATTGAAGGAGAATAAAGATGTTAAGAAGATATACGTCAATTTAGTTTGTTAAAAAAGGCCCATAATATACTGGATGAACCTTAAAATTATAAATAAATAAATAAGAAACAAAATAAAAATTTAATAATATTTTGCCAGTGCTCAGATTGCTGCTCTAAGAAAGAAAACGAATAGTTTTCATGTAATTTTAATTTTTTTTTTATTAATAAAATTAAAAAAATGCGGTCAGACCAAAGATAGAAGGTAGAAGATAAAAGATAAGTTTCTTTTGCTATTGATAGATTGAAGTGTTAAGGATAAATTATAAATTTCATTTGTAGTTATTAATTTCATTTTTCGGAGCTAGTTTTTACATATTTCATATTGCATATCAATATATTCGTTTATATTTACAGAGACACAGTACATTGTAGTAAATTTGATTAAAATTATCAGAAACAATTGAGTTATGTATATTTTTTTCTAATTTTCACATATAAAGTCAATTTTTTCTGTAATCGCAGCAAGTATCAAAATGATCTACTTTGCGCTCTGCTCGTCCCGCAAATATTCACTCGTTACATAAAATAAGGCATTTGCGTAACAGTTTAAGTGTTGGTTTCTCGGTGTTCTCCAGAGGCCTATTTCATAAAACTTATTATTATAATAATATTGCCTAAAGTTTAATATTATGAGTAAGAAATATTAGTTTAAGTTTCATAATATTTTTAGGTAATACAATTAGTTATTAGTAAACTTACTCTCAATATTAGTTTATTATATTTGTAAAATTTGAAGTATGTTTCATAGTTAAAGTAAACAAACAATTTTAAATAATAAATAACTACTAATATTATTACTTAATTTGCACTGATATTATAATATTTTATTTGAAAATTATGGATTCAGATTCAAGTGACGATGAAATTAGAATTGTAGTTAGACGACCGAGAATTTTCAGAGAGAGAATTTCATATGTACACTTACGAATTCAATGAAAGGTTTAGGTTACCTACTGAAAGTTTAAATATAATACTGCAACGCATAGAACATCTTTTATCTTCTGATACTCAAAGAAATCATGCGCTTTACAGCCAAGCAGCAATTGATAAGTGCACTACATTGGCTTGGAAGAGACACGCAGTACCATGGTGTTATAGATATGCATGGTATTAGTAAAACTACTGTATGCAGAGTTGTGCACAGAGTTATTACAGCAATAAATCAAATTTTAATAAACAAAAAAGTTTGTTGGCCAGTGGATGTGGCTGAAGTAATTCATGGGTTTAGTGAAATGGTTAGAATGCCCCTTGTGTGTGGAGCAGTGGACGGGACTTTAATTAACATTGATGCTCCAAGTCAAATGAGCCCGGTTTTGTGGATCGTCATGTTAATCATTCATTGAACGTGATGCTTGTATGTGGTTCAACAATGAAGTTTTATTATGTAAATACCAGTTGGCCTAGTAGCGTAAGCGATGCACGAGTTTGGAGGTGAAGTACACTTAGAATCAGAATGGAAGATGGTTGAAGACCTTTTCCAAATGCCGTACTGTTAGGTGATTCAATTTATCCTTTAAAGCCTTGGCTTATACCACCTGTACGTTGTAATGCAAAAGATCCTGCACAACAAAGATTTTTAAGAGCACACAAAAGTACAAGGCGAGTTATTGAATGTGCCATTGGTATTTTTAAAGAAAAATTTCCATGCCTCAACCATTTAAGATTAAAACCTAAATTTGCCTGCGAGGTAATAAAATGTTGCGTTGTACTCTGCAATTTAACAAAAGTAGATGTTAAGGGGTATAATAATAAAGAAGAAAATTATATTTACATTGATATGGTAGACGACTGCAAACAATTAGCTAGAGAAGCAGGTGGCAAGGAAACATTACATTACTTTTATGATCACTTTCGGAATGCCTAAAATAATTATCTATAAATGCAAAGAAAACATTTTCTTTTTCAGCATAGTGGAAAATTTATTTTGTATATATTTTTTCGTTTGCAAAATAATGAATTGGTAGGCATTTGAAAAGTAGCTACTTATTAAACTTTCATCAGTTATAGTAATAAAATAAATAAAAGTGTAACATATGTTTTATTATAATGCTTTTAAAGATATTAAAATATCATTATTTTTCTTTAACATAAATAATCTACCTGTCCCAGTTGTGTTTCGCAACCACGGATATAGTTGGAGGATTTACTATTCATAGTATGAACAAAATGTTTAACATTAAGTGAGCATTCTTTTTCCCAAACTTTCAGTTCCAACTTTCAAACCTCAAGCTAAAGTTTCTTAATTTTAAGTGACTGAATGTTCTTAGCATCATCTGGTTGCTAAACGATAACTCTTTTCATACCTTCAAAAATAATATATGTATTCATCTGAATTAGAAACTAGGTTGACTTGTTTTAAAATAATTTTAGTCACTTTATAGTCTTATGTTATGTTGAGAATGGGGTGTTAATACACTGCGACCTAAAAGATCTATTGTGCACCCTTCTATCGCCACTGCACTAAGGAAATGTCTCAATGCCTATAACGACCCTTCTAATCCTATTTTCTCAAGGAAGTGTAGGATTTGAAGTGGCTTCAAGTTAGGTAAATCTCCTCCTAGATATAGTGCTCTTGGATTCTGGAGTGCTACACATTCAGTTAGGATGTGAATGGAGGTTTCGTCCTTCTCCTAATAGAATCTGCACTCACTATCCTCTACTACTCTCAGTTTACTTAGGTGTTCTTTTAGTCGGCAATGCCCGGTAATAATCCCTGTTACAATACGTAGCCTGTTCTTGCTTAGGCAGATGCAAGCTTCCGATCTTTTCTGGTTATATTCACCCAGAAGTATCGGCCTGTCTCAGCCCCAAGAGATTGTTCCAACTATCGGTTCTTCTACGACCCAATTCTTTTTTAATCTCTCCTAATATTATGTTACTGCTGATACCGCAGAACGGCTCAGGTCCCACAAAGGGTGCTTGAGCCCCTTTCCTTGCAAGATTATCTGCAATCTCGTTACCCTGTACCCCGTTGTCCCGGGACCCAAGTGAGAGTAACTCTATTTTTCTCGCCTAGCTCATTCAATTGTTCTAGGCATCTTCAGACCATTTTTGAGCTGATTACGTAAGAACTCAGCGCTTTGATGGCTGCTTGACTATCGGACATGATGATAATCTCTTGTCTATGATAGTTTCTCTCGATGTTAAACTGGATACACTTCTCGATGGCGTGAATTTCCGCCTGGAAGATACTTGGGTATTTTCCCAAGCTTTCGGAGTGCTTGGTTCTCGGTCCATACACTCCTATTACAGTTCCTTCTATGGTTTTGTAACCATCCGTATACCACTGAATAGCACGTCTTTCGGTTGCAAGCGCGATGGATTCTTGGCTCCATTCTTTCTTGCAGCCCAGCTTTGTGGTTTTGAAGTTTTTCACAAAACTGTACTTCTTTTGCATTTCATCCTGGGGCATGTCCCAGGTATCTTTAGTCCTGAAGCAAGTAGACTTTCGTCTGATTACTCCGTTCCTGATCATTCTATATCGTGTCTTTTTTGCCACATTCTCTATCATCAAATGTAGATGATATGGTCTTACCTCTACATGAACTTTGTTGAAGCGAGCACTTGCTTTTTGTGGTTCCGTTATCATCGTTTTCATTGGGCATAGAATAACTAAAGTCCTCGGTAATGTCTTTAAATTCGGAAACAGTTTCCATTGAATCGGGTACGCCAATTCCTTGAACAACAGGAGATTCCTTTCCAATTATTTCTATCACTATTTTATCAGTGTCATCTAATTTTTATTAGGGACCTACTTGTGCGCCAGTTTTATTTGATTGATTAATTTTTGTCTGTAATCAAATAAAAATCTTTTATATGCTTTACAAGTGAGGACGGCTCAATAGTAAAATTAAAAACGATTAGCATTAATTACACAGGATGCAAAAAATATTTTTAAAATTGTCCAAATAACTGATTTATAGTGTATTTTTTAGTGCTGATTTCAAAAACAAAATAAATTTTTTCGGACACCTCAGAATATCTCACAAGAATGGTGTATTTTGGGTAAAAAACTAAATTTTACGCTAAAGTTTCTAAATTTTAATACACTTGAGATTATTTTTTTGTTGCAGACCTGTGTTATAAAAAAATTATAAAAATAATCAGATGTTTTACATTACTAAAAGGTATACACCTTAGGCTCTAACGTGATGGATTTTTATTACAATGTTTCCATTACTTAGACACACCAATGTTGAATAAGCTTTGTTAAAGCATTATGTATTAAAAACTAATTCTTAAATGTGGCGATATGTCATAGAATGCAATTGAAATACAATTAAAGTAAATAACTGCATATATGTAGTCGTATTATAAATAAAGATAACACTTACCATTGTTCTGGACCTTAGATTAGGCTAAGTTGCGTCGCGTACATAACAAAACTAACTCTTTGTCGCTTTCTATTAGACCTATTGAAACAGCATAATCTCTTATATTTATCCATGCTGTTTTCCGTGACTCTTTGGTAATAGTAGTAGAAAACTGACCAAAAAGTTTATTCTTTAATTCTAATATTTTTCTTAAAAAGTTTTGACTTTTCATTTTCTTTTCTTCCATTTTGCTTAATTTAGGCATCTTTTATTTCAATAGAATGTCATTTCACAATTAAAAAATACTACCTTTTCACATATCAACTAAACTTTAATAAGGACACTAGATCTAGTAGGTAGCTGTCATGCTGCTAATAGAAAATATTCTGTCATTAATAATATGTGTAAACTAAAATAATCTGTGAAACAGAAGCAGCCAACTTATATTATTATTTTATGGGTCTAATTAGGCATTCCAAACAAATGAATTACCAGTGGGCAGGTTTGGTATATCTAAGGGTGGCGACATATGGTGTATTCTATCTACTTTACGTAAAATCATGAATAATGGATTACATTTAAATATTTTATGTCAAACACAATAAAAATAATATTTAAAAAACCCACCTATACATTTCTTCATAAATTGGCAGGCTTGGCGAGTACTACTTCGAATAAAAATAGCGTCCAAGTTGCAAGACTATGTCGCTACCCCCTTAAATATACAAGAATTTCCCACTGGCACCTATTGTTTGACAGGTCGTTGGAATGCCTAATATTATTTACTAATATTACCTATAAGTCATTTTTATGAAATATGCCCCAGGTAGGGCTAAATCAAAAACTCATATTTTGTTTTTAATTATTTTTAAAATAGTTGTTTAATTTTAAAAACTTATAATTTAATTTTTTAAATGTATTTTATTTAGTTGGTCGTAGAAATAATAAACTGTACAGCTTAGATCAATTGTATCGTACTCATACTTTGTGCGATATGGCCAATATATGCACTTTTATTGCACAAAGAGAACCATCTGCAATATAATATAAATTTTAAAAGTCGTAAGACTCCTAATTTGAGAAAATTATTTCTCATATTGTTATACTTTATATTATAATTAACAAGTAAGAAAATATTATACAAGTGGTTAATATTTCTTACTAATTGTCATTAACATCATGAATATAGACAAGAAATAACTATTCATACTTTCTACCAACTATATATCAATTTGTAATTGATCCTTTTCGTAAAGCAAAAACTTCAAGGACAGTCGACACTGAAAAGGTGTTTTGTAATCAGCCAACAAGCACCTGAGAAAAGATAAAGGAGAATATTAAAGTCACAATGTGACATTCAAAGAAGTCCTTTACTAAGAGATCAAAGCAAACTTCTTCTTGGTTACAGGTGTCTTGGTATCGCTGTAATAAATTACAAAATAAATTCTAACACGAAAAGGCTGAGGCCTCTTAGTGTATTAAGAAAGGGGTGTGTTTTCGAAGATAAATGAATCTAGTAGTATTTTGAAGTATTCTCAAGGACTGCTTTTGACTCGGCTTCTAATATTCGTTCGTTCTTATTATAAAAATAAATAGAAGGATTACGTCATGTAAACAACATAAATTTAGGAAGAAAAGAGAAAAACAAAGTCAGTTAATCACAGGATCTTTAATTAGATTTTTTTTTTAAATGCTGAAAGTCTAAAGTTTTAAATTTTAAAAATGGGTTTCCAGTGGTGCACTTATTGTTTTTACGTATGACAAACAACAAATTACAAGTAGTTTTCCCAATGATAATAAAGTAATTTAACATAATACTAGGTAGAATCAGAACAGTAAAAAAAAGGTAAAAGGTTAAATATGAAATTTTAAGAGTGAATATATTTGAAGTAAAGACGAACTATATTTAATAGGATGGTAACTCCACAGATGTTAAAGACAAAATATCAGGATGACGAATGAAGAATTTAAAAAAAAAGTTTAATCTGACATGACATTAATATTCGAAGTAATAAATGTTAAGGTATATAATTAAACATAAATAAATAAATTGAGTACTTGGTGATATATCACTTTAGTGTCACAAAATTACAGATTTAACATGTTTTAAATAAAACTTCAGATAGGTATTTCTTGATTTTAGGAAAAAATCGCGTATTAAAATTAAATTTTAAATATATGGCCATTCCAAATTGGAACTCTTTTTTATTGTAGATGTTGAAAACTACCTATTACTTGATAGAAGCGTAGTTATTTCAATTCGCGGATGCTCTTTTGTGTGTTTGTCAAGAAGTTGATTTTATTTATCGCAATTTTATTTGTGTTTTTATATTTTACATAGGTTTTTAGTGTTTTATTCATTATTTATTGAAGTAGAAATATATAGCGCAGTTACTAAATATATATTTACTAATATTTGTAAGCATATTGCAGAAAAATATGTATTTTAAATCAATAAATATTCCTAAATTTTATGTTGTATTTACTGCAGCAACCAATGGATACTTATGCAACTTTGATCTGTGTCAGTTGGCCAGGAAGCGCATTTTTTCAGAAATTATGTTTTTATTTCAGGCGACATTCAATTCATTTTTTACGTGGGTTCGTTTACGTAATTTTTTAAATATTTTGATATTTCGAGTAGAACAAATATATAACTTTTTTGTTAGTGATGTTTTTTATAAGCCGTTTCTCTATAGGTGGACATACTGTATTTTTCCAAAATATATGGTTTTAGATCACCTCAATTTTTCAATATATTTTTCTCGAAAAATACTGGTTTTCTATGTTTTTTTGCGAAAATGTACTATAAAAACTAGTTATTTTTGGATATTGACAATTTTTTTGCAAAACTCGTATCTGAACTCAGCAAACAATTCATTCATGTTACAAAAATAAAAAAATTGAGGTTAGAAAAAAATGGTTATAATTTGACAAAATATGCACTTTTTTGTGTGAAGAATTAGTCTCTACCACAATCAAAATAGTTCTATTTTTTTTTTAATTTTCGTGACACTTAAGTGTTATAGCCCCAAGTTCTTTTAAAATAGACCTAAAACCACAGAGTGTCATTTAAATTTTTGGAGTGAGGGTGGCGGGCTACCCGATGGGGCCTTATGAAATACACTGTTTACTGTCCCCTTATATTCTAAACAGACACCCAACATTTTAGGAGTTTGTAACGTGCATATTTTGCAGTTGGACTTACCTTCTGTCTAGTGAATAGAGAAAGGTTAGCTGCTCTAGATTGCTAATATTTGAAGCTATTACTTGTTGTAAACTAGTGGTATGTATTGGAAACTTTCTCTGCCTTGCTGATGTTATTTTTATTATCAATAGGCGGGAGCATGGTAACTTATTCATAGTACTTAAGTTGTACAATAATAACTTTTCCCGTTATTCGAGAATTTCGCATTACTTATGCGTCAAAAAGTCGCGGAATTATTGAATCTAGTAATTTTCCAAACAACTCAATTGTTCCGTTTCTTATCCTCGCCTTACAGTTGTTGGGTTGACTACGATGTTAACCCTATGTCATCGTTTCGAGCTAAGTATTGACCATAAATAATTCGTGACCTATAGGCTACGGTCAACATTTTACTTTCTGGATTTATTTTTCAAACAGAAATAAGACTTATCGAGAAGTTAAGCAATCCCATAAGACCCATATGGAGGGAGGGAGAGGGGGATGAAAGATTAAATAAACCAATTTAAATCTGAGAGCTTTACAAATTACCGTTGTGTCTGAAGTCCTTTTATGTATTTATTATTTTTGCTTTATGATTTCTATTTTAATATCAAATGTTTATGATTTTATTATTTTTCTTTAAAAATGAATAGGTCTTAACTAATAAGTTAAGCAAGTAACCACCTTTACGGGTTGAATTAAATATTTTATTCATTATCTTGCGCATATTGTCCTTCAATTGGTACCAATTTAAACGACGTGTCGTTTGGGTTTATGCATATAACTAAAGCTTTAATTTCTTATTTCTCTAGATACTTAATTTATTTAGTTATAAATTAATCATAAGCTGTAGGATAAATCTTTTGAAGAAGATCTTAAACAATAACTTGTTAGGTGTTAAACATTAATAGGGTAGTACTTGAAAATTCATTTTGAATTTGTTTTATGGCAAACATATTGGAAATATTTATAAATTAGTTTTTTCCATAATAATTTAAAAATTGTTATTCATAGCAATAATTGGGTAAATTCATTATAATGAAACATACGTTTAAGGTTTTTCTTTTATTTATTTTCTTATTTACTGAGTTTGTAGAGAAATAAGAACATAGTTTAGTCATTATATCTGTTGATGCCTACTATCTCCGGAATTTTGTAAGCTATCCACCCCCTAGCTATCGTCTAAGCGACATCAAAGACCCGAAGTTTGACACTGAAACAAACATAACGTATGTAATCAAGGACAAAATGTTATTGGTACCTAATTTATATTTTTTAAGTTAAGTTTTAGGCAGTTTCCCTCACTGTGTTTCCTGAATAAAGTAAATTTTATACATGCTGTTTTTGTTAGAAGGTCTTTAATTAAATGAAAAGCAAATTATTTATTGTAACCTCTTAATTTTCTTACCAATTTCTGTTTTATATTTTTCTGCTCTGAGATAATAATTGTGACTAAACGAAATTTTATGCATAGACAAGATATACTTTAATTCAATTTTTCCCTTAAATTATTAAAATGATAAATATAACTGGATTTACTTTTTTTATTATTTCAAATGGGTACGCTAAAATTAAATTAAAACATGAATAATATTTTTAGACAATTCAAACATAAACAAGACCTATTAACGTCTAAATTCGTCCGCTATAGAAAATTAGACAAGGTTCACTTCTTGTAGAATTTTTAGATCCAGTAGTCGCAATTAGGGTTGCCACCTGTCCTTTTTTGAAAAGGACAGTCCTTTTTTCAAACAAATTATCTTTGTGACTTTTTAAGCCGCAAAATGTCCTTTTTAAGAACTACATTTCAATAAGTCCCACTAATTTTCGAGATTAATTTGTTTGCGGTCCCAATACTATTTGTTCAGACGCACTTCATCATTCTACTTGTGGGCGTTTTTTTCGAACAAGCTGAAAAAAAGTTTGGTTATGTATGTTCTGTTCTCAAATACATTTTCGAGTCTTAAACCAGCGTTTAATGAATAAAATATCTAAAATATCTTGGTTGTTCTGCGGTTTAATTGTTATTAGTTTAGCATTTTCTGAGTGATTTTTTTTGGCTACCAAATGGTGTGATATTATAGGCGAATGAACTGAATGTTCGTAGTCATACAATCCTTAGCAAAAAAAAATGAGTGACAAAATAAATCAGTGTTTCAGAGAACTAATTCGCTCAGAACAATTAATATATTTTATTGTTAAAGAGAATTGTCAAGAATTTTACGACTCCGTTGAAAGCAGCAAGGCTGCAAAATCAAACAGAAAATACACATTTAAATAATCCCTAGATGTATTTTTCCGTTTGTACGTCTACTGCTAGCGTCGAACAAATCCAACCACTTGTAAATAATTTTGATTCAAGCAATCATCAGTCTGACGCACAAGCGGAACCATACTTTAAAGCATTTTTTAGTTTTTTATTTTGTTTATTCATTTATGATATAACTACCTAATTAAGATATTATTATTAAAAAGTAAAAAATTGGGTGGATTATTATATGAACTTTAAAATATACCAAAATAGCTTAAAAAATAAATTAATAAATATGAAATAGAACATGAAAATATTAGCAATAACTTATTGTCATAGTTTTGAGCTTTAAAAAAAATAATCCACTATAAAATATTTTCACACACTATATAAATTAAATTCAATTTGGGTTATATTTCACTTCGTTATCAGATGACGGTAAAAATTTGCAGTGGGCTCTTGGGCTATAGTTGCAATAGATCCAAAATAGTGCTACAACTTAGACCAGTTTCACGCACTTTTACCGAACTGGCTTAAAATGTTGTTTTTAAAAATAACATATGTTTATTTGTACATATTTATTTTAATTAATTAATCAATATCAATACTAGACTCTATCAAAATAATTTTCTATATCTGCTATTTTGCTTTTGGTATAATATAATGCCTGTTGCGATATTGGTCAAGGCAGTAGTTGTTTTCAGGTAGCTTAACTTAGTTGTGTCACGGACTTTGAGATTGTCTCTTTCTATTTGTTTTTCATTACAGATTATCCAGTTCCTGACCAAATTTTATTACTCAAGTATCTCTCAGACTATTAGAGTTTTCAGATTACTTATAATCGAATAACAAATAATGCAACTTGAGAGGATCGTACGTATTAAGCCATTTTGTAACTTTATTGACATTTCAAAGCCAGATTGTGTTGCCGCTGTAAAAGTTTTTAATATGAACATTTATTTGCTTTTCCAAAAGTTTTTCACAAACTTTAGAATTGGTATGAAGTAAGTTAATGCTTCTTAATTGATTCTATTGAGCGAGACGAGAAGTTTTTCAAAATAGACAGAAGATAAAATTTATCATCAAAAAAAGAACATCATCATCATCCAGATAAATTCTTCAAAAGAATATATACATTATATTCGTTATATTTTGTAAGATAATAATATTTAAATATATATATACAGTGTGTTAGTATATTCGACCGACAACGCTCTACCCCACAAAGCTCTCATTACTTGATGAATTTTGATATAGAAACATAAACCCTTAAACGGCTTAGTTACAGAGATACAGGGTGTTATAAATTTGAAAACAAAATTTAAAATTGCCATAAATCCAAACCGCCTTTTAAATATATTTTTCAAATTTGGTGACCAATATGCTCTTTAAGAAATCAATATTTTCGCATTGATTAAAAATTTAACCAATGTCGCGCTATCAAAGTTATTTACAATTTTCATCCCTATTTTTTTACGCCACTGGAACAAATATGTTTTTAATTTTTTTATATTTTTTAAATTATCTGTTAATTTTAATTTAAAACAGTAATATCCATTTATGGAGCTAACATGAATGGTTTTGAAATTTGCTTCTAAATAAGTCATCAATTAGGTAACAAAAACTTTTTGTGGCAAAGCGTTGTCGATCGAATATACTCATACCCTGTATATTAAAATAAAATCAAGTTTATATGAAAATAGGTTAAAGAACTAAAAGTTAAAAATTTTATGAAAGTATAGGAATTTTAAAATGAAATTGACTTGATTAAATATATCACCCTGTATAGTAGCAATACAATTTTGCATGTTAATAAGATAAACTATGATTTCGAAGAAAATATAATATAAATGATTGTCTGTATTTTTCCTGATGAATAAGTGAAACAATTTTCATATTAAGTTTAATGGGTCATTTTTTGATGTACTGTAGCAGTAATGTGGCCAATATAGCTATTAGAAGACTTAAAGGTGATCCCTAGATCCTTGACTTGGTCAGTTGGATCCAAAACATAATCAAATAAACTATAATTATAGGTTATTATATGATGACTACGGTAAAATGTGACATTTGCTATGATTCATGGCATTACGTAAGCGCCGACTTGCACGTTTATTTAAATCAAATTGCAAATTCTGAGTGTTATCATAATCACTGTTGATCTTAAAGAACTTTAAATCATATGCCAATAATTGGACTTTAGTGTCAAGAAATCAAGTTATGATATCACTCAGAAACAGATTGAATAATACCGGTCCAAAATGAGACCCCTGAGGGATTCACAAGGTAACTTAGAGAATTTAGGAATAATAATGATTAACTTGAATCTACTGAGTCATATTCATTCAATAACTACCTAGCCACTGTAGGATAATCTAGCTTACGAACGTAAAAGTACAAGCTTTATCTTGTCAGAAGCTTTAGAAAATCGATAAACATAGAATTTACCTGTAGATCCTTCCCCAAAGTTTCAAATTGAAAACTAGTATGCAAATCTGCCTAACTGAGCTAGTTAGGCAGATTTTACTATAAAAAAAACAAATTTTTGAAGATTTAGAGCAGTCATATTTAGGAAAAGCAGTTATATTTTAGATTTAGGCCAAAAATGAAAATAGGACCATAATTTTTTGCATTAGATTTGTTGCCTGATTTATAAATAAGAATGAAAAGTCAGGAAATTTACCTTCCGATGATTTGTAAAAAATATGATAAAAGTGGTCTTGTAATACAAAACTAACTTTTTTAAGTAAACTGGGTGGAATATCATTGGGGTTAGGCATTTTATGAATGTCACGTGTTGACTAATTTTCATAAATCATGGAAATTTGAACAATGTAAAAAGATATGCATGTTTTAAATTGAATTTGACTATCATTGACTATGTTGGCTATCAATAGAAGCCCAATAGATACGAATAAAATATTAGTTTTATTGAAAAGTGGAAAAAGTAGTTAAAGTCGATCTTTCATATCTACGAATATTTGGTTACCAAGTATGATTTGAAAACAAGAGGAAACATAAAAATTTGGCCAAAAGCGATAGTAGGCATGTTAAAAGGATATGACAATATTTTTTTTTTATTTAAATTAACTTGTCTCAACATCGACATAGGCACAACAGTTTACAAAAGGTTACAGGAATAAATAAAGTTAGAAAATATCTGAACAAATAAAAAATTTTATAAAATTTAATTAGATTGCATAGATTAGTCTCTTTTAAAAACGTAATTAGATTTTTGAAGCCAGAAGGTGAACTTAAGATGTCTTTAATGTTTTCTTGTACACAATGTTTACTTCGCGAAGCTTGATAGAATTAATAGTCTATTAGAATATGGTTCACTGTTCACATAGCGCGTGGACTGTTAGACAGCATGAAGTATTGTATTTTTTGTGTTCCAAATATTTTGCCATTTTGTTTGAGTAGCTTGCTTGAGACACACTTTAAGGTCTTCTCTGGCTATTTGATTAGCTAACTCGTTTTCGAGAATTCCTACATGAGAAGGTATCCAGATTAGCGTTATGGATATTCTTTTGGTGGCGAGTTCATGGTAGATCTGGTGTACGGATTGCACTATATTATGTTGTGAAATGATGTCCTTAATAGATTGGATAGCAGAAAGTCGCTCTGTGCGTATCGCTACTTTTTGGTATTGAATATTAAAAATACTTCTCCGGTGTGAACACTGTAGATGGAAGGAAGTCTTCATTTGGTTACTACAGTGTGAGTTGTGACCTCTGAGCAACCTATACCATTTTCGTATTTTGAAGGAAGAGTTTGAATTAATTAGTTTAAGGAATTCTTGCCTTAGAACTGCTTTCGGTGTATTACGTTTATTGTATTTAGTCAAAAAGTGTTCATAATTGGTAGTTTTTTCAGCCATGATAGGACTTTTGAAATAATAATGTGGAATGTAGCAGTTAAGTTAAAGTTTTCAATTAAGGGTTTTATAATATTTGGTATTGAACACATGGTTGTAGAAGAGTTGTCGTTTGATGTTTAAGTAATTAATTTATCCAGGTTTCTTGGATTTGCTGATACTCCAGCAAAGTAGAAAAGAAGGTGATGCTGGTGTCTTATAAAGAGAGGAGGCTCGGATGATTCGATATGAAGGCTTTCAGAAGAGTTTGATTCAAAGGCTCCAAGACATATTCGCATGGCACTGTTAGGTATTCATTTACGGAATTTTAGATTGGATTTGGAGGTGGAATCCATTCTGGATCTAATTATTGACCTGTAGCTTTTTAGAACTGGCTCATCAGCTCCCCAATAATAGTTAGCCAAAAATTTTAGGAAGTTCATCCTTCGTTTCTTGTATATGATGTTTCCATGTGAGCCTTTTGTCAAATACTACTCCTAACAATTTGTGATGATCAACGATTTTGATGATTTTGGATTTGAAAGGCCAAAGCTTGAATCCTGTTCTTATGGTCCACTGAAAAATGTTGTCTAGAGTTTTGTGGAGTAAGGTACCTTCCCTGATAAAAGACGAATAGGTCATCCGTATATAATAAATATTTTACAATGAAGAAAATGTTGCTCATAGCGAGAAGAAATAGGGTGGGGCTAATGATTGAGCTTGGGATATTTTATTTTGAATAAATACTGCATTAGCCATTTTTCCATTAGTGGAAACGCTAAGGGTCTTGTCGGTCATAAAGTTTTGGAAAAATGAGAAAGCCTTCCCCTTGAAATTTATTTCTTTCAGTTTCTTAAGATATCAAAGAAGGCGTTTGTTTATCATCTTCGTAAAAAGTCTGCACAAAGTGCATGTGAACGAAATAGGTCTGAATGCACTTGGAAAGGTGGATGATTTATCGTTCTTTTTAATAAGGATAAAGATTGATTGGCACCATATTTTTAGAAACTGTTGACTGGACCATATTTTATTATAGAGTTCGAGCAATTTTATGAGTGTTCCGGGATAAAGATTTTTAGGACCTGCGGCTGAGTTTTTGATAGATGAGAGGGCAGTATGAAGTTCTATGTATATGAAGAATAAATTTATTGGATGTAAGTTATGTGAGGTAATTGTATCTGTGTGTGGTGGTGTATTTGTATCTGTGTGGGGTGGCGTATTTGAGGAGATATTAATGAATTGAGAGTCTTTTTGCTCTCTTTTAGGATGCAATTTAAAATGGCTCTCAGTTTTTTCAAACTAATTAAGTTTTGTTCGCTTTTTGTTCTGCGAAATCTGTTTAGGGCATTTTTGCATTTTTTACTGCTTCTTGGCAGGAATTATTCCACCACGGATCGACCTTATTGGAGAAGTTGCAATTATATTTTCCGATGCATTTTAATGCGGAGGAGATAATGCCTTTGTTGAACTGATTGACCGCTTAATCTGGTTTGTTGGAGAATTCAAGTTGATCGGTTTTTTCTTTCATATCTTGATTGAAAAGAGTCCAATTTTCCTGCGAAATTTTCCATTTCGTGACGATTTCCAGTTGCATTGGTTTAATATCACTGATAAGAATGGGAAAATGATTACTGTTGAAAGTGTGCCATGTAATTAGAGAGGCAAATCCAGGCAAATTCAATCAGAGATGCTGATGTCAATTGAGGAGAAGTTTTCCGACGGTATATTGAAATGTGCGCTACTTCCTGTGTTTAGTATATATTTAGTATCATTTTTCCTCTATCGAAAGTCCGTTCCGGTCCACACACCTTTCTGTGTGCATTAAAGTTCCCAACCAGGAATATTTTAATTTGGGGGTAGGTATATACTACAAATAATAATCTTGTGTGGACACAGTGCGGTTATAGCCACTGCTTTAAAATTGGTATTCACGGGAAATTCTTGGTGAAATATATCGGAAGATGCTAATATTGAGGTTCCACCACTTACACGTAGGTACGTGGTTCTAAGGTAGTGGTAGCCGACAAAGTTTTTTAGAGACGGATTATGAGTTTCTTTGAAATTGGTCTATTGTAGACATATAAAGGCAGGAACTAGATCAGAAATAAGTATTTGGATGTGTTCTAGGCGTGAAAAGAATCCATCGTAATTCCATTGTATAAATTTAAATTGAAAGAAAAAAAGAGGGTTATAGATGAGTTAATATGAGGACATTTGGGAGTTTTGGGATATATGTAATTCATCTTAGATGGATTCTTCGTCACTAATTTCAGCGGAAGTTGGTATGCTTAGTAGGATTGCTAATTCGGCGTTTTCTACGTCTAGGTTTCTCATTAGGCGGGTAACTTTGTTCTTGATAGATCTTTTATTGATGTTTTGGTATAATGACATTAAGTTTACGACCAAAGATTAAACGTCATTAGTGAACTTTAGCGCCTCATCATACGGATCGGTGCTGCCAAAAGTGTTTTTTAAGAAAGCGAAAAGTATAAAATTTTGGATGATAGGTATATTGAACAGATTTTTTTGTATTTTCTGACAAACTAAATTTTGGAGGGTTTTCAATTTTGAGTTTCTTTTTATTATTTTTTTATTAAAATCATTTCATTAATTAACCTTATAAATACCCTATATTTGTATCTGTTATTACCTTCTAGATTAGTTCGATTTGGTCGATTATATTTGCATTTAAATACAATTTTATTCCTATAAATACACTCGTTTTTATATCTCACTTGTTTATGACAATAATAACTTTATTGGATAGTTTACAGAACAGACTTAAATTTATTATCGAAATTTATTATTTGATTCACGTGCACCGAGCATTATAATCGTAAACAATTATTCAATTTTATTGAATTAACACGATTTAGCTCAAAAACAATCCAGACAATCCCTAATTCCGCAAATAATCCGGAATAATTAATCTGCTGGGCCACACGCAAGCCGCCAAGTAGGTATGCCTGGGAGGCGCCGTCAGACCGTTATAAATCTCTTCACTTTTTCGAATTTCAAATGTATGGAGAGGTGCAATCGAAACAAGAATTATAAGTACTTAATGTTTAGTTTCATACATTTTTATTTTCTTAATATATTTGTTGGCATGAATGATATAAAAATGTTGGGGGAAAATTATTATGTACTTATTTTGAACACTTTTTGATTACTGGCAAGTCAAGTATCAAAAACAACAGATACTTAAGGCTGAAGATTAAAAATTTTAAAAACAGTAAATAAGTGTATCTGTGGATTTACTCACCAATCCGGTCCTACTTTAATTTCTTAATTCCCTCTTTATTATTTGCGATTCTTACAGCCTCCAGTTTTTCTATTACCAAGAATATTAAATAAAGTAATTAAATCTCTAAAACCCCCCTATGGGACAAATATGATCGTCATCAGCCCTAATGAATTATAATTCCTAAATGTATTAAACTCTAAAACGGGGTTTCTCCAAATTACAATTTTTTGCGAGGGATCGTAGTTTAACCTAATCTAAAAATTGGTGGTTATATATGGAATCTTAAAAAAATAAAGCGATACATTTTTATATAAATAGAGATAAAACGTTTTCCTACGACCACTTAGGAAAGTGATACGTATCACACTATATAGTCCTATGGAAAGTGCCATATATCACACGCGTATGAATAAGAATTTACTTTCCACCCAAGTGAGAATATGTTACTTTCCGCAGTAGTTGTCACAAAATGTCAAACACCTAATTTCTATTTTGATCTATGTAATGTCCATATTAATACTAAAATCGATATGATTGTTAAGTTATTGAAATCGTTGTAAATTAGATCCTAGATATATATCTTTAACAATTATTATTAAAATAATTTTAAGATAATGTTTACTCTTTATTCTGGTTAAATACATAACCGATTAGATCATTCAATTGACACAAAGGGTATTAGGTCAGGTGGTTAGGACGTCGAATTTATCAACTTTGCCATTTTCCGACCGCGTTCGAATCCTGGCGGAGCCGAATTTTTTTTTGTTTTTTTTTTATTTTTTTTTTAGTTTTTTTGTTTGTTTAGAAAATATGAAAATTGAATAAATACGATTATTGTTGATTATTTTTTTAAATACATTTTAATTATTAATACGTATTAATAATAACCTTGATTTTACATTTTTTTGATGACATTATTTTGTGGTCGTAGGAAAAATATTGTACATCACTTGTGTGAACAGTGATTTTCCACACTCGTAATGTAATATACTATTTCCTACGACTACTTTGGAAAGTGACACGTATCACACTATATAGTCCTATGGAAAGTGCCCTATATCACACGCGTATGAATAAGAATTTGTGTGCGAATATGCTACTTTCCGCATCAGCTGTCAAACGCATAATTTCTATTTTGATGTATGTAATGTCCATATTAATAGTAAAATCGATATGATGAATAAATTATTAAAATTGATGTTTAAACTTAGATCCAAGATATTTATTTTTAACAATTATTATTATAATTTTAAAATACCTACATACATATAAACTAAAAATCTATTTAAAAATGCATTAGACAAAAGACCCATTAGCTCAGGTTGTAGGGTAGTTGCAATTAAAACTTTTACTTATACGACGGGTCTGCGGGCCCGCGTTCAAAACTTGGTGGTTGCAGAATTTTTTTTGTTTTTTTTTTATTTTTATTTGTTTTTTTTTTTGTTTTTTTTGTTTTTTTTTGTTTTTTTTTGTTTTTTTTATTTTTGTTTCGAAAAATATGAAAATTGAATAAATACAATTATTGTTGATGATTTTTTTAAATACATTTAATTATTATAATAATAACCTGGTTTTATATTTTTTGATGAAATTATTTTGTGGTCGTATGAAAAATATTGTGTGAAAAGTGATTTTCCACACTCGTGTGATAGTTGCACTCGGCTTGTGCCTCGTGCGACAATATTTCCCACTCGTATGAAAAATGTCACTTTCCACACTCGTAATATAATATAATATACTATTATCGCAAGAGTCTTAACATCTTCCCTTAACATTTTGATACAATATCGCCGTGATATCTCCAAAACTTGATATTAAGTAATAGTGGACCAAATTCTTCAAATAAAAGTTACTTATATTATAATTCTCTATCATCGTTTGTCTAATAAAAAATGTTTCTAAAATGTCCCGGATTCGAGAAATTTGAAAAAAAGTGTAAATTTCCAATTTTCTAGAAAACTCAAAAACGGATAAAGCAAAAAAGATAATTTTAAACTTAAGTTTCATTCTGGCCTCAGGTGAAGTGATTAGATTTTGGGCAGAGTCGGAACATCTGGAGGGGTACTTTATATGAGGTCGTTCTTATATTTTATGGAATATATCTGTTATTTGTGTTTGGAGAAGAAAATTTTTTAAATAAAAATTACTTTCTGTATTATTCTCTATAATTTTTGTCCCATTTAAAAATTTTCTAAAATAGTCCGTATTCGAGAAAGTTGTTTGTGATATAATTTTCTATAATTAGTAATTCATACATAATTTCTCTAAAATGGACCGTAATGAAAAAATTGGAGGAAACGTGTGAAATTTAAATTTTTCAGTATATTTGTTTTCAATGAATGTAATAGAGAAAAATGTTTCGAGTTAGATGTATGTATGTGGAAAATGTATATATTAAGTTTGTCCTCTAAACATTTACAGAGGTGCTGCAATAGGTTGTACAAAATATTCTGAAAAAGCCTGTAACTAGATAGGAAAGTCATGTGTTGGACACGTTAGATTTTTTGATATAGTGTCAAATTATTTAATCGTTTTATTAAGATTTATTTCCAATATTTTCAAAAACCTAAACAGTATCAATATCTAAATTTTTCGAGATATTTTTATACTTGTGCCTGTCTCAATTTTTATATAAAGTTTTTATAATGTCAAGTTTTAAGCAATCTAGAAATAACCTAATTGAAAATATTTATTTATTATAAAACAGAGGTCAAACTATATGGAAACTTATTTGTTTTATTGTTTCATATTTAATATTGTCCCACCCAAGAGCATTTTTCGACTAAATTTTTAATTTTCATTTATAGGATTTAAAAATATGGATTTTATTATGTTTATTACATCTTCGTAAAATTTGTTTTAGGGATGTTCTATACTTCTTGCATTGCACTCAATAAGAAGTAATACTATTGGCTATAATAAATTTATTTTGAATCAACAAAATATATTTTTGACTTCTGTTTTTGACAAAGAGTATTTAAGCATTTCCATAACTCACATAATACTATGTTCTTTAAAAATACTAAAAAAGTTTTGTTTCTGTTCCTTATGGTATTTTCTTTTTAAAATGCTTTTAAAACATGCGTAGGTATACTTTGAAAGTATATGCTAAAAAGTAAATATTAAGCACGTGCTTTAAAAGTATATTCTAAAAAGTAAATACTAAGCAAGTGCTTTAAAAGTATATTCTGAAAAGTATATATAGGGCACGGCTTTAAATGTACATTCTAAAATATAAATCCTGAGTACATGCCTCAGAAGTAAATTCTAAAAAGTATATACTGAGTATTTGCTTAAGTAGAACATTCTTAGAAGATACTAAAATTTATATACGCATCATGTACATTATGTTCTGAGAATGTTATAAATGCTTACAGGTAAAATTTATCATGAAATATAAAAACACGATAATATGGATATGTTTTTTTTCACATGCCATATGTCAAGAAAGTAAATGGAGGTTTCGTCCTTTTCCTCACAGAATCAGCACTAACTATCTTCTACTACTCTTGCTTCTCTTTATTGCGAATACATTTTTAGCCTTTTTTGTCAAAGATAAAAACTGCATTGAACATTTTTAGAATTTAAAATTAGATGGTAACAGGATGTTTTTTTTAGTTTAACTTAATATAAATAGATAAACTCTTTAAAATTAAAACTTATATTTAATCGTCACCTCTAGCAACTTACAAGTCAATAAGTCAATAAGTGCACAAAATAAAATTCTGACACTAATTTTGTATTGAAAATGAGAACTAATAATATTTTTTGAAATATTGTTTAAAAAAATGTGAATGTTTTTCATTATATTATACACTCTTTATTCTTAAATGTTTAGTTTTAGGGCGTCTAGTGTATACCTAGTATATTCTAATACTAAGCATATACTTAGAGCACACTAATAATTAATAGTAGATACTTATTACCAAGTATATTTCCAGAATTTTCTTGTTGCAAGTAAAGTTTATTTTTAGCATATGCATATTCTTAAAAACTATATACTAAAAATATGCTGAGAATGTATAATTTTTATCTGGGAAGGAACTAGAATTATGTGAAGTACGCTATATGAGTTTATTCATAAAATCTTTTTGGATAATGCTATTTTTCCAATTTTATTTTTAGGTATTTTATAAGTATTTAATAATTGTAAATTATTTAATCCATTTTTTAATTTTATGTACATTCTGTTATTTTTTCTTTATAGGTTCTAATCCTGTTATTATCAATTGTTTTTATTTTATTTTACTTACTTTTATTATTTTTGTATGTTTTTTAATTTAATTTTGGACTTGTTTTTGTCTACATCTTGTTTTGAACGTAAGTAATTTACATATTTTTTTAGTTGGTTGTTATTTTTAGTTTATATTTCTAGTAACATAGGAAGATGATATGTAATTTTATAAACGAATACACATGATTTTCCATTATCCAAAAAACTAGCGTGCGGTCGAACTAAAGCTACAACTATTTGTCAAAAATGTCATGGCTTCGCTATTGCAAGAAATCCTTCTATCGAAACTGCAGGAGTCTACTTATTTCTCTCTTGAAACAGATTCGTCCAACAAGGAGAAAACTGTTTCCAGTGACAGTGCAATGGTTTTCACTTAAAAATGGTTTAAAACAAGGTTTACTTGACTTTTACCAAGACCCTGCTAAAACAAGTGAAGCTATTAAAACACAACTTTGTAAAGTTTTAAAGAAAAACAGCTTATCCTGGGCATCTGTATTTTTAATATCCGCAGATAATGCTTCCATCAACTATGGGATTCATAACTCAGTTTTTCAAAAACTTAAAATTGAAAACCCAAATATTTTGAAGGCGAATTGTAAGTGCCACATTTTATAATTGTAACAAATATGCATTAAAAGCTTTACAATTTGATGTGCAATCGTTGGTATTGAAAGTTTACAGCAAATTTTTCGCCTTTGCCAAGCGAACTGCAAAGCTCAAAGAATTCTACGAATTCGCTCAGTCTATATTTCGAAATGTACTAACACGATGGGTTTCTTTGCTTCCAGCTTTGGATTCTCTTGAATTGGCCGATTTTAAGAAAATATTTTCTTAATGAAGGCGAAGACGACTGTGCAGAAATAATTTGGAAAGCCTTTAAAGATGAGAACTGTCTTGCATTATGCTACTGCTATTTTATTTACAATATAATTCAAATTTTTGACATTTCTATTAAAAAAACTGGAAAGTGACTGTATTACATGTGCCAAAAACATATAATTATGACCAATTTGCGGTCCAAAATCACCAACCGAAAAAATGACGGTCAATCGGCGATTTAATATTTGAGAAAGTTGCAGGTTAGTAATCAAAACACTTCTGAAGAAGAAGCAGACAAATATATATTTAAGTTTAAGTAAATGGTACGAATTTGACACTTCTATTTATAAAAAAAATAACATTTTAACAATGGATAACGAAATTGACTGGAATGAACTTTAAGATCATTGTGTTTCTTTAAACGTGCCAATAAATGAAGATAAATTGTACATTGATTACTGTTAGCGGCGTGAAATGCGTGAAGTTGTTGCAGGTGAAATAAAGAGGGTAGAATTGCGTTGGGTTATTTTTTTAAAAAATGTAAAGAAGAATCAGGTAAAGAAATAAAAAAACTTGTTACATTCGCTCTATCGACCCCTATCGAAAATGCTGCCACTAAACGTGTTTTGAACGTAGTAAACGAACTGTGGTCGAAATATCGTAATCGGCCTAATAAAACACATGTAAAATCAGAAATACTGTTGTGCACAAATTTTAATTACCTACACATATAAATAATTCTATAACTTTATCCTTACAGATCAAAAGGCATTACAAGCCGCTCGTAATGTAAAGAAATATAATTGTAAATAAAAAATTTGACTTTGATTTTTTTTTTATTTCACCTCCCGGATTTTTGATCCAATTGCACCTTTACTCTTAATATTATATTTTATTATCTAAATAAAAATTAAAATAATTCGTTAAAACAAATACGAAATATGTGTCAACACGATACGAAAGTTCATGTACATTTAGAAATGTAATTTCAACAAATCAAACCACAATTACCGAACCGTAAAAGGCCAGACAGCTGTTACAGTGACAGTTCACTATCCTGCGGTTTGCTCTCACGAATATCACCGAAAAATATCAAGCCGCAACTTTTGGCCAATTTATTATTCTGCCGTTGCTGGCCGCACTTTACTGGACCAACGCTAGCGAAGAACATATTTAACCGGTAATTCAGGCGCGCCGATGTTTCGCACACGTTGGTTGAATTGTTAAAGTTTCCAGAGTTTGATTAGAGGATAGGAGTGTAACACATCTTTTTGAAAGCGAAGCCAACAACAGCTACGTTTCAAATTGGTTTTGTTAATCCCGTATGAAGGATATTTTTTTCGAGCACAGATATTTTAGAAGTGAGTCGGGATAAAATACACTAGTCGCATGTTCTAGACAGTTTTAATAGTACGAAAAAAAGTAGAGAAAAATAAGCGGTCGTGAATTACTTCTTCTGGAAATTATATTAATTTAACTCTACTAATGAGTAATCGAGAAAAATCATAACTCGAATTGACTGTGAAACTTCAATCTTTTGGATTGTTACGTTAGTCACTTTCACAGAATGACATTTATTGCCTAATATTTTAATTGTAAATAAAATTTATTAAAGTATAAGAACGCAGTGACCATAGGCGCCGAAACTCAAAAATTGCTTTGGGTGCCCGGATTCTATGCGAGAAATGGGGCTCCACATCCCACTTAGACCTTACAGACCGTCTGGCTACAATTGTGACTTACTTATAATTTAGGTACATAAGGTTCAGAATATGCTTAAAAGCTATTGAGACCGGCGTCGTTCGCTTGTGAAAGGTGTACTTAAGGTGAGTCAAGGTTATTGTTTAACTTTCTTTTGTGTTTTTTCTGTTATTCTGTATATGTTAAAGTCCGTTCATGCTTTTATAATTGTTTTTATTACAACTGACTCCTTGACATTCCATTTAGGTGTGCCTGATGATGAAGTGACAACTTCGAAACCGGTCGCCAAATAAATTGACTTGTGAGAAATAAAGGACCTTTTCTTTAACCTTTACACTTAATCCCTACTACTCACATATGGCTACCCTCACTCCAAAAAAAAAAAAAAAAATTGAATTTTTTGTTCTACACTTTTGTCTTTGATTTTCTTAGGTATACTTAAGCTTTGTATTGTGACATACGTGTCGATTTGAAAGTCTTTAAGCTTTTCTATAAAAATATATACAGAAGGATGTGTACAGTAGAATGAAGAATTAAACCTTGAATGAAACGACTCACAGGCATTTGTAGTTCTTGTAATTGAAGCTGTTTTTTCTGCCCATATACTTGGAGGAAATGTAGAATTTTCTTCAATATATGTTTCTAATAGGTAATCGGCATACCTATCGAGAACGGCATTTTCTGGTTTACTTGCCATTAAGTCAAACACAAAACAGTCTCCAACTTCATCGGCGTTTAAATATGTCAACCCAAATGATGTTTTAAGCCATTTTCCGGTATCACTGTTAGTTGTATATTCAGTCATTAATCCCAGAGACTGAATTTTAAGATACCACGCTTGATGTAGATGAAATCGGCAGCCATTGATTACAGTATTAGGCCACATATAAATTAACGCCTTAAGAATTGCTATTTCAAAATCAACGAACACTTTAGATGGATTTAAAGCAATACTGTAAGTTTCCAAAATTTTATAATGCAATAACGAAAACAAATGTTTGTATATATTGGTAGATTTGTTTGTTAATAAACAATATACCAGGGGCACATAGTGTCCATTACACAGCCCATGAATGGTAAATAATTGTAGGAAAAACTTTGTACAATACGAAAATGTTCCATCCATATACAAGACGTTCATTTTACACAAAGTACGAATATTTGTCTCACATGTAAATACAATAATATTATTTTCTCTGCTATTTATTAAAAGAAAATGTTCACCTTTACTAGTTTTAAATGTATTAGAATATAAGTCAACTGCATCATGCACTTCTTGTATATTTGTAGGTAATGGACCTGGTAGTATTTTGCGACGACTGTTGTATATAGTTTTTCTTATGTAGGACACATCAATTGTAGTTAGTGACTCTGGTAAATTAGTAGCAAGTACTTTACGGATAATTTTAGAAGGGTTTTCCGAAATATCATCAACTGCTTTTCGCTTACACGAATTAGAAATAATTTTCCTGTTTAATTTCGGTTCATTTGCTTCATGGCTATGAATTAGGTTGCCTCTGGATACTAAAAGTTCAGGACCAATTGTAAATACAGTGGCATTACATGCATTTGTTTTTCTTTGGGAGCATCTCCAAGAAACTTCTCCACTTTTCATTTCTCTATCTTTGGCAAACGTAAAATTCTCCAAAAGGAGTACATCTTTCCCGCGTGTGCTTTTAATCAATGTAGCTGACATTATAGAAATAATTATTGTTTATAAACACTCGAATTACAATCATCAACGTATAAAACCTGACTGAAATATAAACAGTAAACACCCAAAGTAAGTACCTATTAGAATTATTAATAATCAGGTAGGTACCTATTTGTGGGCGGATGTAATTTGCGGGTTTAGGTACCTGAATGCTACTGTGGGCAAAATACCAGTAAGATTAACGCACCCCTTTACTAACACAGGTAGAAAACAGAGATTTGTGGGCAAAAAGGACCCGCCGTCCTCAACAGCACTATTCTTAATATAATCCCCAAATTTAAGCTCTTAATCTCTTGTTAATGATTTTTTAAAATTCGCCGAAATTAGTGGCTAAAACGCCTCGTTAAGTGCTTCTTTCTAGTGTAACGCGTCTGTAACTATCGTATCGTACACTCTGAGTCATCATTCGTTTCTTGCAATGATTTACACCAGTTTACACCAGTTTAAACCAGAAAATACCACTTAACAAGGCGTTTTAGCCACTAATTTCGGCGAATTTTAAAAAATCATTAACAAGAAATTAAGAGCTTAAATTTGGGGATTATATTAAGAATAGTGCTGTTGAGGAATGCATTTATTTTCATTATGATATTTCAAAATTTAAAGCCCTTTGATTTTTTTCTCGGAAACTGGAAGGAATTAAAATTTTAAAATATATGCATATTTTAGATATTATTGCCTAATATATTTTGCCAAAATTTTAATTTTTTAAAAAAATTACTTTTTGAGATATCCTTATCCGAAAATTATAAGGGGGTGCTGTAATCACCTTGTCAAGAATCTACACCAGTTCAAACCTTTAGGACCTTTTAAAAAACTGTGCATTTATACTCCTTCCCAATAGATGACAACGTTATATGTGAGGCACAACTATTTCGGAACCATAAATCATTACCGGAAAATTGTGAAAACTGTGTTTTACGGACAAGGCTACAATGTTCAAAAACTTAAGGAAAATACGTGGTTAGTGTTAATTGCCGAACCAGTTAAAGAAACAATTAACTGTGAAAATTCGAATCTAAAGACAATCTCAATTCTCAATATTCACCTTGCAATCAAGCTGTTTCGCTTTTATCGGGGTTACAAAAGTGCAGGCCGGTTCAAAAAAACTTTCTAATATCGTATACAATACCGAATCCGTGTTAATAGACTTCGACTGTTGTGATGATATTTCAAATCTGCCAATTCCCAATTTAAATCCACTACAATTGATAAATCTTAACGTAGACGATTTAGCAGTCACAAAAAACCAATTGGACCAGTACTCAAAAGAAATTGACGACATCATCAACAAACCCTTCGTGGAGAAAAACGTTTCTTGGTTCACGTACTGTACCATTTGTTTAATTATAGGACTGCTAGTCCTATACCTGCTTTACCAGTTTTGGAAACATCGAAAACCAACAACACCAACACCACAAAACGACCCTCCGAAGAAAAGACCCAATTTATCTGAAGAGGACACCGTTAAAATAGACGAAAGGGGAGTTGTTATATAAAAAATTCACACTATATATTATATAATAGTAAATTCTCTAGAGTTAAATAATGCTTAGTTGCAATTCCTAGAATGGTAATCATTGACCTCTAGGATTATATTCAGCCAAGTTGCATTTCTTGCAAATGCAACACTTTCGTCACCTTTTTGCTATTTCTTTTGTTTTACCTACCTTATAAATAGGGGTGACACAAATTTAAATCTTTAGTTAGTTCATAACAACTCACCTACCATAAACACATACTTTTTTGTAATAAAATATTTTCTTAAAAAACTATTAGTGTTATTTAAGATATAACATACATATATGGAGTTTTGTATATATACAGGGCGGCCATTTTAAAACAAAACAGTCAATTTTGGGCACCCCAGGTTATTTACGAAAAAACGCTCGGACCCGTCAATTTTGATTTTAGGGGGAAACATTTTTTTGCCAGTTTCACCCCATGAACGGAATCCCTCTAGCGAGGATAAAACTTACCTCTAAGATCTTAAACGGAAAGAGGGATCGAATGATATTTTATTTTAAATGCTGGAAATACTGTCCCTTGGCCTCCATGCAATAATAGAGGTTTTGTAACCTATTTACTTAAAAAGCAAAACAATTCCAACTCAAATGTGACCAAGACATAAAATAAAATAAATAAATACGATTTTATGTATCACATAATACGAGCGACCATTTCCCTTAAAAAAACAGCTGCTACTATGGCTAATAATGCAACAGGTATAGAATATAATTTCAACACTCTACCTTAGATTTTTCTCGGACAGGTTTCGTGCTTATTAGAACTCTTCAGCAAGAAAGAGATTTTTCTCAATTTCATTGTCTAATGGAATTAACGAAAGTAACACATTCGGTAGTATACACTAATGATAGTTACGAAGAGGAAAGTATTGAAGCAGTGAAAATGGTGTTGCTGTCTGATCCTAGTAAGCAAAATCAAACATCACTAGAGCATACAGTTTAAAAACTAGGTGTAATCAAAAAGACAGAATGGCAATTTTTTTGTAACTGCACTAATTAAAAATTCGTAAATTTCAGTTAAACTTTCCCTAGATGTACTTTTAAACATCAAAATGATAAAAAACAACCAAATAAATGTAATTCAAATTATACTTTGGAAAGCGAAATACTCGTTTACCAATTTATTTTCCACTTTCATCTCTATTTTACTTCCACGCTGATATCATCATTTTCTATTTATCGGCACTTTGTTTTTTCATCATGGCAGTTTCATCCCTCTTTTAGTTCTCACCTGCCAATGCCTAATATCCCGTAAACTGTAACCAAATTGTCGTTGATTGAACAAAATCCAAAGCGAGATTTACGACAAAAACGGCAAATGATTTCGGCGAAACAAACGAAATTCGAAATGGCCCGCGCTTCACGCCAAATTGGCACATAAATTTTAAGTCCGATTGCCAAAAAGTGTCGCTTCCATCAAAATGATGCAGCGCACTGACTTTTTGTTCTGAATTTTGCGGCAAATAATTTTCTGTATTAGCATTTTTATCGTCCTATTAGTCTCGGGAGAGATAAATTCGGAAAACCAGTGCTGAGTCACGCGCTGGAGGTTTTTTATATAGATTTTTTTTGTTTCTAACCCCAAACGGGATACAGACCAAAAACAATATGAAGAAGAGTATTTCCGAATAAGCCGTTAATAAAATCTTTTAGTTTAGAAGATTATTAGAACAATAAAACTCCCATTTCATTGAAGTATATATTGAAAATAAATGTTAGTGAAACATGGAAATATTGTCTGATAGTTTTTAACAAAAAATATTTAATTGAATAGATTCGCTCTTTTTTACATTAAGTTTTTCCGCGATAAAATCACAAGTACAAAATTAAATAGGTAAATATACAGGCCCCCGCAAGGGTTATCGCCGCCCGCGTGCCGGAAATATTTTGACGCTTTAAAAATGATATCAGTCAGTCTTTTCCTGTCAGGTTTCGATCTTTATTAAACGGATGGTTGATTTGGTTAACTTCAGCAAACTAAAATGCATTCCGTCGAAGATCTGCCTTTGAGAGTCCATAGAATAGCTTCTCTAAGTTTATTATATGTTCACTCAAATCCATTTCCATTTTTTTACTGAATACGGTTTTGAACCTGTCTAGGTTTAGAACCGGATTCTACCCCTGGGCCCTGTCGCTTCAATCGTGAGTGTATGCTGGTTCTCGGAACGTTAAAAACCACACTAGCTTTCTTGATTGACATCTCCTTATTCTGAATAGCTTCTAAGCAACGCTGCATAGCATCTTCGGAATATGATCCCTTTTGGGTCTTGCGGACGTAGGTACGGACCATTTTCCACAACTGCAAAATAAACAAGAACTTATTTAAAATAATCCTATAATAAACCAACTGTGGGGCAAGTGAGTCATGGCTATGACTCACTTGCCCCACAGCGACATCAAAATTTAAAAAACAAAATCAAGCTCAACAGGTACATTTGGCAACGTTCTAGAATCAGGCGGTATTTTTGGAATATAAGGTTATGTTATGTTTATATTGAATTATCTAGATAGTGCCTTTAAATCTAGAAAAACGATTGTGTAATTCACCTTAATAATAACATAACAACACGTAGAATATATATAAAAAAATATATTTACCTTAGTTTTAGAAATTTTTCGGTAAATTTTCATAGACACCATCCACTTGTTGTTGTACGTGAACTGCACCGATTGTTGCCGGCTATGTTGCCGATTATACGAATTATTCCAAAAGACGCACTTGCCCCCTATGACTCACTTGCCCTACTCCCCCTACATCTACCTCGAAACATTTTTTTATAGATATTCATTGAAAATGAAAATACTGAAAAATTTTAATTTAGCACTTTTCCTCCAATTTTTCCATTACGGTCCATTTTAGAAAAATCATGTTAAAACAAAAATTATAGAGATCGATATCGCAAACAACTTTTAGTTTATCAATTTTCTTAAAAATCAGAAGTTTGCACATTTTGTCAAATTTTTCGAATATTAGAAGTAACTTTTATTTAAACAATTTTGTTCTCCAAACATAAATAACAGATATATTCCATAAAATATAAAAACGGCCTCCCATAAAGTACCCCCCAGATGTTCCGACTTTGTCCAGAATCATTTCACGTCAGGCCGTAATAAAACTTAAGTTTAAAATTTAATATTTTTTCCTTTATCCTTTTTTGAGTTCTGCGAACATGCAACCGTATACCCAGAACATTAGTAAAATTAAAACAAAACTGAAGGATAAGGATAACGTTGCGGAGTTGAGTGCATGTTTTATTATTTTATCCGACATATTAAAAAAAAGAACGAGAGAAAGAAATCGATGGCCGATTTCCTGCCAAGGAAATTCTTTTTTTATGGTGTTGTAATAGAACTGGCATTTTGCTCTCTTATAGTATTTAAATTTAGGAGAAGCAGAACGTTTTCCTGGTTCCACTCCATGCAAAATTAAACCTTAAAACTCGCTATAATATCTACGGTGCTGTATGGTATAAATTGCGTAAATTAAATTTTTGTATCACACTGAAAAAATATTGGAAATACATGAATCAAACTCGAGGCGCTTAAAAATTTAGCATTTTATGTGCTATATAAGTAACAGTAAGTGGGTATCCAAAAATAACTTTATTGTGGATAATACATTAATGTCTAAACCGCGTTATAGATACATCTTAGGTAGATACTGCCATTTTACTATTATCGCCTTGAATTTACCTTTTATGGCAAATCTAGAATAAATTTATTTTCACCAATACATTTAAAAAACTAAAATGTTACTGATTTGAAAATTTATAAAACAGTTATAAAAGTTTAAAATAACATTTGTTTAAAGTATGTGTAAATGTGTACTAACTATCCGGTAACTGCATTCAACAAATTTTATACAATTTACAAATGAACTAAATAGTTATGTAATACTGCACCCATTTTGTGTTTATTACTGTTAAAAGAATGTTCCAGAAATGTTCTTAGCTAATATTCTGTTTCATAGTTTTTGTTCTGTAAAAATTTTTTAAAATAACAAATTGTTACTTTGGGCTGTTACATCGGTGAACATGGAAAGAAGCTTTTTAGTTTATAAATACATGTATTCAGATAGAAAACAAATTTTTACGCACATGGAAAAACATTTAGTGATTAATTTTTTTAATCTGTAGTTTTAATAAATTTATCTAATTAATTTAGTTTATTGTAGTAAAGTTTTAATTATGTGTCGTATCTACCTAATAATTTTTAATACACGTTTTTGCATATATTGAGTTTTTTTGCATATATTGGACTCGAATCATGTATGTATATATAAACTTGACTAGTCTGGTAGTCTACTAATCAACATCAAATTTCAGTTATATTAATATTAAATACATTTAATTTGAGTGCAGCAAAAACATGTTTTACTGAAAGTAATTTTTTTATTTTGTTCCAGGTATGTTCCAGAAAACATAGAAATCATTCAAATGTATTTTCTGCTTGTATTCGTCCTTACTGTCTAAGGTTCATTGGTAAGTTTGTTCTTTTTGTAATTTTTGTACAACGCATAGTTCAGTTCGTAAAAAAATATAGTATTTAACTTATCGAAAATTATTTATTAGCATTACCAGCATAGGCTTCGCCTAGGTTGTTAAATTGTTCTCTCACTTTGAAAAATGTTATCTTTTTAGGCGTTGAACTATTTTTGAGATAGATGGTGGAGAGTTGTATATTTCTTAAGGTACATTTACATCTGACATTTATTGCATGAGATTTGTCTGACAGTTGTTTATTCCAGTGATAACACAAAAATTTCTCTTGGACATATATTTTTAAGTGTTTACACTGAAGTAAACAACTGTCAGACATAAATATCATGCAATTAATGTCAGATGTAAACGTACCTTTACAATTTATAGTGAACTGAAAATTTACAAATCCTAAATAATTTGAAGAACAAAAGTATTAAATTTTTTCGTATTCTTCTTCATCGTTATCATCTCCCGAGCATTTAGAAATGTCTGTTTCTGTGTCGTCATCTTTGTTATCCTCAATCGTTGTTTTTAGGCCTACTAGAATAATCTCCAGGTCAAATGCATTCTCGTCTTTGGGATCGCTTTGCAATAAAACAGCATAGAGGTGAGCTTGCCCATTAAACTGGCCACAAGCTAAAGTGCATTACAACCTCTATTTTATGCACAGGCAGCGTGGACCGCATCTATTCTTACAATTACAAAATATAGTATTAGGTAATGGAGCTGGTGATAATATTGTTGTCATTAGCTGCAGGAATTTATTTTGCTGCACCCAACCACATTCCCGGAGTTCTAAATCATGCCTTAACCATTTTTAAACTTTAGGCACGGTTTATATGTTGATGGACTACTGCAATTGTCGGTGGAAGATTAGACAATTAGACAGGTTTATCAAGCTTCGTATATTTATCGAACTGTATCAATGTACCAATGAAAACTCCCAGGCGGGATATTTTGGTAAGTAATAGAGATATTTTAAATATGTAAAAGCCAGTTCATAGAGCGCTAAGAGAGTTTTAGTTCTAGATATAAATTAATTTTAAATAGGTCAGTATGTAGATGGCGCTGCGCTAAATTTTTTTTTTTTCGATAGGAGGATCTTTCTTATATAGCGCATCTGGTAAAAAATGCATTTTTAAGCACATTTTGTTCTATAAACTACTTTGATAAATCTAGCCAGTTTTGATGTACAGAGTGGGTCACTCAAAACAGTTTTATCCTGTTTTTCGGCAATAATCATTGGAATTTTAGAAAATCCTAAAACAGGTCAATTTTTATTCCAAATTGAACATATTTTTACAATACAAACATCTGTGTGTCAACACCCTCCCTTCCGCTTCTGCAACCCCTTAATTTTAAATAGGGAATGTATCATCATTGAAAAGGTAATTTTATGGGAAAGTCAGAAATATTACTGTTTATGGCAATACTTTTAATTTTAGCGCCCTCTATCGGGATAAAAAAACCTGTATTATAAAGTGTGACACTTCATTTAAAAGCTAATTTAATTACTAATTCAATGCACCACATAACATTAATATAAATATTCCATATTGCACTTGCAACAAAATAAAATTAGCAATAATGTTTAAAATAATGCATGAATAATTTTCAAACTATTGCAGGTGCAATATTATTTATATTAATGTTATGTGGTGCATTAAATTAATAGATAAATTTGCTTTCAAGTAAGGTGTGACACTTTATAATACGTACAGTTTTTTTATCCCGATAGAGGGCGGTACAATTAAAAGTATCGCAATGAACAGTCATATTTCTAAATTATCCATAAAACCTTTTTATTGACGTACTACACATTGTAGTGTCACACTCTGTAATACGTAGTAGTTTTTTATCTCGCAAGAGGGCGATAAAATTTAAGTAACACAATAAACAGAAATATTTCTGAATCCCCCATTAAATTACCTTTTAAATGATGTGTCATACATGGTATATCACCTATTTAAAATTAAGGTGTTGGAGAAGTACAAGGGAGGGAGTTGACACATGACAGATGCCTGTATTGTAAGAATATTTTGAATTTAGAATAAAAATCGACCTGTTTTAGCATTTTCCTAAAAGCCAATGATTAATGCTGAAAAACAGGATGAAACTGTTTTGAGTGACCCACTCTGCATATCAAAAATAGCTAGATTTATCGAATTAATTTATAAAACCAAATCTGCTTAAAAATGAATTTTTTACAAGATGCGCTACACAAGAAAGATTCTTCCATCGTAAAATAATTATTGAGCGCAGCGCCATCTACACATTAAAGTATTTAAAATTAATTTATATCTAAAACTAAAGCTCTATTAGTGCTCTGTGAACTGGCTTTTACAGAATTAAAAAATCTCTATTACTTACCAAATTATCCGGCCTGGGAGTTTTTATTGGTATACCCTGTATTGTCCCCAGATTTAGGAGCATTATACAGGGTTGGGCATAATTGGCGGAACACCCGATTTGTGGCTCAATTATGGATTGTATTGAAAATTAACCCAAATAAAGTTTTTTGTATATTTTATGTACTATTTAATGACGCTTGGGGATTTTCATTATCTGTCATATTTATCAAGATATGACGTCATCGGATGAAATTTTAAATGAATCACCCTATATTTATATTTTTTTTCAGATAGATCTTTTCTTTCTGAATCCATTAATGTAAGGTTTGAGGGTCTCCGAGTTCATAACAAAATAGAAAGTAAACATTTATTTAATAAAAAATAATAATTATTATCAATCGAAGTATTACAAATCTCTCAAAGTAAGTGTTCGAAGTGAAAGCCTCCAACTGCCTGACAATATCCTAGTCTATCAGCAAATGATCTTAAGGCATTTTGATAAACTTCAGGTGTTATTTCTTGAACAGCAATTCTTATTTTGTATTCTAATTCTTCCAGCGAATGTGGCAGGTCCTTATAAACTACTGATTTCAAATGGCCCCAAAGAAAAAAATCCAGTGGGGTTAAATCCGGTGACCGTGCCGGCCACTCAATATGTCCTCTTCGACCCACCCATCTCTGTGGAAATATTGTGTTCAGGTACTGCCTCACTCTAGCATCGAAATGAGGTGGAGCACCATCTTGCTGGAACCAAATTTCATCAGAAAGTTGTAAGTGATTTCTGTGATTTGGATATAAACGAACTAACTCTGGAACTATCTGCTCTTGAAGTAGTTGCAAATAACGATCACCGTTCAGAGTTCCTCTCATGAAGAATGGTCCAATAATTCTTCCTCTAACTATACCAGCCCAAACATTTAACTTTTGTGGATATTGGGTGTGACCTTCTTCCATCCAGTGAGGATTATGATCAGACCAATACCGGCAATTATGTTTATTTACAAATCCATTGAGACAAAATGTTGATTCGTCGGAAAAAACAATGCTGTTCATCAACATATTATTTCCATTAATGACATCCATCATTACCTGGCAGAATTGCATTCGCCTATCTGGGTCATCTTCATTCAATTCCTGGTGTAACTGCACTTTATAGGGATGAAATTTATTGACTTTCAGAATCCTCCTTACAGATCTCTCGCTCATATTATTGTCTAACGCAAGCTTTGGAACTGAAGTTTTTGGTTCTTCCTGTACACTTAGAACCACATTAAGTGCATTTTCTTCATCAGTGGCTGTCTTCTTCCGTCCAGATCTGGGATTATTTTTCACACTTCCTGTTTCATTGAACTTGCTCAAATTTCTGGATACTGTATATTTAGAAATCGGGGAAATCCTGTCAGGAAATGTTTCATTGAACAAATTACAAGCTTCTTGCAGAGATCTCTTTCTGTCTCCAAACCCAATAATCATCAATAGTGTAATTCTTTCACGTTCACTCAGTTCAACCATGGTTTAAATTAATAAAAATTCTCAATAGTATCAAATGCTAAGAGTTATTTATTTTCGCGTATTGGGCTAGTTTGGGTGAAATGAATTGACTTGCAATTAAACTCAACTTGTTTGATTGTCTCCATAAACCAGAATGAATTAAAATCTACAGAATAATAAAAGGTGACAATAGTTTTTATAATATTATAAAAACCAAGTAAACAGTAACACAAAAACATTGGTAGGTATTTCTGTCAGAGATGTACAATAATCGTATTAATAAAACTCAATGATTAATATCGAGATGTCAATATTACATTTTAATGTCAAAAAGTGAAACCATGGCAAAACAATTGATATTGGTACATTATGATGGCACAGACAACTTTGTGAATAGTTATTCATTAATTATTTAAAAGAACGTTTACCATTTTGTTTTATTATTTTCTGATGATAAGGAAAATCAGAGACCACCCGAACCCCATATTGATGGATTCAGAAAGAAAAGATCTATCTGAAAAAAAATATAAATATAGGGTGATTCATTTAAAATTTCATCCGATGACATCATATCTTGATAAATATGACAGATAATGAAAATCCCCAAGCGTCATTAAATAGTACATAAAATATACAAAAAACTTTATTTGGGTTAATTTTCAATACAATCCATAATTGAGCCACAAATCGGGTGTTCCGCCAATTATGCCCAACCCTGTATATCGCTTGTAAGATGCGTACTCCATTTTCGTATAATTGCTGTACGGGGCAGTTTTATTGTAGAAAATTTTGAGACAATTGGTCAAAATTGGCCAGTTTTTCTAGTAATTTGATAAAAAGTTTTTTCCTTTTTAAAATAACGCAAAAGTTGTATCACAGCCATTCGATGCATGTATGTTTTTTAGAAATGGGATATTTATTAAATCTTTTAAAAAATGGATTTGTGCTTTAACATTGCACTTTCCAACTTTTTTAAAGAATCTTAAACTTATGAGAATCCTATTTTTACGCCTTTGATTTGTTTGGTCACTCTCCACCATAACACCATAATTCGGCAGTTTCCGTTGCCTGGATCTAACTATAAAGAAGAAGGTCTTATAATGATAGGTCCGCATTTTTAGGTATAGTTATAAAAATCAAATTATAGGAGTCCTCCGTCCCAGTTATAATCTTAATAGAAAAATAAGTTAATACAAATTAATAATTGTTAATGATATTTTAATGATTAAAAAAACCTTTATACAGGGTATTTTTCACCGATATTTACAGTTGATCTTGTATTAGATTATAAATGGCTGAGCGGTTAACCGTCTGAATAAATGTCTTCAATAAAATTTACCGTAAATTTTATGATCTACAATTTTTCTAATGGATGTTAATATCATTGGAGCTATAGAAACCTAGATAATTGTAAAACAAAAAAAAACGATTATTGTAACCTTTGACCAATAATTACGACGCAAAGAGATTTTATGAGACTTAGGAGACAACTTTAAAGGTACCATTTCGGAAGGCGCGACAGACGACAGCAGACGCGACGGTAAAGGCGACCAAGAACGGTCTCATCACGTCTGAACGACCGAGAGATAGAAGTCGACATATTAGATCAGTCTCGGGGTTGCGTTTTCTACCTCTCTCGCTTAGTCATCGCTTGTATTTCGAGGCGATTAGTTGATATTTTATAAAAATGGTATTTGCGAAGTTCTATCCTGGTCAGTGTTGCCAGATAAACATTTACTGGAACAGTATGGGTGAAACAAAAACTGTAGATCTGAACAGTAGATTTTAATACAGGGGGAAATAATTATAATTTGAAGTGTTGTAAATAAAAAAAAAACAAATTTATAAGAAACGAAAAATAAACATTTTTCTACCAAAATAAGGAAGTAAACAAAGAATAAAAACAAATAATAATATTTTTAATATAAACTCAACGTACGGAAACAAAACAAAAAACCAATAAAAAATAATAGGTATTTCTTTTATATCAGTCTGAATCAGATAAATACGTTGTGTTTGGCCTACATGTTCTTTTTATGATGCTCTATTAATTCTTTGTTGTGTTTTAAATAAAAACAATGATTATCTTGAGTTTTTTTATGGAGCAAACCTACAGTAGTGGATGCTTATTACGCTGCTTTTACTTTAGTAAATTAACTAAAGAAAATATTCTTTGACCATTTGCTCAAAAATAAGACAAATTTAATAAATTAAAAAGAAAATTTGTTACATAAAAAATTAGGTCTGGCAACATTGATCGTTCCCTTGAATTGTCGTCTGTTTTCTTGATTTCCAAATGTTTGAAGCGTAACCTTAATGCCTCTGTTGTCCTTGCCGTCACGTCTGTTGTCGTCTATTGTCTGTCGCACCTTTCGAAATGATACCTTTATAACGCCAAAATGAAGGTGTATATGAGTTTCCAGCTTATTATCTCTTATTTCGAGGTTAGCCCCTTTTTATATTAAGTTGCTGCATTATTATTTAAATTTATAAAAATTAATTTATATTTAAATTAACTTAGTACACAGAAACTGAAAATAAACAAATTCATAAATCCTAACCAAAAGCTTCACATAGTGTTGAATGTTGTATTAAAATAGTTCGGCAAGTCAGTTTAATTCAATCCAAAATTGTGAAAATCATACATTATAATTTTAGTACCCTATATTGTTTTTCTCACGAGCCCTAACGACTATTTTTGAAAAAAAAAATAATAATTTAATACATATTAATAATTTTTTTTTGTTAGAAAACGCTAACAACTAAATGTTGGAACCAATGACGACAAACTCCTATATAGACTCATCTTGTTTACAAAAATCGAATTGCAAACATTGACGGTGTCAAATTATTTTAAGAGAATGGGAGAGTTTTGTAACAAGGATTTTTTAGGGTTCTAATTCGGAATTGACTTAACATAAAGCTCTAAAATGCACAAAAAGCTTCGAAAATTTTACTAAGGAAGTATATATTTGCCAGTTATTATCAACTTAACGTCTCTTTCTCGTTACCACTCTCATATTTGTGGTCAATTTCCAGAAATGTACGCAATTTATTTAAGTCTGACAGCCGTGTAAAGCAAGCATCGTAGCAGTGATTACCGATTCACTCATAAAACGTGTACTCAAATCTCAGAGGAACAAACTCACAAAATCATCCTTACTGAAATTGACAGCCATCTCGCTTTTTCTAGTGCAGCAGCTCTGTCTTCCTGACAAAAAACAAAATATTGTAACGATTGTTTAATTTAAAAATAGTTTATTTATTAAAAACGGTTTGTTTATAATTTACTTATCAATTAATTTATATACGGCTTAGGCATTATTATAACTCATAATTCTTATTTATTTATTACAATCTGTGTTTAATTCAACACTTTTATTGAAACCTAACGTCTATCGACAAACTCGCGCTATTTATACAAAGCCAGCTCTGCTCCAGTACATTCTTGACCGTCTAGACAATCTGGAATTTCTTTTTCTATGACCCAGCCATCGCGTAACAATTTCTGTTGGTAGCTTTTCGAAGCAGTGCGCTTGTCTCTATCCTGCGACATCGAAACAGACAAAGCAACAGCTGTAAAGGCAAACGGTCAAAAACGGCTTAAGGTGGTTCACGACATTATGAATGCTTTCAATAAATATGGGACTAATTATGAATGAATGGTTTAGTCTATTGGTTTTTGCATCGTTGGTTGGAACACGTATTGTTCAATTCACGTTTTTTAGTTTTTTCAAAGGATAATAGACGAGACCTTGATAAATATTCAACTATTTTTATTGTATCTAAATTTTGAGTATTTTTGATATCAATTTGTCGGGACATACTTTTTCCATTAAATGGAGTCCTAGAGCTTTAACTTGAGGACTCTATTATTTGATTATCAATGACAAAATTATGTCGAGACAAACTGCAAAATACACGAAAAATTTAGTAACAATAGAAATAGGTGCTAATTTAATAAAGACGAGTTATATTTAATGAGATTATTTCTGGAGCCCAAGATGTAACTTAAAAATAAATGCACAACAAAATAATTTTTTATAATAACTTTTATTTTCGGTTCATTTTGACCCATATATTAGCTTGTACTCTGACAACGAATATATTTGACAGTAGCTGTTATTAAATATTACACCTATATTCAAGTATGCGAGTTGCTGTCAACATAGGTGAATATCAAACACCATGCATCATAGTCGATATGCAAAATAGTCGATTTATTTGGTTCTAATTGGTTCTGTTGATAACGTCAATTGCGATGTGATTGATTAAAATGTCAAATTTGACAGGCAAGGGAAGTAATCGATGTTATCGCCATGGTTTTGACTTACAGTTTTGTAATAAAAACAAATGCAGTCTGCAGCTTGTGGGATGGCAACTGATCGAAAAATGCGCGAAATTATTATACAGCAGTACTATTAATGTAACAACTACTGTTTTTAGTATAACAAAAAAAATATGGCGAAACTTTAAACATTGATATTCGTTGCAAGAGCTCCTAAGAACGTGTTTGAAAGAAACGTAAGAACATTTCTCGAAAATATTGTCGCAAGTATATCCATAAGGGTGGTCTTATCTTTTATAAATATTTACTTACTCCATAAGTTTTAACCAATAACTTATTTAAATCTATAGATCAAAGAAAAACCATAACTGACAGAAACTAAAAAAGAATCGTTTCATATGAGGGGCCAAATAAATTGGGGTAAAAATCATATTTATCTACGCAAGTAAAATTGATGTGTGCATGGGGGACTATCGTAAACTCATAATTCGAGACAACACAGAAGCCTTCTATAAAGATTGCATTAAACGAACAGTTAAGTTCTCACAAGGTATTGTAGTTCGGAAATGTATGTCTGCTAAAGGAATAAACACTTTAAAATTTATTGAAGGGTCTGCAAATGCAGATAAATACAAAAATATTCTTGAAGACTCCTTGTTACAAAGTGCTACAAAATTATATCCGAATGAAAATTACCTATTCCACCAAGACGATGTATCTTGTCCTACCGCAAAAAGAACAAAAAATGGTTTGAAGATAATGATGTTTAAGTTTTATCACATCCCTCGAGCATTTCAGATCTCAATCCTATAGAAACACTTTGGCACAAAATGAAACAAAATTTAAGAAACAATCTTTAGCGAAACGTATATTAATTGCGTGTCAAAATGCACGAAATCTGGGATAGTTTTACACCAAAAGTTTGCAAAGGTCTTGTCCATACTATGCCTAATAGACTTCTAGCAGTTATTTGGACGAAAAGGATTGTTACGTTTTATTAACGTTTTTTATAATTTGTTTCAACAGTTGGTTGCAATTGCAATAAATTAAAAAATAGATAAATTTGTTCATTTTAGTAACTCAGAACGACATTGAAAATATTACTAATTTCTTCTTTACGGTTTATGCAGAAAAGGAGTCAAAAATTTATATTAAAACTTTTTTTTTAATACTTGCTTGTTCCAACATATAGTTAGTAGGCTCGTAGAAACCAATACATTATTGTTTTTGATCTTTTTGTAAAACGCATGAACATCTAGATTCATCTCTTGGTATTTGACCGAATTATTGTTTTTATTTTCTTTTGCCCGTCGTATGATTCTATAACATGTTCGTGGAGTTTTCCTAATGTCACTGTAATATTTAATGTTTTGAATATAAGTGCTGAACATCACCGAATCGCAATAAAATTCTAGTTGCATGAAAATTATTACCCAACCTCAACATTCAGCCCGTGGCAAAATATCTTCCTTCCAACATGAAATATTATATTATTTTCCATCCAGAGTTATGACTTATAGACTACAAAACTTTAAAGTGCATAAACGGCTATAAAATTTAAAGAACTCCTTAAGAATTCCAGATAACTAGGTACATAGGACTTTTTGCTTTGTCGCTCCTTAGATTTACATGCACTAAACTATAAGCTTCGTCCACAAAGAATCGTTTACGACTTTAATGCTGCCGTTTTAAATCTGGAATAGTATCGGTTTTCGTGCGAGAAAGTCCATTAAGCGAGAGTTGCATAACCTATTGATCACATTATTCGTATCGAGAGTAATGCATTTCACCTATTTGGGCGTCGTGGAAAAGTGCAAAGTGGCGTAGTTGCGGAGTTGTATCTCTCAGGTCGGCGGGAATTTATTTTGCGGAAGAAAAAGCGATAAGAAAGGATGTCGACTGCCGTCTATCGACTATTGATCCTTTCGTTCAAAAGAAGACCGAAAACTCGTTGGTCTAATGGAGTCTGCTTCTGCAAAAAGCCAAAAATTATTAAGTATATCTAAAACTGAATTCCTCCAAAAGTGGCAGATAGTATTTTATAAGGATTTATTTAACTAAATAAATAAAAAAAAATCATTAATTATTATTGTAAATACACAAACAATTCTCAAAAGTTTCTATGAATTATATCTCACTAGAAAAAAGTCATTTGTATTTGACAAATACATATTTTCAAAATATTATTGGATATACATGGTGTTGCGTTTTTACCTGGCAAATAAAAATGTATGTTTTTTATTTTACGTTATTTTAAGAATGATTTGCAAACACTGTATTTAACTCTAAATTATTTAAAAAATATATTACAGTATTGCCAAGTAATTAATTTTATTTTGACATTAGAGAATGATGCAGACCTCAAATTAAAATATCATAATTTAGGCAGGTTTACAATTATTTTAAAATTGTTTAAAATACACAGATACACACTCACAAGATACTAAGCTAAAGAATAGTGGTGATAGAACTGGTTTATTTTATACAGAGTGTTTTGAAACATGTCTTAAATATGACTAGTTTTAAGTTCAATTTACTCAATTTTTTCAAATGCAACATTCTATATATTATCTTAGTATAAAATTCCTTATAAATTTGCCTATACAACAATACTTATATGTTAGCCAATAACACATATACAGGGTGTCCCATCAGTCCGATAGCTATTTTATTATTAGAACTACGAAGAAATTTTCAATATAAAAGTTGTATGACAATAGTTGACAAATTTTCTTAAATATACAGGGTGGTCCATAAACTAGGTGCTGACCAAATCTATATTTTTTTAAAGCAAAACATCCTGGAAGTAGTTATACATATTTGATCGTTTTCACATCGTCAAACAATTTTGAATGACTTTATTCATTTGGTATGTTGTGTATAGGGCGTGTCAAAACGTGAGATTATGATTTTTTCAATTTCTTAAATGGAATACCATGTATCAATTAATTGGCGGTATAACATATATACAAGATAGCATATAAATGAAGTCTATTAGAATTTTTGTGAAAACCATCAATATGTATAACTAGCTGCAGGGTATATTGCTTTAAAAATGTATAAGTTTGGTCAGCTTCTCGTTTATGGACGACCCTCTATATTAATGAGTATTTATTAAACATGGTTATTTGACTTTTATATATTTTTTTCTTTTTCGTATTTCCAATAATAGAACGGCTATCGATCAAATACGCACTGATAGGACACGCTGTATATGTTTTATTGGCTAATACGTTGATACGACTCGCAAGAGGTACCCAAACCCTCGTACTATCTGTAGGCAACGTCTTAATTGAGCTGTTTATTAATGAACACCTGACTCGTCATTCCAAAGCTATTTTGAAAAAAAAAACGAAAGATGCAGCAAAAATTGCAAAGTATAAATACGTATGGGTACGAGATGGTACTATTTATACTAGGAAAGATGATAATAGTCGTGTTTTAACTATTTTCAATGAACTTAGTATTAGCAAAATACAATAAAAATTTATTACTTTTTTTTAACTTTTAATGGTTATATCATTTCTATATCATAATGTACGTGGACTGAAGTCCAAGCTCTCAACAATTTTTAAAAATTCTTTAAATTCTGATCAACAGATTATTTGTCTAACTGAAACATGGTTAAATAGCTCTATTTCATCATCTGAGGTGCTAAGTGATACATTTAACATCTATCGTCGAGATCGAGAAGACAGCGCATCCACCAAACAAAATGGTGGGGGTGTATTAATAGATTTAAATAAAGTTCTGTGTAGTGTTGTACGGCACGAGTGGATGACAGATTCTGAAGATTTATGGATCACAATAACCTCTACCGATAACTCTTTTAAATGTCACCTATGTTGTGTATACATATCCCCAATAGATTCAACGACAGTAAGCATTTTTTGTACAAAATTAAGCGAAATAATAAACGGTTAGCCTGATGACACATTTGTTGTTTGCGGAGACTTTAATCTATCCAATATAACATGGTCTTTAGATACAGTTAATAAAAATTGTGTGCCAAAAAATTTTACTGATGGTTATTCTAAGCTATTTATTGACACAATTTCTTGCTGTGGTCTCTCTCAGTTTAATCATTTTCTTAACACTTCAAACAATTTTACTGTTGACAACTGTTACTGATAGTCCTCTAGTGTTGGAAGATATTAATCACATAGCACTAGACTATATTTTCAGTTATCCGAATATTCCTTTATCCAATAAATTTGTTAATGAAGGTTTTATTTTTAATTTTAGTAAAGGTAATTACGATGCTATAAAGACAGAATTACAGTCCTTTGATTGGACAAACTAAAAATTCAAATTTCAATACGAACGATAGTGTTTAGAAATTTTATAAATTTTGTATAATCTTTTGGGGAAACATGTTCCTAAGTACCAAAAAATTAAGTCCTATTATTCACATTGGTTTAGAATTGAAACAATAAAAGTTATCAAATAAAAGAGAAAATTTCATGTTAAATGGAAAAAGTATCACAATAACTTAGACTACTTAACATTTAAATGGTTACGTGGACGTTCCAAATCCTATGTCATTAATGCGTTGAAAGATGGTGGTAAAATGATAACTGAAGGTGATAAGCTATGCATCCTAATAATAATATATTAGTGAATGACAGGCATGACACCTTACATCACATAAGTAATTATTTTATTTCAAAAGCAACAATTCTTGACAAGATTTTAGACGTTCCAGATAAAGCTGCTTGCTTCAATAATATACCCACTTGTTTCTTAAAAATCTGTGCTAAAGAGATGGCAGATATATTGTCTCTTATATTTAACTAATCGCTCTGCGAGGCTTGTTTTTCTAACTCTTGGAAAACTGCCCTTGTAGTTCCGATATTTAAATCTGGTAATAGGTATCTTGTCGAAAATTATAGATCAATTTCGAAACTTTGCATTATTTCTAAAATTTTTGAATCAATTATAATCGATTATCTAAAAGCTGACATTAAATCAGTTATTATTCAGGAGCAGCACGGGTTCGTTAAAAATCGTTCGATAGAATACAACTTATTTTTGTATACAAATTATCTTTTAGAAAATATAGAAAGAGGAACACAAGTAGACGCTATCTATACCGATTTCAGTAAAACATTCGACAAGATTGATCATGCTATTTTGCTTAAAAAATTGGCTGGAGTCGCTATTCATGGCAATTTACTAAGATGGTTTAAATCATACATCAATAACAGATCTCAAGCAGTCTCTATTGGTAAGTATCGTTCTCGGCTTGCTACTATCACATCAGGGGTACTTAAAGGTTCACAACTAGGTCCTCTGCTATTTATAATTTACATTAATGACATTGCAGCATGTTTCAAATATGCAAAATTTTTATTGTATGCCGACGATCTAAAAATTTTCCTAAAAATCACTAGTGCCTTTCATTATTGACTAATTCAACATGACTTGAATAAGTTGACTCTTTACTGTCAAAACAATAACCTTTTTCTGAATTCAAAGAAATTTCATTAAATAATTTTTACTAGAAATGAAAATATTATAGACAATCAGTACTCCCTCAATAATGAAACTATAAATCGCGTCTCTGAGGTAAAAGACCTCGAATTTTTTTTCGACAGTACACTTTTATTTGACAGACATATAAATTACATTTCTAAAAAGCAAATAAAGCATTAGGCTTCCTCATAAGAGTTTGTCATGATTTTAAAAGTATTAATTCTACTCAAACTCTGTATGGCATATGTCAACAGTTTACTTAATTTCGGTATCGTAATTTGGAACCCTCAATATAATATTTACACAGATAGATTGCAAAACTTACAGAATAAATTTGCAGTGTATGTTGATAAAAAATTCTACCATAGTTCGCAAAATGTCTATGCCATAAAAAGGAATTAAAACTTATTTCATTATCTGACAGGAGACAACTTTCAGATATCAAATTTATTTTTAAAATTGTAAATAATCAAATTGACTCCAGTGCCATCTTAAGTAAAATACAATTTATTGTTTCCTCTTATAATACTAGAAATAAATACACATTTAATATTAATCAAAGTTCCACAAATTACTACCTAAACTCTTCTTTGCAGAGATGTAGCAAATCGTTCAACTTAATCTCAACTCTCACTGACATTGATATTTTCTCTGATTCTTTGATAACTTCTATCAATAACTTAAAAAAAGTTTATCTATCACATTTAGATTAAGTATTAGTTTTTTATTTTTTCCATCTTATTTAATATACCTTTATATCATTATTATTCACTAATACTTTTTGTATGCTTAGATTTAGGTTTATAATAATTGTAAAAACTGTTTTTGGGTTCGTCCCGTCTTGTTTTCCTTTTTGTAAATAAATATCGTATTCATAATATATCACGCCAATTTTGGCATTTGTTTATCCTTCTGTAATATTCATTTACTTTAAAAATCAAAAACTCCTTATAAGATCGTTGGAGTCAAAAAGAGAAAAAATGTATTCATATCTCAAAGTTAGCAACAACAAAATATGATAACATCATTCAACAGCAGCCATCATGAAAGTCAGACCAATCAAAACCGGATAGTAACAAAACACTTTAGTTCTTTTTGAGTTTTAGTCAATATATACAGACCGAGATAATTCTGAATTTCATTTTCTTGAACCAAGAGCAAAAGTTACGAATAAAAGGCATTCGTAAGTATTGTAAAAATTGCAAAATACGTTAAATGGTGTAAATTAATATATTTTATGTATTTGTACAAAATAAAATATTAAGTCACCTACTTGCTTTATGTGTTCTATGCTAAAAAGAGGGCATCCAAGGAAATATCTCTCTGTAAAAAATATACGAATTATTAGATCACCACAACAGCAGACAGCAACAAAATCAAGAAAAACTTGTAAGGAAAACTATTTTCTCCACGTTTCATTCACAGTTAAGTCATAAAACATGTAAATTATTAATATATTATGAAACATTTGTTAAATACACTATTTATAAGGCTGATTTATAGATTTTATTATATTAGTAGCTTAGTTGATATTCTTTACACAATGAATTATTTTAGAAAATATAATATACAGGATGTTTCAATATATTTAAAAAATAGATTAGAAAAAATTTTGAAGATATATATTTGTATTGTAGGTATACCAATAAAAACTCCCAGGCTGGATATTTTGGTAAGTAATAGAGATATTTTAATTCTGTAAAAGTCAGTTTACAGAGCACTAAGAGAGCTTTAGTTTTAGAAATAAATTAATTTTAAATAAGTCAATCTGTAAATGGCGCTGCGCTCAATTATTATTTTTTTTTTTTTGATGAAAGGATCTTTCTTGTCTAGCGCATCTTGTGAAAAATGAATTTTTAAGCAGATTTTGTTTTTATGAATAAATTCGATAAATCTAGCCATTTTTGATATACCGAGTGGGTCACTGAAAACAGTTTCATCCTGTTTTTCAGCATTAATAATTGGATTTTAAGAAAATGCTAAAACTGATCGATTTTTATACCAAATTAAAAACATTTTTATAATACAGACATCTGTCATGTGTCAACCCCCTCCCCTGCACTTCTCCAACACCTTAATTTAAATACCATGTATGGCACATCAATGACAAGGTAATTTAATTTGGGATTCAGAAATATTTCTGTACATTGCGTTACTTAAATTTTATCGCCCTCTAACGGGATAATAAACTATTATACGTATTATAGAGTGTGACACTACAATGTGTAGTTCATCATTAAAAGGTAATTTTATGGGGAATTTAAAAATATGACTGTTTATTACGATACTTTAATTGTATCGCCTTCTATCGGGATAAAAAACTACGTATTATAAAGTGTAGCATTACTAATTCAATGAACCACAAAATATAAATATTGCACTTGCAATAGTTTTAATATTAGTCATGCATTGTTTTAAACATTATTGCTAACTTTATTTTGTTGCAAGTGCGATATGGAAATATTTATATTAATATTATTTGGTGCATTGAATTAGTAATTAAATTGGCTTTCAAATGAAGTGTCACACTTTATAATACGTTACAGGTTTTTGTTATCCCGATAGAGGGCGATATAATTAAAAGTATCGCAATAAACAGTCATATTTTTTACTTCCCCATAAAATTACCTTTTCAATGATGTGCAGGCATAGTACATTCCTTATTTAAAATAAAGTGGTTGGAGAAGTGGAAGGGAGAGTTGATACATGACTGATGTCTGTATTGTAAAAATGTGTTCAATTTGGAATAAAATTGACCTTTTTAGCATTTTCTTAAAATCCAATGATTAATGCCGAAAAACAGGATGCAACTATTTTGAGTGACCCACTCTGTATATCAAAAATGGCTAGGTTTATCGAATTAGTTTATAACAAAATCTGCTTTAAAATGCATTTTTTAGATACGCTATGTAAGCAAGATCCTTCAATCGAAAAAAAAAATATTGAGCACAGCGCCATCTATATACTAACCTATTTAAAATTAGTTTATATCTAAAACTAATGCTCTCTTATCGCTCTATGAACTAACTTTTATAGAATTAAAATATCTCTATTACTTACCAAAATATCCGGCCTGGGAGTTTTTATTGGTACACCCTACCCTGTATACCTACTATACAAATATAATTCTTAAATTCTTTTAATCTATTTTTTAAATATATTGAAACACTGCGAATTTTATGTTAAAAACAAAATTATGTCAAGTAATAAAATTTACCTCTTCGCACCAACCAAGCAATATTAAATTTCAGTTCTATATTCCGTATCTAGCCAAATTTCAATAGTAGGTAGACGGAGAAGACAACATCACCCATCCTTCGGTACGTACACGGAACGTCTTCAGAGGGGATATAATAGTCATATTTTTCAATAATTTTTATATTCGAAATAACTTGGCTAGTTTAATAATTACGGCTTTATATTAGGTCCAATTTTAAAAATTATTTTTTGATCTTATTAAGAAAAAGGTTTACTATAAGTTGACATTAATCGTTCAAAAAATAATGCATGTTTGATAATGTTAATTATTAAAAGTTGTCCTTTTTGTAATTTTTTGTTGACAACACGGACAATTTTTTCAAAAAAGTATGAATACCCGGGGATATTGCCACTTATTTTATTTGCACATAAAAAAATATATGGTATTATCTTTAAAACTGTGTCTTCTAGGATTAAACCAGAATGCCTATTATTAAAACAAATTGTCAGCGGAGCAATAACTCTTAAATCACAGAACAAAAACCTCCCCCGTTAAAACATCATTATTATTTTAGCACCTTAAATATGAATACATAACATTACTTATTAAAACATGTTGATTTAGTAATTTTAAAAATCTTCCCTAACTCACATTTCTCGAAAATTTATGATGAAAAGTTTTTTAAATTCAAACACCGATGTTCGTCCCAGCTCGAAAAATAATTCATAAAGCACTACTTCACCTAATCTTTTATGCATTAAAAAGTAACACCTGTCTACCAATGTCTACCACATCTAGATGTTAGTTACGATTTTAAATTAAAACCCGCAGGAGTCCAACATCAAGTCATTGTATATCCTTTCTCTCTACTTGCCATATAAAAGAAAATTCTCAGTTTCCGCCAAGTGTATAATCTCATTTCCTGTAGTTTTCTCGTTTCACATACTGACAATCACACGTCAAGACGGTTTCTAGCAATATTTCATTTCGTTTTGTTTTCTTGAAATGCACTGAAGCCAGAAACGGTTCCAGGGGAGAATGTAGCAGTGTCTCACTTTACTTAAAAATTAAAATTTTATCGTTGAATGAATGTGAAACAATTGAGCAAGTAAGTCTAGGCCAACAGAGGGATGATATAATCAAATTATATCCAGTTACTATCAGTTAATTTATAATCTACAAGGCGTCCAGAAACTCTCTTCAGAGGAAAAACAAAGGTGAAATCTAGAGCTCATTTTATGTCGACACACCTAAATTAGCTTATACCAAAAATTTTTTAAGGAAGCTACAGTTCTTTCTAACATTAGTTTAATTGAAATAATTTTTAAATGTATTTCTCTTAAATGGTATCAGTCTTAAAATCTAACGAAACAAATTTCGTAAATACAATTTTTAAATTGTGGATATTTTTCCGCCATTTTGATATGCTATTTAAAATTTTTTGTCATTTTCACACAAACATGCTTCCATCTGAATTCTATAATGAATTGTTTTCAAGAAATGACAGTTTGAACTTTTCATGTTTTGTCTTTCTATATGTTTCCATTGGCTAACAAATTAATTGTTAAATGATGATAAAATTGCTGTGCAAAATAAACGAAAAATAAATTGCATAAATGTTAAATAGTCCAAGCGGTGGATAAAGAATAAGGGGGTCTATTTGCAAAAGGTTGGAAAGAAATGAAATTTGGTTGGATGGTAGACATGGGTGTCTTGATACTACATCTGCAATGATTTGTGCGAATTACTTTAACTATATTGCAAGGCATTATGAGCCAAATACAACTGTTGCTTTTGATGGATATAAAATGGGACAGAAACAAGTACGAAATCTGCTGAAAGAAACCGTCGCTCGAAGCAGTACTGTATACATAATAACAATGTTAAGCAGGCGATCGAAGACGCGGATTCATTAATTGTGCAGACTGCCATTGAACTTTCTCTTTTTCCTTCGTATACGTTATTGGAGAAGATGTAGATTTGCTTGTGTTGTTGACTGCTAAAGCCAGAGAGATCCTGAATCTTTATTTGTGCAAGCAGAGTAGAGGGAAAAAGGAGGATGTGTTCTATTCGCCTCAGAGTTTAAAATATAGCGATGCTGTAGCAAAAAGTATGTTATTTCTACATGTCTTCAGTGGATCTGACACTATATCGCCGTTGTTCAATCAAGGCAAAATTCGGTTCCTCAAAACTTTGGAAGAAACCCAACATTAACAGACGCGATTCAGGTATTTAACGACCCCAATGCCGAATTAACCGAAGTCGTTGCCGATGGCGAACTGTTTATGTTGAGGCAGTATATTACAGGAAGCGAATATCGCAATTTGGAATCTCTGCGGCTTTTGAAATTTGTACGGGACGTCTCAAATAAATTCATTCAATTTAGCGGTGCTGCCACCAACAGTAGATGCATGCCATCATCATTAATTGCGTACTTATTGTCAAGTACAGAACTAGCGGGACATTTAAAAACTTCCAGAAGATTATGGATGGCGAAGAACAACCACAGTACTGGACGCAGTAAGGATGGCAAAGGAACCAGCTCCAGATGTTTTACTTAAGAGCATCTCGTGCAGATGCAAGAAAGGTTATGGATATGCTTGGGGTTGCCGTAAAATAGGAATAAAATGTTCGATTCTGTGTTTACATTATACTGGGGTGTCCTGCGAAAAAATTCCGGACCAGATTGCGTTAGACGACGACAATGCAGAAGATGCCGAAAACGTTTACAATCAGTTACAGGACGATGAGGACCAAACATACAACGCCGAGTTTAAAGAATAAACTCAAATATCGACTGTGGATTAGGCCTCTTGGGGATACCACGTTAAAAAAAACTAGCTGATTAACTCTACCTCAAGGGTGATGTGGAAACGAGTTGAAAATTATACTTTCTTCTATCATGTATGCACAAAAATAATAAATTTGTCGCCTAGGTCAACGTAATAAGGAAATATTGACTGTAGATTCTGATAATTACAAATTCTTTATGTCGGAGTATGTAGGAGCGCGCTTCAAAATATCATAGCATTAATTATATACGACCAATTATATCAAATTGATCATCTGCAGACTTAGAAATTATTACTCTTTAAAAAAAATTCTACATAATTGTTTCATAGCGATCTTTGTCTTAATCCGCGCTGGAACTCTCATTTATTTAAACATTGCTAATCAATTCCTACTTTGGCGCGTCGTAAAGCGGGAACTATTGGTCGCAGACAAAAAATTGTGCACGATTTTGTCTTGTACATATTTCATTTGAACTTTTTTTCAATAGCACTTACCACAACGGCGCTATTTCCCGAAAAGCAACGCGACGCAGAGTTTTCATCCCTCCACCCCTCGAGCAGCAACCCCCCAAGGTCGAAAACTTAGGTGTAGTATCAGGGGATTCATGTCTACCATCCCACCAAATTTCTTTTCAACCTTTTGCGAATAGAAACCACCCACCGCTTGGACTATAAATGGCTGGTATTTCAAACAGGCATTCAACAGTGACTTTTTAGTTATTTATTGTCGAGAGTTAAATAAATTTTTAAAATACCAAAAATACACATGGTTAGGTTTGTAATAAAGAATATGCCGATATGCATTTAGCGTAATGCAATGTTACCCGACTGGAACCGTCACGAATGTATGCAGAAAAATGTCAGAAGTCATCCTGCTTAAAAAATATTCACATTTCTTTATCGAAGACAGAGACACAGCTCCAGAAATTTCCAATAATAAAGAAACTGGAAGATATGCTGATTTATTCGGGGAATGGGAATATTATTTTAAGGAAAGTCTAGGAAAATCCTGCAATACACCTTTTTCGTTATTGATAGATAATAACTATTACTTATGCACAAATCCTAATTCCTCTTAAAATCATCAAATATTTTTATTTTTATTTAATAAATTAAATATTTATTCAATGGGTAATCCTAATTTACAAAGCTTTTGATATAATTTAAAATTTCGGCCATGATCTATATTATATAGATACAAAATATACGACAGTTGTTTAAATTGACGATGACATTGTTTAATTTAGACACTCTGACGACTTGTTAAAATGTTGCCCGAGGGTTATGATATGGCAACCATGGGCCTGTTGTCTTTGACATGGTCAATGGTATATACAGTATGTCCTCCTAGATTGGAATCATGGAAAACTTTTTTATTATTAATTCTGTTATTAGTTTTGCATTATCTAAAACCTAGAATACAGTCATCAAATATCAATTTTTTTTCAGTGGTATACGAGATTTGCTCAAGAGTAAAGTACGTTTATTTTTGACAAAATCGAAAATTTTTATTAGGAAAATTGCTAAATTCTTCACAAACATCAATGTAATTTTCAATTCTAATCAACTTTTCTTCATGAAAATTTTGGATTTTGTCAAAAATAAACGTACTTTACTCTTGAGCAAAATTCATATTTTTTGACAAACCTCGTATATAGCTTGAAAAATTTGATATCTAATGGCTTTATTTTAAGTTTTGGGTCATGTAGGACTTTTTATCAAAAAAAAACATTTTTTCCTAAAATCAATAATAAAAAAGTTTTCCATATGATTCCAACCTAGGGAGACATACTGTATAGTATTATAGACTGATCATGGTGGGTCGTTTTTCGAGCAGCCATATTGCCTCGCAAGTGCTCATTAATCAGAATTGGTTTAGCAAAAATATGTTTCAAATCAAATTTTCATCCTTTGAATATATTAAAAAAAAAATAATTACCTACATTTTTACTTCAAGGCATAATCTTAAGATTATTATGAAAAACATGGATGATCGACCTATAAAACTGGCTATATCATTGATCCTGTCAATTCATCAGGCCCTCAAGGTTGCCATATTCTAACTTGTCATAACCCAAGGGCAACCATTTTGTTTGGAATGCAGGAGTGCGGTTAGAAACCTTGCAAGGCGCGTCTGTACCACATACGTATAAATTGTCGAGCAATGGGAAAGGGATGTTAGTATAATAAGATTAGCTGCAATATTACTGCAATACATCCCGATATGTGTGGTACATTAACCACCAGGAACACTTGTATCCGTTTTATTTTAGTTAATCTAGTTAATTAATGATGTTGATTTTTCTAATTTGTTATAAATAAAAAAAATCAAACCAATGACGTCTTTTTAAATATTTTGTTAAAATAAATAATTTTTAATATTTATAATGCAAATTACTACTCATATGTTGGTGATAATCCTAATTTTATAAAAAAAAACTAATCATCAGGAAAGGTTTAGCATTAATGTATGGATAGGTGTTTTTAGTAACGATGTAAAATTTAAATGAGAAAAACCAAACTTTAAAATGTTTGCTGACAATTGTGTTGAAGTTGTACTTTAAATGTAATTAAATTTCATTTCAGTGTCTAATACAGTGTGTTCCATAAAGTTGGATCCATATGGGATTTTTTTTTATTACGATTAGAAAAACTTCGTAGGACATTCGTCTCTGCTTTTTAAAAAAATATTAATAGCGCATAGTAAAGTTGGCTGGGTACTGCATTAGTTATCTGTCAATTTTTGTTGTTATTATTAACAAATACATATTCCATTAATTGGAAATTCTCTAATAATTTACTAAAAGTCTAAAATAAAAAACCCATTCTTTAATTTCTACACAAAGATAGCAATTGTCATATGGACCACACCTTATTTTCTCTTCTGTATTTTACCATTTTCAGGTCCCTTTGATATCCAATACCTTCAGGCTGTCCGATCATTCATTTCTATACCTTCTGTTTGCTCGTCAATATTACACTGCGTTGAATAAATATTTCTTCTACATTTTGTAATAAATTATCTGTTTTGTTTTCCCACTGTACCAAAAACTGTAGTAATTTGTTTCCACTGATTACAATACAAATTATTTAAAAAATAAATAACGGTGTGCGTCAGTGAACAATTCAGAATTAAAATTTAAAATGTGATTAATAACCATAATTCCGAAAAACAAAAACAAATATATACATATAGTTTTTGTTTCATTTTTTATATTTAGTAGTGATTGATGATTTTAAAAGTTTTATGCATTTAATTCCTTTTACAATTAAAATTGTTTTAAATATAACAATATATTTGAAAACGAGTACATGTAAACCATACACAAATTTATTTATTTACCCCAAACAGGCTTCAAGCCTAATTACATAAAATAATACAAATATACAATCATATCCAATAAATAAGTATTGTTTATTAAACACTAGGTGAGAAAAAGATGCTCCATTGAGATATGTTTCAAAAGTCAAAAGTCAACTGAAATTTTATTAGCGTTGAATTGCGTGATTTGTTAATTAAACATGTTCAAAGACCTAAATATATTTTTTTATTTAGAATTCGCGAACGCTAATATAGGAAAAATTAAACATTAATTTAAAATACAATAAAAAAATAATAATATTTAAACCAACACAAGCAATTCTAACATATTATTTGATTTGGTAATTTTTTTTTGGCATTGAACATCGGCATTAAACATCGGTATTATACGATAATAATCGAATTAAATTACGGGTTTTGAGCTTACATTAAATTGTAATTATATGAAAGAAACAAAATGGATTCTATGTATTTTGAGGTGATCTTTTCGAAAAAAGGCAAAACAAAATGTAGCTGTTTTACGAAAGTGCCGAAATTTTGGATTTAGTCAATTTTTTAATTTTGCGCAGGTGCATGTCGGAAATAAATCATATTTATTATTATTTATTTAAAATTATTTATAATTATAGACGAAATAAAAATAGCATTGCTATTATTTATCAATTCTACACAAGAATAACTCATTTTAAAGTATATTTATTCTCAATAACTAGTTACAATAATAGTAGTTAGATGTCCAAAATATGAACTGTGATTGGTGAATATAATTTTTTCTTACTAACTAGAATTGATATGAAATATGTTCGTTTAGTTAAAGGCAGTAGCATACTTTTTCGTTTTGTAGTCTGCGCGTAGATAAGCCAATAACCATATGGGTGAAGAAAAAAAATTATTATATGTAAATTGCACCTATATTCTGTTGTAAATAAACGAGAAAATTACTGTACAATGCAAACATCTGCAGAAAAGAAAAGAACCAACATAGTTGTAACGTAACTTTAATATTTTCCTCGTTTCGACATAAATTTCATAGAAACTTTCTTAACAAAACGTTCTAGAATAGTTTAGGTATTCAGTAAAGAACCCTTATTTCAAATTCAACTTAAAATTTACTGATTCAATATTATGCACACCCCTTAATGCAGTCCTGATCCATTAAGGGAAATGCAAGGCTTAGAATATGCCAGTTACGTTATCTTTTCATTACCTTCGTAAAAGAGAATTGATTCGATAAATGTCTTGTACGAGGGACATGATGAATATTTTGAAATTTAATAAAATTTACGTATTATAAAAGACTATTCATTTATTTATTGACAGTTGAAAAAAATTTGATAAATTTAAACTGTATTTATGTCTCATACATATTTTTCTTTACTTAGCAAAGGCTAATTTATAATGTTTAAAATATAATTTTTGTACTAAAATATGCATTATAAACAGCACACAAAATTAATGTTGTTAATACATTATTACAACACAAATACAAAGGCAGAATAAAAAGTACAAAATTAAAACCGCATTCGTTGATTTGTTCGACCGCAATAGTAACGAACAAGGGTTCTTAACATATCATTAGGTAGAACATTAAATTCTTTCAGCCCTTCATGAAATACTGAATTTCGAGCTTTTTACTCTTTTTTGATGGGTTGAAAAAATGCTTTTGTTGTCTACTGTTTTGAGTATACTTTTCCTTATTATTCATCAACCTATTTAGCGGTATTTCTCCTTTTGTATGTTAAAAACAAAAACTATTACCAAAGTTCGAAATAGTCTTTAACTGGCAGCCAGTTTAAGTTTCTTACCATAATGTGTTTTATTGATGTGTAGCTATTGCAGGCCAACATGATTCTATTTTATTTTGTAACTTTTCTGTTCTATTTAAATCATTAGAATTTATTAAATAGAGAACTATTGAACAATGGATAAGAAACAAAAATATTAGGTATTATAAATAATAAAAAATACAGATAATAAATGATAATATCATCCCATGAATAATTTTGGTTATCATGTAATGTGCATCTTCTTTAATAAATGTTAACTTTCCCTCAATTGTAGTCATATACAATCTCCAAATAGTAATTTTCTTTTCAAGCAGCATAAACTTAGTTTTTAAACATAAATTTAAGCATATTTTGACACTCTGATGTATAAACGAAAGAGTAGTTGTTCTAATATACTCCCTTGGCGCACACCAAAATTATTTATTACAATGGAGAAAGATTAACCATTAAGCTACGGTCATTTGAATATCGTGTTTTGATAACGTGTCCTATAGAAAAAAGAAAAGGTGTCAAAAAAAAATTCATAAGAGAATGTCCATCATCATAATATGCAAAGCAAAAAAATTGGGCCATTTAAATAAGGACAAAAGTAAATTAAAGACGGTTTAGCATACAAGACCTTCTTGTATGGTCGTTTCGAAAGAAAATATTGAAAAAATGGCAGCGATGATATTTTTGGAAAAATTTAATAAAGAAATCCGTCATGCCAAGTTTAAAGTGTTAAGAACTTATGACAGGTATTTTCGAATAACACAAATTACATATCTAGAGGAATAAAGGGTAATTGACAGTAATTGTATGCTGAATTATTCATCTTATTTCGACAAACAATTATCGAGAAAGGCTAGGGCAAATTTAATAGAAGGATTTTATTACAGAACAACACTTTGGTACACACAGCTCAAGTTGCAAAGTGTGCTGTATTAATCATTATTCTTTACTGATAGATGGCAACAGGTCTGATTTCAGGGGCACATGGAAGAGTGTTGTTTAATTCATCAACTATTACCCAGCCGGTAATGTAAATATCTATAATGCTATTTTATTTTGAAAATTGGGGCTTTGGAATTTACTTTGACATTATGTATTTGCATTGCTCTACATCACTTATGAGATGCATGTTGAGTAAAAATGCTAATAAAAATGTAAAATATGCAATATAAAATTTTAAACAACTTTAAATAACCCTATTTCACTGCAAAATGCAAACATAGTTATAACAAAAACTTTATTGTACAAGGCTCGTAATTAATATGCCTCTAACGCTTACGTAGCATATAACCCCTTGGACTTGCTTGTTACTGTTAACGCAGTGGCGTAACGCAGTATATTTCAGTTGAATTCTTATCAATTCTTATCAACTGCTCAACATTTTAACTGAATAAACCTAATTGTCTATAAATTATAATTTAAAAATATTAAAATCAATTTAAAATGTTAAAATAAATTTAAAAAAAATTAAATAAATTTAAATGTTAACATAATTTTAAAAATATTAGAACAATCTCATCGTGTAGAATCTTTCTATAGCTGATATTTTTAGGCTCAAACGACCACCCCAAATATTACAAAAATTGGCTCGTGAGTTACAATAATTGGGAAGACCATCCCTTAGCACTGTATCAATCATTTGATAATGAGTCTTCCAATTAAAGCAAAAACATGTTGAGCTAACCCGCTATTATTTTATCAATGAAAATTTCTAATTAAACGAATTCTATGAGTTGTTACTTTTTCCCCTCCTACCCTATTATTAAATAGCAATGTATCAATCATTTGATAATGAGTCTTCCAATTAAAGCAAAAGCATGTTGAGCTAACCCGCTATTATTTTATCGATGTAAATTTCTAATTAAATGAATTCTATGAGTTGTTACTTTTTCCCCTCCTACCCTATTATTAAATTACTTAATTTTTTCCACTGACGATTAGTTTCGTTGTGTGTGTTTCATCACATCATAAAACTAATGGATCATTTTTTGTTTTATTTTAAATATTTCTACTTTAAAATTTAGAATATATCTATTTCTATCATTGAGCAGTGTATATCCTGGTATATCCTTAAACTAAATAATTTTTTAAATATTGCTCCTAATAAATTTTCCATTGACATATACCCAAATTTTATTCTTTTTATTATTTTCCCTTTAAATTAAACTCCTTAAAACACTTTTAAGGAATTTTATAAAATAAATGTTTGTATCTAAATTCTTTCTAACATTTTAACATACCCTCGTAGAGCATCTATCGACTCCGCTGCTCTATATTTTGTTCTAGATAAGAATTTATCTTTTACCTTTTTCTGACTTTCGACAATGGAATAGAAACTGCAGATGCATTTTAAAATAGGTTTGCGGTGTGCTTTAAGGTTCAGAGTAATTGTTTGGTTGTTAGTTGAATATATTTTGGCTCAGCAAATGTGATATGAAATATTTATTCAATATTAAATTTCTACTTTATACACTGGCGAGCAAAAAATTGAGGTCACCTTAAAATTTTCATGTTCTTTGAAATTTTACGTTTTCAGATCGTATTTGCAAAACGGTACATTATTGCATGTGCTTTTGTAAGCTGAATGTGATACTCTATACAAAACAGAAATGCATTTTCTTCTTGGATTTCAAGATTTATTCTGAAAAAATAACAAATTAACATTTTGGGCGAAATTGAACATTTTGTTGTTAGGAAAAATATGGAAGGAATAAAATGAAAAAAATTGACAATAATAAAGTGCATTCCATTATCTTTCATCGATGACTGCTTGAAGTCGGTGCGGCATACTTTGAATTAAGTTGCGGATCACATTCTGGTCGATGTTATCCCATTCCTGCAACAGTAATCTTCTCAGCTCCTGGGCAAATCTTGGTGCTGGTGTGTGTCTGCGGATCCGTCGTCCCAACTCGTCCCAGACATGTTCTATAAGATTCATGTCTGAGCTGCGGGCTCGCCAGCCAAACCGCCTAATTTCTACCACATCCAGATACTCCCTGACAATTCTGGCTGTATGTGATCTCGCATTATCTTGCATAAAAATGCCACGTTCCCCCATAGTAACCATGAAAGGCATAACATGGTGTTCTAGCACTTCCGTAATGTACCTGTGAGAGGTTAGGGAGCCATTTGCTATGAAGACCAACTCTGTACGAGCTTGTGCAGTAATTCCCGCCCAAACCATAACTGACCCACTACCGCTCGTCAATGCAAACTTCAGCATATCTTTACCCAGGTCTTCTCCATCTGACCTAGTGAGGCAAAAACGCGAGTCATCTGAGAACAATACCCAGTCATCATTATTCCAATGAACGTGATCTCTAGAAAATGTCAATCTTGCAGTCCGATGCTGGCGTTGCAACGGGGACCTGTAGCCATTCTTCTGCATGACAGTCCAGCAGCATGAAGTCTTCTTCTAACGGTCCATTTACTAACGTTGACATTTCTCACTTCTTCCAACTGATTTCGCAGTGAAACCGCAGTAGCTGACCTATTTCGCAAACTTGTGGACACCAAAAAAAACGGTCACCTCGTTGAGTGGTAATTTTTTTTCGCATGGTCCCCCTGTTCTTCTAGTAATCAGGCCAGTCTCCAGAAAGCGCTGGTACACTCTTTGCACACCACAAAGACTAGCACCAACAATTCTTATATTTTTACGTTGCCCCCGACCATCTTGTAACAGCGCAACAATTCTTGCCACAACAATCGGATCTAAAGGCATTATGGGCCTGTTAAATCACTACACTTTGCAATCGTTAGGTTTTACACAAAGAATCAACAGTAAACTGGAAAACAGGCAATTAGCTTAAAGGCACATTTTTCATAAAAGTCGTACAAACAGGGGACCTTTGTATTCTAATAAATCGAATGACAGCTGTCAAATTTCGAAAAGCAATTGCTTCAACGCCTACTAATACTATAATGTCCTTATCAATAGTGACGCTAAAATTATTCGCAATTTCCGAAGTGACCTCAATTTTTTGCTTGCCAGTGTATTTTTTTTTTTATTATTTGGTGTCATCGGCATCAACTACTACGGTTATTAGCCTCGTGTTGTGTGTAGGCTTTGTTACTGTTTCCCAGCGCCACTTTAGGAAGAGCACTGTTAATTAGAACCCAACAGTGTATGGTCGAGTGGGGAATCCTACCAAGGCATCAGAATTAATTTTAAATAATTAAATTAAATAAAAAAATCCCGGCCAACGGTGGGATTCGAACCTGGGACCCTTGGATCCACAGACAGAGACACTGCCAGTGTATTATACAAAGCTAATATTATACAAAGTGATTATTATTTAAATATCATATTTGTATGATACATAGAATCAAGTAAACAATAATAAATGACAGTGTCTTATTGAAGATATAAAATATTGGTTTAACAAAACCAAGAAAGAAAAATTAATTACTTGCAAACGACTTTAACAAAGTTTTAGATCTTAACTGTTATTTTAAAACATATTTAGTTTTTTGAAAACGATGAAGGTACTTAAGAGCAAACATGACGGGCGCTCCTCCACCAAAAATCAATTTTACATTTGAGGCAGTTAAAAAAAAAATGTAAAAAAAATGGTTCAGGCCAATCGTTGTAAAAATGAACCAAGAATATCGCTAAACCGCGAAATACTTATATTTTTAAAGAAAAACAACAAAAATTTCAACTTTTTAACAAATTTAATTTTTTGGCTCTTTACCGGCATTCTATAACAAATATCTTAACTATTTTCTAAATAACTTTTTTTCAAAAAGATTACCAATTTTAAACAGGACCGAAGATTAACATAGTTTTCATTCCGATACTACTTCTATTAAAACAATGATACTAGTGAATATGGCAACGCTGCTAGTCTTTGAAGCCCGTGGTTAAAAGGGTAGCTGCTGTTTAGTTAAATTTGTTAATTCCTGTGTCGAAAAATAGGTAGTTGTTTTTGAAGAGGTGCGAAATTATTGTGATCGTCTTAGTTTGTTGTTGAGGCGTTGTTAGGTTTTTGTTTAATTTAGTTTTTAGTTAATTTATAAAATGAAAAATTCTGGAATGCAAAAATGCACAGCTGACAAATTTCTATTTTATTTGTTTGCTGCCAGAGTTAGTAAATCCTAGAAAAATACGACATGTGCCAATTAGGGAAAAGAGATTGTCAAGAATTTTGCAAAAAATGTGTAATATACAGGGTGTTTCTAAATACATGCGACAAAATTCAGGAACTTATTGCTCGTATGAAATTAAGATGGGTCTTTATTATAACAAAATTTCCGTAGCCCACCCCTTTTCGAGATATCGCCCTTAAAAAGTGGTGACTAAAATTGAGTTTTTATTTTTTTTCTAAAATTTCAGTAAAGCTCGAAACTTGAAATTCTGTAATCGCAAAGGACTAACCACGGGTATTTTTTCAATATTTCTGTTACATTATAGGGGGGTGAAATTAGCAACACTTGCTTTATTTCATATCAAGACTTTTTTTTCGAGATGAACTTTTATGAAATCCTTGATTTATTTAATTTTTTTTATTCTTGAATTTTTTTTCCCAAAACCAATAGCTTTAGAGAAAAAAAATTAACACCCTAATTTATTATTTTTTTTTTTTTTTATAAATTGAGTGGAAAACAGTGTAACGGGCTTGTAACTATCGTATCGTACACTCTGTCATTATTCGTTTCTTGCAATAATTTACACCAGTTTACACCAGAAGATAGCACTTAACGAAGCGTTTTAGCCACTAATTTTGGCGAATTTTAAGAAATCATTAACAAGACATTAGGGGCTTAAATTTGGGGATTATATTAAAAATAAAGCTGTCAAGGAATGCATTTATTTTCATTATGATATTTCAAAATTAAAGCCCTTTTAGTTTTTTGGGAAACTGGAAGGAATTAAAACATTAAAATATATGCATATTATAGATATTATTGCCTTATTTATTTTGCCAAAATTTAAATATTTTGAGATATTCTTGTCCGAAAATTATAAGGGGTATGAACACCTTAAAATTGAAAGAGAATTAACTTTAATTCATGAGATGCAAAGCATCATAATTGTCGCGTCACAAAAACCACCTGCTGCCAAGAGAAAATTTTGATTCAACAGTATTGTATATTTTGTGTTGTAAAAGAGAAAAAATTAACATTTCGTGTTTTAATAGTTATTTTTTTAATTTAATAATCTATGTGAAAAAAATTTTTTTTAATACAGACTTTAAAAAATTGTTATATTAATATTTAATTGTACTTATATTTGTTGTTCCTTTAATACAATAAATACAATTTACCTATCTCCAATTCATCACTTTCCGTATCCATATACCTAAGTTCCGATTACAATTAGAAAAACATCTCTAAACTATTATTTCGAATTTCCAATATACAGGGTGTCCCGAAATTAGACGGTCACATTTTAACAGCGTAATCTACATCCTACAAGCATTAGAAATTAAAAATTAAAAAAAAAACCGAATTCAAAAACGTGCAGATGCCGTCACCACATCTTAACCAAATTTATATAGGATCACCCCTGAGGTCCTTACCACTAAAAAAAGAATCATATAAATCGGACAAGGTGGTAAAGCATTATCGCTAAACATACATAAAAAATTAAGAGTTTGAGAATTTTCTCATGGGCCCAATTATTAGATTTTGACCAAATGTATATGGAACCACCCCTGAAGTACCTTCTTTTTAACAAAAAAAGAATCATTGAAATCGGACACCGAGTTAAAGAATTATCGCTGAACATACATAAAAAAAAATTAAAAAAATATTGCGACGAATTGAGAACCTCCCTCCTCCTTTTATGAAGTCGGTTAAAAATAGGATTAAAAGTTTATATAAACATAGTTCCGAAAACGTTTCGTTTTCGAGATACAGGGTGTTACAAGTGAAGTCCAGATGAAATATTTTCTAAAATTTCTTTAGTTACCGGTTTTTCAAAGTTAAAAAAAAATAAAATTTCTAATTCTACAGACCTACTAATTATTGTTTACACTTTCGAATAAGGTAACATGCTTTTCTCTTGAAAATGGCGCGTCCTAGCGAGATGCAACAAATGTAGCTTTATTATACAGAAAATATTGGTTTTCCAAATTTTATAGTCTGATGTGTCCAATACATGACTTTCCTATCTAGTTATTATAGGCTTTTTTTGTTTATTTTGTACAACTTATTGCAGTACCTCTATAAATGTTTAGAGGATAAACTATATATATACATTTTCCACATACATCTATCTACCTAGAAATATTTCTATAGTTATTCATTGAAAACGAAAATACTGAAAAATTTAAATTTAGCAATTTTCCTATAATTTTTCCATTGCGGTCAATTTTAGAAAAATCATGTATAAGCAAAAATTATAGAGATCGATATCGCAAACAACTTTTAGTTTAGTTTAGAATTTTGCACATTTTGTCAAATTTCTCGAATACGCACCATTTCAGGAAATTTTGACATAAAACAAAAATTATAGATAATAATATTAGAAGTAACTTTTATTTGAATAATTTTCTTCTCCAAACATAAATAACAGATATATTCAATAAAATATAGAAACGGCCTCCCATAAAGTACCCCCCCAGATGTTCCGACTTTGTTCAAAATCTAATTATTTCACGTCAGGCCGAAATAAAACTTAAGTTTAAAATTTAGTGTTTTTCTGTATATCGGTTTATGAGTTATGGTGGATATAGACATACAGATAGACACGGCAATTTTACCCTAAGCTCCCCCTAATTTACCCACCTAAGAAGATGATCAATAACTGGGAGTTAGTCCAATAAATGAAGCGTAAAAAGGTAAGTATTTGTAACAAATTTTACCTAATTATCTTTAAACGTTTAGAAAATATTTGCAAAAGTGTGGTATCAGGACTTTACCTTTAACACCTTGTATCTCGGAAAAGAAACGTTTTCGGACCTATGTTTATATGAACTTTTACTACTATTTTGGGATGTAGATTACGCTGTTAAAATATGACCGTCTAATTTCGGGACACTCTGTATATCATCTATAACTATCAATAAATAAAAAATATTTAAGTTGTTTGGTTTAAAAATAGTATTCCTACATTCGTATATTAACAAGCCACTAACCCCCAGTAGGCGGCGATAGCCAATGAATTATACCTACCTGAATTGTAATCGGACCCTTCAGCGTACGACACACAACATTGCCAAATTTATGTAGCGAACAAGATTTTAAATACTTTAAGGGGAGGTCGTGATATTTATGCGGTGTGACGTCAGAAGGGACTGGATTGCTCTAAACCAATTGTAATAGTTAATAACCCTATTAATCTTTGATATCCAATCACGCTAATATACTAATTTACGCAACACTAAAAAATCAACACAACTACAACTAAAAAATGAACACAACTTCGTAAATTTAACAACAATTTTATTATGACCTACTACACTTAAAATGACTGTAATAGTCAAACACCAAATTTTAAACTTATGCTTTAATCCATCCTGCGGTGAACTGATTAGATTTTGAGCTTAGTCAAAACATCTAGAGAATACTTTATTGGGAACCGTTTTGCTATATAATTTTCTCTGAAATGATCCATATTCCAGATATTTGAGAGAAATTAAAAATTTAAACTTTTGAAGGTAACTCAGAAACAGAAAAAGAGAAAAACATTAAATTTTAAATTTAAGTTTTAATTTATCATGCATTTTAGAAAATAAACTAATGATATTTTAAATAACAGTCTCTCGCATTCCTAACAAATTCAAGAACTTTCTAGCCATGCTAAAATATCAAACTTAAATTATTTAAAATAGTAGATACAAATATAATCTAGCCAAGCCATTTAAATACTAACCAGAAATGCATTAATTGCTAAGGATTAAGAATTTTCTATCCTAATTAATTCCTACTCTGATGTAGAACGTCTTCTAATTTGCCCACGAATCTTCTTCTTTTTTCTATAATAAAGTTGCTCATTTTTTGTAAAGTTGTATAAAAATGATCTCTAGTATCTTACACAGCCGATTTTTCCTATTGTTCGTTTTCTCCCTCATTTACGGGAGAATGATATATTTATTGTACTATGCAGTACATAAACTCAGATTAGGTGAATTACACGAGAAAAGTACATTGTCGAGTTAAGATTGGGTTAGACACTCGGATATGGGAGGCCTTTAATAATAAGTAATGATCTTACTTAGTGTTCTTGTTGACTAGGCGTCCACAGCAGTACGATATACCTTATGTCTGGATGAGGTACATTCAAAGGTAGGCAGTAAAAAATAGTAGTATTACAGGTAGAGATTAGTTTTGAACTTCTGAGCTTTATTGTAACCTCTAAGCATTAAGCATGCACCTTATGCCTGCAACATGCGAACTGACACTATCCAGCACTGCCGAAGCGAATAGTAGGTAACATAGTCGATGAAAGTAGAAACAAAGTATCCATATAAAAAATACAAGGTCTGGAAGTAAATATCGACCTTTTAGTTGAAATATTCAAATTACAACTATTTATTTATCTGTTCTTTTACTAAATAGTTTAACAGTTTTACCTCAACATGAAGCACGAACTAGTTTCGGTCAGTTATTATCATTTGATACAAATATTACAAAGTGACTAAGGAAACATTCGAAAAATATGAAAATGAATACGGACAGTATATGAGTTAATAATTATGGTAATTCCGGGAGAGATGTCACACCTTTTTATTTTTTTTTAATAAATCAAAATATATTCTATAAATAAAGTCTCTCATAGTAACTGCACAGTAATAAGATGGGAAACTTTTCTATTTTTAAGTTTTAACAATAATTCTAAAGATTCTAGGGAAAATCCAACTCATCCTATGGTCATGGATAATATAACGCACACTAAAACTGGAAGGAGAAACGTTAAAAAACTAGAAAATAACAGTACCGAAGACCTTTATTGGTTATTATTATTGCAAAAAAAATGATTCTATAAAACATAACAAATAAGAACAAGAAGCAAGCCGAATATTACATGACAATATTTTCGTTTTTTCCACACCGCAGGCAATGGTTTGCAAATGTGGTGCAACCTTCACGCAGCCATCTATGGCAACCAAGATACTGCAACTAGTCTTCTTTGCTTTTTTTGTAATTTTCTCTGCAGCCAATGCAATCATTTTCACCGTCAGTACCGCTGTCTGAATTGTTTTCTAAAATAATGCTTTCGTCGCTATTGGAGGAAATATTGCTGTATATTTTGTGCTGTTTCTTTGTTTTCACTTTAGATTCTATACGTTGTTTCTTTTCTCTTTGTTAATTAAACTCTTAGCTTTCTTCGTAGCCACTTCTTTTCATTTACAAATATTTTCAGGAGATATTTGGACCTCTGCAAGCTGTCGACTACGTTTTCGAACTTCATTGACTTTAGACGTGCTAGGAATAGGAGAAATTATGTCTATCATTTTACCGGGAGTTTCTTTTTCGTTTGTGCAAAGTTTGCCATATCTGCAGATTCTGTTCCGGCATTACGTTTCGTTACGTTGGAATCAGTATCATTCTCGGTATAAATAATTTTAAGATTAATGTCATCCTGAGCTTGTTCATTGTTGAATTCTGAAATTGCGTTTGGGTTAAATGGAGCGATGTCTGTAGATCTTAAAGCTGAAACTGCATTTTTTACTATGGCAACATTTTCCCACGCTTCAGCTAACAATTTCCCAAACTGAAATCTGTTAATGGCTCTTGTTGAATTAGTTCTCAAGAATAAATTGCAAGCAGCATAATAATAATTTTTTAAAGCCTTAAAAAAATGCACGATCGAAGAGATGCAAAAATTGTGTAGTATGGCTAGGAAAACATAGAAGTATGACATCGTTCACTTTTGCATATTCTAAAACTTCTATGGAAAAAGAGTGGGAGGCATGGCCATCCAAAATAAGAACCACTGGACCTTGAGGCTTGCGAGGAACAAATTCCAACTGCAACCATTTAAGAAAAAGTGTTGTTTGTATGTATGTACGCCGATTTTTCTGACATATAAATTTTGGTCCCAGGAGGCATACCATCTTTGTATTCTTTTTTCATATTTTTATTCTTTAAAATGTACATAGGAGGTATGAGTACACCCTCCGCATTACAGCAGGATATTACTGTAAGAGTTTCCCCTTTTTCGTCTGAAGTCAGTGCAGCTAAATTTTTGGAGCCTTTTTCCGCTATAACAGGCTCGTCCATGTTATACAGATGTCTAGGTTTGTTGAACAGGTCATGTACTTCTAAAATAATGCCCAATAACTTAAAATAGTTAGCAACATCTTCTTTATTCATACCGCGTGCTCGAGCAAGTGAATCACCCTTTGATTTCCGAACAGTCAAATCAGGATTGCGTCGCAAGAATGATATATCCCAGTTAAAGCCAGCTTATTTTTTGTTACTCTTTTTATTTTTCTCCGCAGTGCAGTACAAGGCAACTTAAATTGTTTGTCTGGCCGCTGCATTAACTCCCAAATTTTTACTTCTTACAGCTTGAATAGCTAATTTCAAGTCTTTTTCACTACACGTAGCTCTGGCGCAGCTCTCCTTATGTTTATAGGTGGTCGGCATCTACAAAAGTAATAAAAACCCGATAATTTTGACTATCTCGGGAGAATAGCTCACGCCAACTAAACCAACATCAGTGGGTTAGATGGCGCGTTGGATTAGTTGGTACAGTCACGTGCTCCTTACTAATTGCGTATACTAATGATTTTTAAGGTTAAAATGATGCTACAGATATTTTACTACCCTCTGGAAATACTAAACCAAAAATAATACAATGGATCAGGGTGTAAAAATAAGTATTTGTGAATATGTTAAAAAAATATGGAGCATATTTAAATACAATATTGTTTTTATTTACCTTCGTGGATGAAATTTAACAACAACGCGGCACAATAAACACAGCAACCATACGAAACGTACTTCTAAGCGTGACTGAGGAGTCGGCTTGGCAATAGGAGGGATGATATTATACTGCACCATCTCATCCGCCGCGCCATATCTCCCGGAATTATCCTACATGAAATCAAATTATCATTGTAAGTAAAGAGTTGAAGGGGATCACATTAAATGGCACATCGACTCTCATTTTCATATATTTGGTTTTACCTTCATTTATTAGTATCTCAAATTTTATCGTCTCCTCTTCCAATGTTCCAACTATTATTCTTAACTGCTTTCTTGATCTTGTCAGGAGTACGGAATCTTCAGCTTAGTCAATGCACTGCTCTTTGGAATGAAAAATGCATCTTTATCTTTTTGTTTTTATTATTCTATTTATTTCCTTCAGTATTAGGTTGAAGTCTGTGGCTATTGGATCTTCTTGGCTTAAGCGTCCTTTAGTTAAAAATTGGTTTGTGATACTTTCTAGTAATACAATTCTATTTTTTCGTTTTTGAAAGAGTAATTTTTATTAAGCTAGTTAATGTTATTAAAATAGTAAATTTAATGAATGCTTCATATAATTTTTCTCATATAATGGTGTCAATATTGTCCCATTTAATAGATAATATGTATGAGTTATTTACAATTCTAGGTATTTGCAATATATACGATTGCAGAATATTCGTGTATAATGAATAAAACTGTTTACAAGTAATCAAAATGTTGCAAAAATGTATCATTTCCAGACCCTTAAATAACAATATATCAAAACGAAAGAAGAAACAACCAACGTTCTAATGTGTGTCAGACAGCGAATGAAAAACATCTCGGCATGAAAAACTCGTAAGATTTACAGATATAATGACCTAATGGAACGAACGTAGCTTAAAGCGGAAAGAAAAATAATCTTTGTTGAAGAATTAACAGATATTCTGCTGCCTACATTTCAAAATATATTTAGAGCCATTAATGGTCTCGCAGTCAAACAAACACAATTGTATTTTTATTTCATATTATTTGAATTCGCATTTTATAAATCTATCAATTATATATAACAACAGTGTAATGTTACGTCAGGTCGCTAGAGAGAAATTGTTATTTTATCATATTTAAACATCATCTTAGGGGTAATTCGCAAGGGTATTTTGGTGTACAAATTTGTGGAAATGTAGGTATTATTCAGGGTATTAAAAGGTAATATGTAAGTACTGGAGGTATTGGTTTGTGTATTACGGGTAATATTCAAGGTATTGTGGGTAATAATTAAGATATTGGAGGTATTAGTTAAGGTATTATAGGTATTAATAAAGGGGAAAATATTTCAAACTCAAATGTGATTAAGACGTAAAATGTGATATTGGCTATTATTTTTATATTATTTTTATTAATAAAGGTATAACTTTAGTTACTAAACATATAATAAATATGTTATTTTTGCTTATTAGTTCTAACTACTATTGATAAAAAGTAAGCAAATTACATTTTGTTAAAGAAACTTCGTTTTTCCATACAATAAATTCCCAGTTAAGTTTGCTATAAATAGGAGAATTAGTAACAGGTAATGTGCATGTTGGAAAACTTGACATCGTTGTATACTCGCTAGCCTACTTCTAAAGGATTAAAAATCCTAGTATAAAAATATCAAATACAGAAGATCAAAGAACCAAACTCTGATCACTAATTACTCCAGTCTTGTTAATGATATATGCAGTACTTTGTCACCCAAAGCTACAAACACAGTTTTGGAATATATTCCGGAAACTAGCTTAATACATAACAATTAACTTACGGTCATTAGTGTTGGATCCAAGGCGAAAGACGTGTCAGGCGCAATCAAAAGAAAAGTTAACCATACCTAGTCATAAAAATCCTTTAGTTTCTGTATAAACAGATTTAAATACCCAGAGACTTATAATCTGAAATATTACTATTAATAAACATAAGCCACTCGACCATTCACTGTTGAGTTCTAATTAACAGTGCTGTTCCTAAAGTGGCGCTGGGAAACAGTAACAAAGCCTACACAGAACACGAGGCGAAATAACCTTAGCAGTTGAAGCCGATGACACACAAAAAAAATGAACATAAGTTTTAATAAACAACATCTTAAGGTAAAATACCCAATCCCCTTAATGTTGTATTATATGAACTATACTAAAATTTAATAAACGTCATGGGCCCTTAATATCACATGAGCTAGCATATCAATATCAATTTAACGTCTTATAAAATAATAAAATATACATATATATCTACGTATCAGTTGTAGGCTAAATGTTACCCCAAAAACATAGGTTACGGGTCACTTGCCCAGTTTTTGCGCGAGAGAGAACAACATAGGAAGAGATATCCTGCTAAGTATGGCAACATCGCGAATAGGGGTGGAGCTATGAATGGTAATTACTAGTAGCTCCATCCCCGTAAAAGTCACTTACCCACTATAATCATATTTATCCTAAATTCCTATTAGGAACATTGTATAAAAAAATTAATCTCTTTCGTGGAAAAAACTGATACAAATAGAACCGAATAAAATAAATCCCGAATTTAAACCGGAAATGTTATTCCAGCTTAAACTATTAACTATTATTAAATACATAAATATTAACTATACCTACCAATATCTATGAAAATTCTTTGATAAACAAGTTTTGAATATTTCAAATAATAAGGGTACCTAGGTAGATTATTTGCCGGCAAGAAAATGTCACAAAAATTAGTTTGCAATCGATTTCAGACTGATAGTGAAACGTCAATAGGTCCTGTTATTTTTACATTATTACCTAACAAAAAGTACAACGCTTATAACATAGTTTTTCAAGGAGAGAAACAGTATCTACCGGAATGAAAACCAATCTGTTTTATGTTAGGTTTCGAAACTAAACGTAATGAAGCTTTGAAACAAAATTTTAAGAAATCTATCATTAAAGGACACTTTCACTTTAGTCACTGTTTATGGAGAAGAATCCAAAGCGTAGGATTTATACAAGAATGATATGGAAATCCAAAACCACATAAAAATGTGTTCTTTGCTGGCTTATTTACCTATAAATCTTATTGATGAAGGATGGCTGGAAATAATGAAGGATTGTCCAGTTAACAAAAAAATAGAAGAGTTTAACAACTATTTCATAAACAAATGGCTTGAAAATAACTCGTTGCCAAGAGCTGTATGGAATTGCTATAATTTAAGACACTGTACAAACAATGCCGTAGATGGACAGAATAACAAATTACAGCTCCGAATAAGAAACAACCCCAATGTGTATGAATTGATTAAGTTTCTTCGATTTGAAGCTGAATTCCAAGACAGCGAAATACTTCGAAAGGAGTTTGGGCTACGATTATTGAACAAAAGAAGAAAAGTATACATTGGTATAGATAATAAAATCAAAAACTGTTTATTAAAAACTTAATGAAGACGGAAATATTAATAAATGTTTAAAAACTTTAAGCTATTTACAAAAATTATATTTTTTTTTATGATTTAAGTTAAGTTATATTTAAATATATATTTTATATTTTTTTGTAAAATATATTTTTTTAAATTTGTATATTTACCTACAATGCCATTATTTAAAAATATTTAATAAATTTTTTTTAAATATCTCGAATAATTAACTTATTTTTTACCCCATTACGGTTAGATACATATTTACATAAAATGCAAGTAAATACGTCTCATCTTTATTTTAAAATACAGTTTAAAAAAATAGAATTTTTATTTAAAATTTCTATTTGCGTCTAAAAAATTACCGGTATTACCTACCATTTGCAAATAAGTAAATGCTTGAAACTTTTTGTAAAATTTTATTAATTATACTTAACTTTTCATATTAATTTGTTAAGATTTACAAGTATATTATTCTGAAATGCAAGAATTCACACTTCGTCTATTCGACGTTTATTTATTTTTATTCAATTGTATTTACAGTTACTTTTTTTATTGTCATAATATCTAAATAAATTATTGTTTTCTTATCCCCTACTTCTAAAATTTCCTTTGCCAATACTACTGATGACGTGATCCTATATTTTTGGAACCTATCTATCGTACGACTATGCGTGCGCATCTCTCCGATGCTTTGGGGTGGTTTGGTACCATCCCATCTCAAGTGCAACGTTGCCGGATCAAAATGTACCTGAAAAAAACTGGGCAAATGTCCCGACACCAAAACATAACCCAAAGTAATAAAAGTAAAATCTTGTTTCGCTTATCTCCTAGTCCGTGATGTCGACAGGCAAAAAAAGTGCCCGTAGTCGTACGATGCCAAATATCTCTAGTAACAGCAATCCCCACTGGTACCTAACAGTATTTTCAATACTTCAACATTAAATTGAAACGCTGGTTCCAAACACCGGATACAAATACTGGATCCAAACACTGGGCCCAAAAACCCTAAATTATACAATCCCTATTCAGAATGGTGTTACTTAATTTGATCCCACCCAGTTATCTCTTAATTCAAAACAATAAAAAGAAAAAGTGAAATATTGAGCCACCCAGAGGTTTGAAGTTAGTGCCTGCTAGAGCAAGTACTATTTAAGCAAATCAACAAAAGTACCCAATTCAAATTTAACTATCAAAATTCAATACAGCAATAACTGTACCCCACATGCAACCCCCTAATTTACTATCTGAAAGAATGTCTATTATTAAAAAGGAATGAATAGCAATATATACAGTACAAATTACACTATAAAAAAAGAACAAAACCTACTTCTTATTCCAGAGGGTGTAACTTTATTTAAAAACGCAAAGAAATCTACTAAAACCTTCTTAAAAACCAGTGTACCTTTCAATATACGCTCTAAATTACGATCGGCCTTCAATATGAGACTGCTAATACATCTACCAATGGACTGAACTTTAAATCCGATTCTCCTCAAACACGAGTTAAAAAGCCGGCACTTTACAATCATCAAAATACTGGGCTTAGCTCCACGTTATCCAGATTCAATTTTACAATTAGTGCTTCTTAAAATATTGAGCTACTGCTTTAACACTCGCCGATATCGGATGATTGTATAAAAAAAAACTAGAAAAGCATCTCTAGACGAATTTTTCAGTTCAAACCATCATTACAGCTTTTTCTCCAACACGAAGACAAATCCTCGATTGCGCAGAATCGCCGTACATAAAACCTCATTCATCCAATTTTCACTCCCGTAAAAATACGGTTCAGAAATGGCACCACTGCGCCACTAATTGCAAAATAAAACTAACTGCATCACGCTGGTATTCTTGTATTACCAAATAGAAATCCTAAACAAACGAAACGTTAAAACATACCCAAGAACTACGATGGGCTTTACCGCTCTCTATAGTACTTATCTATAATCTGACAGCAGTCACTCACAACTATAAATATACCCGCACTTATATGACATTCGGTATCCAACGAATATAATCTAAAACTAATTCAACGAATATAAATTGTTGTTTAGTGCTTGTGAAAAGTAATAAGAATATCCACGACAATTAAATCATTTCTAAGTTAACGAAATATGCTGTTTGTAAAGTTCATGGTTACCACAAGGATTGTTGTCTAGTATAAAGATTGTGGTGAGCATATACTACAAGGATTGTTGTCTAGTATAAAGATTATTGTAAATAATTACCAGAACAAGAAAGGACATTAAAGGTACGTTTTAGCATAAATATTACAATTTGCACAAGTAAGATATCGTAAAAGGAGTTTACCTATGCCTATTTGTGTTGAACATATTTTAATTCTTTTAAAAATATAAGTATAAAATCCCTATAATTCCAAACTCTGAGAACGGGATAATATAAATGTGTGTTGTGTGAATGTGTACAGTGATACAGGATGGAAGCTGAATTCATAAAAACTTTTGACTAGTCGCATAAGTTTTATTTTAAGCAAGTATAGGTAAAGAAATACTTTATAGACGAATAAAACCTATACTGTAGTCTTAATGCTCGATTTAAACCGTAAGAATAGTACAAATAAGAGCAGAAAAAAACACCTGTCATCATTTTTAAAAAAACTGTTGGTAAATGCTTTAGAAAACTCTTTTGATGATTTCCCGAAAAAGATATCACTTTATTTTATACCGCCGGAAGATTAGGGTACGAAACTCTACAAGCCAATCTAAAAGATAGTTTAACTTCAGTATCCACTCTTTATTGTTTTGTGGGTAAAAAGCATACTGTACTAGATGAAGGTAGTATTGACTTTAGCGGCTTAATCAACTTTTTTGAAAAAAAAATATATATATTTGGGTCTCTGAAAATGGAACCAGAGTCGACGGCAAAATCGAATATGATCCAATTTCTAATAGAGTGGTTGGACCACACCGAAAGGAGTACTGGTAACAAATTATTTACTTGCCACGTTTGCTACAGCAATGCAACGTTGTTTTCAACCTGAAACCAGAGCAGCCTACGTATATGTTATTGTGACTCAACCTCTAACACCAGGATCATAGGCTTACTGTATAGGATTGTTTGGCACCAACAATTAATTTACATTTGGAATAACTATATTGGGATATTCAGCCGATGGTGACACACGACTACTTAAAGCAATGCGACTTCTTTCTGAATTTGGCATCCTTGAAAAATATCTTAACGGTATAGCAGAATCTCCGAGAAAATTCTCGACAAAATCTGAATGTCGATCTGAATACAAATGGTATAATATATACAAAGTAATATGTAACAACCATAGTTTAAAAATTGCTGTTTCAGAGGACATGAGACATACCGCCAAGGGAGCTTGACATAAAGTTCGGTCCATTTTGAGTCTGTAGGAGCCAAATCCTCAGCATTAATAAAAGCGGGATCCAAATGTGAATGAACTAAGGTTCAAAGAAAGAGGCCATTTCCAGTAGTCAGTCAATAGGAACCTAACAGTAGCAGTCATGTACTGCAGCCATGTACAGCAACAGTCTCTCAAAAAATTTAAATTTAAAAGAAGTTACAACATTGATTCAGTTAAACAAAAAATGTAGTTTTTGAAAAATTTTAACAAGGAGATAGAGCTGGGTAAATTTAAAAATGTAAGCCTGTATTTATGGATGAGACGTGGGTATATAGCAAGGGAAGTGACAGAAAAAGTTGGCAAGATGGAACGATGGCTACTGCAAGTAAAAAAACAGGAGATGGAATTCGATACATAATATTCCATGGTGGCAATGAACGAGTATTTATAAAAATGCAGACCTCATTTTTAAAATTCAAACAAAAATCGGGGATTGCTATAATAATAAAAATACAGAAAATTTTGAAAAATGATTTAAAACCAAATTTATACCTATCCTGAAATATCATTTTTTGATTATATTCGATAATGCCAGTTATCGTTTGCGATACGTAGAACTAATTCTATGTTGTAGTTGAATAAAATATACAATTATAAAGTAGTTACAATTATCTACAGTCAGTGGTATGAAATATCAGATTTGGGAAGTTTTACGTCAAAATCTACCACGAATAGAATTTCACCTAGATAGATATGTTGAGAAATATGGGCATAAAATATTAAGAACTCGTCCACGTTACTGCCAGTAGAATGCGGTAGAGATGGTGTGGTCACAGTGCAAACGGTTTTATGACAAACATTTAACAACAAAGTCGTCTCCAGAGGATGTATTTCAGACTTTGTCTAAAGCTTTGAATAATATTACCGATACTCAGTGGGACAATTATGTAACACACACTTAGAACATAATTGTTTTCGATTGGAAAAAATACAAGCAATTAGATGTTTCTGATCTAGAACCAATTATTACTAATTTAGGTACAATGGCAAGTAGTGATCAGTCTGAATCAAAATTCTAGTTGTGAAGAAAATGATATTGAATAAAAAAAAAATAATATGGCTTATCCAATAAATATTTTTTGTGCCTCTTGTTATATCCTATTTTTTTAACAAAGACTTTCATTCTCGAATTTGCACCTGTTTTGGATTTATTTATAAAGTACGAAAGCAACAACAAAGGGCAACTGAAATAAGAAGACACTTGCAAACTGTTACTAAAAATGCGATACTCTTTTATCAAAGAAATTGAGGTATTTCTATCGCTTTAAATCATCCACCGTACTGGGAGCATGGTAAACATGATGACCAATTTACGTTTGTCCGCAACTGTTAGATTCAAATTTTGTGCTTTTATCGCGACCGAAAATTATTTTTAAAGATTTAAATGAATGTTTACTGAAGTGGGGAAAAAGTACAAATTGGGAAATGACATTTTCAAGGCAACTCAATTCGATAAATAAGCGGTTTGTTTGCGGCGACATTTCAAAATAGGCCCATATCATCACTCTCAACAGCACATCGTATTGTTCAAAATTTTGAAATGTATTAACATAAAAAGTCTCGAATTTTCCATAATCAGAATGAACAAAAGATAGGGATAATATGAATTGTGCAACTGTGGAAGAAAATCCGATGATATTTCAAAAAGAGATTGCGGAAGACGTATGTATAGGGTCCAGTGAAACCAAAGTAAATAGAACTAAAAAAAAAAAAACATATAATACGATCTTATAAACTAAGAAAATGTCAAGAAATTTATGAAACTGATATTATGAGACGAATTAATTTTAGCGAGTACTGTTGTGTTCAAGGATGAGTCGACTTTTCCATTACTTGCCAGACATAATCCATCCCAAGTTCGATATTGGTCTTGGGAATAATCTTTATAAATTTGTAACAGTTCGAACGCAGTTTCCACGAAAGTTAAATGTTTGGATGGGGATACTAGGTAAAAATTAAATCGGTCCCTTTTATATTGAGGGTAATTTAAATAGTGTAAAATACTTGGATTTACTCTGACACCATATTGTTCCTGAGATACGGCGATTGGCAGGAACTCGATTCAACAATATTTGGTTTTAGCAAGATGAATGTTCTGTGCCTAATCGCGTGACTGTGTAGCACTTTTTAAATAAAACATTTCCGAACAGATTGTTATCAGGGAGAGGTACAATTCTGTGGATCAACAAATCTCGCACCTTGTGATTTTTTTTGTGGGGTTATTTAAAATCATAAATATACAGATTCAGGGATGAAATATCTAATAACTGAGATGAGCTGAAAGTGAAAATTTCAGAAGCCGTTTAATTTATTATTCTTAATATGTTTGCTGAAATAAGGCAAATATTTTGCGATCGCCTTGCCCAAGGAAGAGGTCTATTTGAACACCTATTGTGATGAAGTCACTAAATTTTATTTTTAATTCATTTTAAAACTGTATATTTTAATTAATTTCCGTGGAAGTACGCTTTAAAGGTCCCACATATGTTGAGTTCCCTAGTCATTGCTGGCTCGGAGTAGCTTAGCGAGCCCCCCCGTAGTTTAAAATATTTTCATTTGTACTGTAAAATCATATTCGTATTAAAAGACCGAATTTCATGCAAAATTATCTAAATTATTTGTCAAAGTGTGCAAGGGTCAGTTTTTGTTGTTATTAGTAGTAAATAGTCCGAAAACTGGTGATGGCTTTTCCTACTCCAAACTGTTCGAGGTGCAGCGCTTCAGCTGAAAAGGCATAACTAAGAGTGAAGCAAGAATTTTGAGCTCCTGTATTGCCGATTATTAACCAAGGTAGGCCTTTCTATGTAATTTGTTCCTTTCTTCTATACTAAATTGCCGTTCCCGTCTCGCCCTCTAGCTGAGCATTCAGTTTTTTATTAATTATTGTTAATTAAATTATCGCGATCTAGCATTGTCAAACCTTCCTTGGTTGAGCCATTAGCGGATCTCCTAAATCGGCTCTGATCCAGGAAGCTTTACAACCGACCGTCATGTATAGTATTCCTAGCTGTCGAGAGTAATATTTTTGCGAGACCCAGCCGAAGACCTCTAAAATTCACTGACCACGTGCAAACTTGATTTTTGTGTTAATTCTTTAAAACCGTCTCCGGTCAAATACCAAGTGTAGTACATTATTTCTATTCCTCGTAAAATTTCATTTCCCAGCAACGTAAACTTCAATATTATTTTTTTTTTAAACTTCCGTACAATTAGATCGTCGTGTATCATTGATTTACTAGTCTAAAAGGTTTTCTTTTACACAAAGAAGGCTCCAAAAATTCCGTTTTGACCATTTTGCGTGTCATAATCATTCAACCGTTATACTTTACTAATTTTGATTATTGGGAAATGTATTTTCCGTGTACCAAGAGCGTTGTAAATTTCCGCATAATTTAATTTTACTTGGTAGTTTCTTTTTTATTAAATCGCCTGCTTTATTAAACTTATTTGTTTTTGAAAATTAATTTTCCTTTTAGTAAGTTTATTTTCCTTATACAGGGCGAAGCATAATTCCTTCCTGAATTTTAAAACGTTTATTTATTTCAACTTATTTGTTTTTGAAAATTAATTTTCCTTTTAGTAAATTTATTTTCCGTATACAGGGTGGAGCATAATTGCTTCCTGAATTTTGAACCGTTTAGTTATTTCAACTTATTTGTTTTTTTAAATTAATTTTTGTTTTAATTAATTTATTGTCTGTATAATATAGGGGGAACATAATTGTTTCCTGAAATCTGAACCGTTTATTTATTTTTACTTATTTGTTTTTTTTTAAATTAATTTTAAATTATGTAAAAAAATATTTTTTGTATACAGGGTGGAGCATATTGGCTTCCTGAATTTTGAACCGTTTACTTATTTCAACTTATTTGTTTTTAATTTATAGTTAAAAAAAAAAAAACACCAACACTGAGATTAGAACCTAACTCTAGCCGCGTAGGTAAGCTAAATGTAAATATATCATCTTACCCACTGCGCTATTTCAACAACTGAAAAAATTATTTTAAATATTATGGTAAGAGCAAACCGAACACCTTGAAAATTTATAATTCATTCTAAGCCTTTATTTTTAGACAAAACTTAGGGTGGAGAAACCTAAATTTTATTTTAAACTTTCGAAAACTATTTATTTTGAAAACTTTTAAAAGAAAATTTTAAAAAAACATGTTCGCGCCATTCTGGATTAAATCTATGAATATTTTCTGCTTTTTGTTTTAATAAATATCTAGTAGTTTTAAATGATATGCTTTCCCACCTTTTTTTCTTAAACGTCTCTGTAGAGTGCTGCCTTATCGTTGCACAAATTTAAAGCTCTCAGTATTGTCAAGACATATAATATCACGTAGTATTCCCAATGGCACGCATATAAATACAATTTTATGTTAGAACATCCATTCGCTTTAGCAAGAGGTCCGGTTTCCTCTTAAAAAAAATCTAAATGTATATATTTAGTTTATCCTCTAAACATTTATAGAGATGCTGCAATAGGTTGTACAAAATAACCGGAAAAAGCCTATAATAACTAGATAGGAAAGTCATGTGTTGGACACATCAGATTTTTTTTTAAGTTGACCCTTAAAGATTATCTTACACTGACTTAACTAACTGAATATAAAATTTAGATAAATTTTAGAAGATTCTGAATTATCCACTATTGAAGTGTTTTTAAAAAATTGCAAATTGAATAATTGACGTTTTCCGCATGGCCATCAGAAAATGGCGGAAGTTGCCCGACAGTGAACTAGAACGAGCGATCCGTAACTTAATTATAAGGGAATGAGTTAATTGCTGCGGTTCGAAACATAGTTTCTGGGACACTGCATCGATAATCGTGTGTTCAATGTTTAATCTAACGTTGTTAGAGAAATTGGACAAATATTTTCACTGGAGCGTGAAATTTTAGTAGCTATCCTATAGGAAATAAAAATTTTTATTAGTAGGTGCCTAACTCATTAAATATAACTAAGTTTAGAATTAGTAATGATGATTGTAATGATGTTTATTGGGGCAAATAATATTTCAAGCGTTAAAAATAATGAATATAAATCTTTACTAGGTAACCTTATTTGAGAAAGCGATAAACCGTAATATTGTTTAAATTTGTAATAATTAAAATAAGAAATTAGCAACTAACTAAGTGTATAGGGGTAATTCGGGAGGTTTGGGACGGCGGGTGGTCTGGGACAATCAATTTAGGAATTTAAATTTACCGCGAAATACACACCGTAGGCATAAAACTGGACTTATTCACTTGTTTCCTTCAGTTGATTGTAGATGCGTGACGAGTGCACATTGTTTACAAATTTTATGAGAGTGTTTGCATTTCCAGGTGCTAATAGTAAGTAGTAGCATAAGCAATATTTTTCAAATGTTTTCAAAATACTTGTAGATAACGCGATCTTAGGTTGAGTAGTTTAGAGTTATGAATATTGGCTATGTTTGTGTATGGTTTGACTACAATAGTACCTCTGGTTTTCATAAAAATTAAAGGTGAATCAATTTGATATATACGGGGAGGACTGGGACATCGATCATTCGGGTGGTATGGGACGTGTCCCACTCCTCCTTGTAAATTGTTTTCGATTCAAATAAGCATTCAATTTTTTGTCAAGTGGCTATATGCTCGTATTGTCTTTTAAATAATCTTTCTAAATGGGAAAATCTTATTTACAGATTAAATATCTATGCAATACCTCGAAAGTGGCAGAAAAAATATCCAAACAGGGCCATTGCTAATGACTTTACACTGCAAGCAGTTAAAATGGTTTGTGACGATCAAAAGTCGATTAGACAAGTTGCTACTGCTCTTAACATCTCTAAATCAGCATTGGCAAGACATGTAAGCACATATACGAAATCAGAAAATAAAAACAACAACAACAAAATCTTATGGATCAAGTTAGGTCTCTGGCTTTCCAATCTGCTGACGCTCTACATCTAAATTTTCCAGATCCGTGGAAAGAAAAAGGCGTGGCTGGCAAGGATTGGTTTTACGGTTTTCGAGATAGGCATAAAGAGCTTTCGTTAAGAGCACCTGAGGCCACTAGCCTCTCTAGAGCCATGAGTTTCAATAAACATAATGTCGACTCCTTTTTAAACAATCTAAAAAAAATCTATGAGAAATGCAATATGTCCGCTGATCGTATATATAATTGTGATGAAACCGGCGTCACGACAGTCCACAAACCAACTAAAGTAATTGCCAAACGTGGACAAAAACAAGTTGGTCAAGTGACATCAGCAGAACGAGGACAACTAGTCACAGTCTTATTCATAATAAATGCAGCAGGAAACGATATCCCTCCAGTAACTGGTGACATAATGTTCGACATTATGCAACTGGTTGCATTAAGTTCACCATTTTGACACTTGCTGCGATTACAAAAAAAAATGTTACTTTATATGTCAAGTTTAAATGAAAATAAATTTTATTTACATCTGTACTTTACTGACCATCAGATTGTATTTTGACCTTCAACAAATTAAATACTCTAATTTATTTTTAATCTACCACTGGTTGAAAAAAAATATATATGCTCATTTATATTCGTTGACGTGGCCCAAATATTTGGCAAGGTTTGGCACGCTGACCTGATAAAGAAACTTGAAAAAATACTCACTAGACAATATATGTCGACATTCGTTGATTGTGTTTGACAGGTAGAATGTTTGGAGTGAAAAAAAAAGAAGGCATACTCCGAAATAAAAAAAAAATTAAGCAGGTCTTCCGCAGATGTAAACAAATTCATGATTTAACAGTTTGCCGTTGATTTTAGCTATTTCCTATACCAATTTAAATAATATTCGTATAATATCTGAAATTTAAATTATTGTCACACGGCAACCATAAATTCCAACTAATCCATTAAATTCCACTAACAACATCTGAACGATACGCGCGACCTCTAGCGTTTACCGCCTAAACTAATTTAAGTTCCTGAGGTCCTAGGTGTGTACGCCGTGGATCCGGTCCGCCATAAAGGGGCCTTATAAAGGGTATTTAACCGTTTAATTATCTTTAATTGGTGGCAATTCGTTGTGTATGGTTAACGTATTAATTCTCCAAAACTTGATAAACACCGTCAGATTCATAAGCGGCTGAGGAGTAACGAGATAGAGGGTTGGTTAGTTGTTGATGTTTGTTTACTTTTAGAATGTTATCTTACAAGTAGAGAAATATGTTGTTATTTTTGGTATTCTATTACTACTTACATTAAAGTGTGACTAGGACGTTTAGAGAAATATTATGAAAATACATCTAATGTTTAGCCTTTGCATTTTCTTTTTAGGTTAAGTCTGGCAACGATGTTGCATAACAGAGCAAAAGCTTTGTAAATTGTTGTTAAATAACTTCACATCACATATATTGTCTACGAGACAGAATAGTTTAGTTTGTGAATTCCGTGCTCAGTACATATTATTTTCTTAAAAAAACAGTTAAAAAACATACAGTCCATTAAAACAATATTTATTTTTGATATGCAAAAAGAACGAAATCATAGCAACTAATGCAAATGTTATTAAAAAAAAAAAATAAATTAAAAATCATAAAAATAGTTAAAGACCGTTGGATATTTGTGCACAAGAATACCGTGGATTAATAAAAAGTTATAGACAGCCAAAAAAACAGTAATATAGATTCTAAGACAGTTATACACAAACATAATTATTAGAAGAAGATTGTTTGAACCATATAAAGAAAAGAAATAGATGACGAGCATTATAGGACAAGATGAAGATAAAATTGACAACCCTGTTATCGGAATCCCTATAGTAGACATGCAGTAAATTATGGAAAAAACCAAATAATAATAGACTCCTTCATTTACCCGCGACACCTAAAATAAAAATTATTTTTGGTAATAAGCAAAGATTTTATGTACAAATTTCACAAAACAATACCGAGCAAGATATTATTGACTTTATTAAGGAGTATCTACATTGCTCCAGGAGTAGAATATTATTTATATTTTGAGGGAAGATCTCTCTATGAACCTTTTTCAGTTTGTTTACAAAAACACTTTAAATCATCCTTAGTAAAATTTAGGAAATGCAATAAACAATTAATAAATGTTATCGATAAAACAGACATACTTCAAACTATAAAAAATTATCATGAAGGAAAAACAAACCATCGTGGTATTGAAGAAACTTTAAATCGTATAAAAGACAAGTACTATTGGCCCAATATGAAAAAATCAATACAGTCATTCATTAATGATTGCGAAACTTGCCAACAATGCAAATATGATAGGCACCCTGTAAAAATGCAAATCAATCTCACCCCTACTGCAACTAAACCATTTGAAATAGTACATATTGATACTTTTACTTTTGAAGAATCAAAATTTTTGACAGTTGTAGACAGTTTTTCCAAATATGCTCAAGCCTATTATTTAAACGTGGTTGTAGGTACAGAAGTAGCAGATAATTTAATAAAATTCTTTTCCCATCATGGCATACCTAAACAAATAATTTTAGACAACGGTACAGAGTTCAAAAACTCAGTTTTAACAGAATTATTAGGACTTCATAAAATTAAATACGCTTTTGTTCCCCAGATCATCCTGAATCTAATGAAATAATAGAAAGATTCCATTCTACAATAAGTGAGCATTTACGCTTACTAAAAACTCAAGGTTTTTCAGATACTCCAATTAAAAATAAAATAATCTATGCAATTTTAGCATATAATAATACCATTCATTCTGCAACGAAATTAAAACCCATTGACATTATTAACGGACATATTACTGACAATGAACCATTTAATATAGATATAGATTATGTAAATCAACACAAAAGACGAACAAAAATATTATACACTAAAATAAATGAACTCTTAAGAGAAAATAAAAAAGACTATGTCGAAAAAATTAATACTAATTAAGACTCCAAAATATTTGAACCTTACCCCACTGCGTATATTCAAAATACAAAAAGACAGAAAAGTGCTAATAAATTTCAAAAACCAATTGCTATTAAATCAGTTAATAAAATACGAAAAACTGTAACCACTTCAAAACATGGCAAAATACACATGAGTTATATTAAACGCCCACTGAAAAGACTTTATTCTTTCGATAACTAAATTTTATCTTTTCAGATTACCTGGTATACTAGGACTACCAGATACCATAACATTAAAAAAATTAAGTGAAAATCCTGGATTTTTACCCTTAAAACTTGGCAATGCAAAAGTAATTAAATATTATCATTCAAAAATTTATTATTATGATTTAAATCATTTACTTAACGAAATCGATGGACTAAAAACTAAATCTAAAAATATAACTAAGTCAGTTTAACAAAATAAAGATTATAGGACAGAAAATTCAAATTATTTCAAATAACTACACTTTTTAGAAGATAAAACAGAAATTGGATTAAATGAAATTATACCGCATCCCCAAAGAATAAAAAGAGGATTAATAAATAGAGTAGGTTCTATACTTAAAGCAATCACTGGAAATATAGATGCCAGTGATGGAGAACATTACGAGAAACTGATTGAACAGCTTCAATCAAATCAAAATAAACTAAAAGACTCTATTAAAACTCAAAATTCATTATCAATATCGCTAATAGATAAATTCAATAAAACAGTAAAAACAATGAAACATAATCAAGATTTATTAGCTAGTAAAATTGATACAATAACCATATTGGTACAAGACTATTTAAATGGGAAAATAGTATTTATATAAAAGATAAAATTATCCAAATTATTAATATGTATGAGTTATTAAATTCAATACTGCAAGATATTGAAAATTCGATATCATTTGCACAACTTGGAGTATTACATCCCAGCATAATTACAATTAAAGATTTGTTCAGAATTTTGGAAACCGTATTTAAAGATTATAATAAAAAGAAATACCAGTTAGTTTAAGCTTAAGTAATGTATTATTTCTGCAAAATATTATAAAAATATCCTGCTTTCCTTCTAATAATAGAATAGCGTATATATTGCATATTCCAATAACTATACCTGTAGATTTAACCCTATATAATTTATATCCTATACATATTTTGAGGTCAGTTTAAGGCGATTAACCCGGAAAATAAATATGTTGTACAAAATAAATTGTACTATGCTTATTCGAGTAACTCCTGCACCAAGATGTCAAGCCAAAATTACATTTGTGACCCAACCAGTCTCATAAAAATAAACCAGAACAGCTCCTGCGAGATCCAACTTCTAAACTACGAAACCACCTTTACATGCCTACGAGTATCCATAGCCGTATCACGAGGTTAGAACAAACGAATCAATGGATTTTGGTTCTACCCAAAGAAATTACGCTAATCCTTAAATGTAATTCTCAAGAAGAAATAATTAAGCTGTTTGGAACCTCCCTAGCAGTAGCTCGCACAAATTGTCAAATTACTACTGAGGAAGAAACCATTGTTAATGCTGAGTCAAATTCATTCGAAAATCAACTTATTCTATTTCCAAAAATGGACGACCAAATTACCGAAATAGAATGGTCCACTCCCAATGTGAAATTTCAACCCATTAATCTAGATAACCTTCAAACTCTACGAGAAAACATAATTCAAAATCAATCAAATTTCGAATCCAAAACCATTCCATATGTACCAAGCCCATGGACTATTATATTAGTTTTCATCCTTATCTTCTGGCTTTTAAAAAAATGGAAAAACTTAAAGAAAATCCAAGAGGGACAAAAGAAAGTTTCAACCTACAAGATGTCCATCTTCCTCATTAGCTCTCGGAACCTGGATCTTCAGGGGGAGGAGTTATATCATTCATACTATATATAAAATATACCATTTTGCAAAGTTAGCATTTTAGAATAGTTGTTTATATAAAAGTAGTTTAATCATTAATAAGAAAGTTCCTAGTTAGCATTCAAACCATACACATCTATATTTTTTATATTTTTAGTAAAATAAAACTTTTTAAAAAATCATTTTCGGTTCGAGATTTCATTTCTCGGGTGTAGAAAAAGTTTATTTTACAATTTGAAATGAAAATTAGACTGTCTGGCTGATAATAATAATATTGTCTAGAATATTCCTCATAATTGTAAGCAATGCCCACCGCCACCTGTGGAAAAAAAGGTTCTCTAATTTGAAGATAATCAAAAATAATTTATGGACTAAATAGCGTACATTAATTTTGACTAATCTGCCTATTTGACTAGAACAAGAAATGATTGATGCAATAGAGGTCGATAGGGCTATTAAAAAGGTAGCAACAAGACAGGCTAGGAAAATTAAATTATCATTTTCAAAATATTATTCATTTTTATTTCTAATATATTATATTATGTAAAATAATACTCAATTTTTGTTTTATTTTTAATTCACAATAAAGTTAATGATAAATATGGTTTTTAATGAACAAACTATTTATTATTATAATATTTAGTAATTTGGATAATAATTTTTATGATATTCGACTAATAATAAATATTCTTGAACTAATAATCTTTTTGGATAATAATTGATTATTATAAGATTACCAGTATGTGCTTTTACCATTAAATATTTTTTTCTACTTTTTAGTATTGAAAAGTATTGGAAAAAAAGACATTTTATTAAAAATTCAATGGGAGAGGAGGCGGCAAGCAGTTGAATGCCCTCTACAGTTTAAATAATTTTAAAAATTGTTTAGGAACTTCAAAAAATTATTTTATGCTGGTTATCGGGTCATATAACCGATATTTTTTTTGAAACCGATTATTTATGTACTTTAAGACCATTAAAAAGGAAACTTTGTTGCCATTAACTTTCATCTCTCGGACTATGTCACAATCTGCTTTCGAAACGTTGAGAAACTACTCTTTTACTGCATGCACTAAAAGTTACTACGACTCTAAGTAGAATCATACATTTACTTCTTTGAAAATTTTCTTTAAAACAAATTGAGAAGCAAAAATCGAATTGCTTAACTCTCTAACTTACGATTTTGTCAAAACTTTCTAACGACCCTCAACTTTAAAAGTAATTATAAAAGCGCCAAACCAGGCCAATTTGGTATTAACTTAATATTCTGAATAAATGCTAAACTGATTTGTATAGAAAAAGTTTGGGTAAAATATTATTTCAAATAATATTCGCTTTTCCACTAGATGGTTAGTTGAAGCCAATAAAAAAAAGATGTTAACACATGTTTTTTCTAATATGCACTTCAAACAGATTTATATTCATATTTGCAAATAGTTTTTAAGTAGTTACATATAGGATTTTTAATAAAAAAAGGTGCACGTCAGGTATAATGAATTTAAGAATTAAATTGCGGAAAATATTTGAGTACAAGAATGAAAATTATTGTTAAAATATTTGAGTATTTTAGTAAATCTCATATTCAGTAATGGTTATGTGTCTCACAATTGAATATATTTCACAGTTGGTCCAGTGGATAAAGTGGATGATTGTTATAATGTATAAATATAAAAATATAATAATAAATACATATAAATTAAGGCAACCAACAGCTGTAGACTGATATTGCTGCTCCCCTTCATCTTTAGGGTTATTGAAACATGTATACATAATAGACTAATCATTTAAGCATCAAGAATCTACTGACAATTTACGTATCGAGAGAGAACATTGGCGATCAAATATACCGGTGTGTTTGATAATTAAACAAATAAAAATTATTGTGGTTAATTGGTGACGTTATTTCCATAGTATTATTCCTGCGGGGAGAATTAAATATAAGAGCTACATTATTAAGTGTTGTGTGCAAATTTTGTATCTTAAAAATATAAAAATTCCAGTGATGTGTTATGTAGATGGCTGCAACAATAAACAAAAACTGGAAAAATATTTTTTTTTGATGCCTGAGAGAGAAAAATAACTTATAGTTGCAGATTCGGTTTCGATAAAAGTTTAATGATTTTTTTAGATATTAAAAGTGGAAACGCGCGTTGGGATTTGTAGGTACATATAAATATGCCAATTTAACCCCAAAAAAATGTTGTGGTAGAATACAAATTTGCGATTAGCACTTTCCTGAAGGGAGTTATATAAAACGTAATTTAAAAACTCATCATCAATAATATAATGCTATTTCCTCATCGACTGTTGAAAAAATAGTAAGTTCCTAATTATAAATATTAAATGGTTTTGTATTTTCTGTTTTATAAATTGGTGTACTTAAAGTTTGTTTTATTTTTTAATTAAAATATTTGGCATCTCATGTCAATTTTTATTCTCGTTTTGTGTTCCTAAAATTCCAAACCTAATAATTAAATGAATTTTATATGCTTATTTAAGGTAGATTTAACTAATTTTTATTTGCTGAATATCTGATAATTCGGACAATTCTATAATTGCTGGAAGCATTTAAAAATTTTAAACATGTGGAGGATGGGCTACCACGCGGCACTAAGCCCCTACTAGGTTTAATGTGCATCCTCCTAAAATAACAGGCACCTCCTAGCTCGTGAGCCAGCCCAGCCTACACATTTAATATAGTTAACAATGTCGCCAAGAGGTGCTTCTTTTATATCGGCCAGTGTTGGCCGATACTCGCCAAACACAAATCTTCTATGAAATGAAAAGGTCGGGCAATAGTAGAAGACATGCTCCATGGTCTGATCTTCTTTCTTTTGCTGCTATGTGTATCCCAGAGGGCTTTGTTTGAATTACATGTGCACTATTGCTTACAGCTCATTTTATATTCAGGTTTAGGGATATGTAGTATATTCCACATCCTAAACCCTATTCTGTTTAAGAACCGTCGGTGTAGATATAAATCATTCCTGCCACTTTCGGCTCTCCTATTTGTTGTTTTATAACTTTATATAGCTTATGGAAGATATATCTCGGTGAAATGGAATCCATGTTTATTTGAGGCAGTGGGAGCGTATCGAGCGCCTTTTCCCAAAAACTGCTTCTTGCCTCACTATATCCTATATCAGATTCTATTCCAACTATGCAAAGGCATGTTATTATCATCAAAGCAACCTACATGATGTAACAATCAAGAGAAGTGAGACTAAGAATGACTTTCATGGCTGTGGTCGGTGTGGTTTTCGTGGCCCCTGTTGAAACGTGTGGTTCTTTGAATTTGTTCTAGCTTGCGGATAGCTGTCAATTTTTGGGTTTTCGGTACTTAGATTACTGCGTTGTATGTTATCATAAGTCCTATGATGGCTTAATTTTTTCATAAAAAAAAAATAGTTGTATTATTGTAGATTATTAATCTTTACACCTACTTTAATATTTTAGATGATGTAAGAGACCACAAAGACGCCTCTATTCAAACAGAAAAAAGTAATAATTTCACCCTTTTGCGCATTTTAGTCCTTCGCCTTGGATCCAACGCTGACGACGCATAAAATTACAGTCATCACTTTAAGAAAGTTATGTTCGTGTAGTTTCTGTATTAAATAGTTAAAACGTTATATTTTTTTACCTAAAAATATACATATATGTTTATTTACTTAACTTTGCTAGACTTTGCATGTAGTTTCTGTGTTTGAAACTAGAACGTTATATCTTTTACTTAAAGATATACATATGCATATTAATATTTAATTACTTGACTTTGCTAGATTTTAGGTACTAGATATGTAGTTTTAGAGAAACACCTATACCATAATATTTTGTGTCACATTTTCTTTTTTAACTAGGTTTATTTTGTTATTTTGCAATTAAGGGGAAATCACTTAATCTATTTAACTGGTTGATAACACGTTTTGTTTTGTATTACTTACTGTTTATTTGAAGAGGGAAAAATAGTTAATTTTGGTGAAGTGCAATAAAGAAGTGTAAGTTAGACTTAATATAACGAAATTAATGTTATATTACATAAGTTTTAAAATTTTTTGCTTCCCATATATTTTGATACCGTGCATTCAAAAAAAAATTACAGGAAACATTTAACATGGCTTTATTATAATATGATTTATTTATAATTTAAATTTTTTTTAATTAATTTTATTACGAAATAAAAGTCAAACAATTTTTAAAAGATTGCTTCTTGTTCTTTCATTCATCTAAAAGCATGCGAAATATTAAGGAGAACATGTTTCTTTGGTAACAAATTAATTTACCTCCTTTTAAAAAATACTTTATACATTTAATATATAACATTTATTTACCAATCAAGCTCTAATTTGTTTTTTTTTATATCATTAGTAAAGCTATCATAATCAAAATTAACAAATAGGTCAACTAATATTATTAATAATTTGAAGATACTTAATTAAATACTGTAATGAGTGCATTTCACGTTTTCTAAAACAGAAAATATTTGCAATTTAATTAAATTTAATATTTGCATTTGCAAAATAATATTTTGAATATAATTAACAGTGGCAATAAATACATTGGTTCTTTTGTTTTAATCAAAATTAAATTCAAAATTAATAATGATCATTATCAAATATATTTTTTACTTGGGATACTACCAGTCGAAATATTCAATTTAATTAAAAAAACTCTGTAATTATCGCGTGCAAAACTCTAAAATATTATCCATTAATATACAAAGTGTGTCAAAATCGATAGGACCCAAAGTTGTTCAAAAAGTTATTTATGGTCGCCTCTACTCTTGCTTATGTAGGAGAAAATGAAAGATTTTTGTATTTCAAGTGTGCAGAGAGGAAATTGTCGTAATACAATTCCACTTTATTTAATAAAAGTTGGTGATTAGGCCATCATCAGGACTCTTAAATGATTAACTCTAACAGATTATAATACTTATGTCTGCGCCGTTTTTATATTGTCAGATTATTTTCGTTTTTTTTTTTCAGCGCATTCCAGGAAGTCTCAATTAACTCGATTAACCATGTAGAAGCTGCCAGATCGTACCTGTAGTATATTTACCTATTAAGATTAAACAACTTGTTAAAAATAAAAAATAAAAAATAAAATATAACATAACCTGATATGACTTCTTTTGGCGGGAGTCATGTTTTTTGGTAAAATAAAGCTATAGTTATAACAAATATTTATATTTACAACCGGCTTCAGGACATTATAAATTATGACGACGTGAATAATCTTTAGAAAATAGTATAGGTAAGAAATTTCTTTTTTATTAGTTGCAAAAGTGCGAGCGTAACTTGTCCTCGTATCTTCTATTTTTGTCGAGAACGGGAACTATCGTGAACGAAACGCCTAATGGTGAGGGTCGGCCGACACTAATGAGGAAGATTGCGATAGTAAACAGCAGTATTTGTCGGCTGAACTGTTTAAAACAAGAATAGTATTTTTTTAAACATTAGAATAATATTAAGTGTAAGGGTTAAAGAAAAGGTCCTTTATTTCTCACAAGTCAATTTAATTGGCGACCGGTTTCGAAGTTGTCACTTCATCATCAGGCACACCTTAATGGAATGTCAAGGAGTCAGTTGTAATAAAAACAATTATAAAAGCATGAACGGACTTTAACATATACAAAATAACAGAAAAAACACAAAAGAAAGTTAAACAATAACCTTGACTCACCTTGACTAATTCCATAAAGGAAGCGCTACAAAAAGTTTAACAGAACGAGTTAAAAAAGTCATGTGTAATAAGTATTTTTTTAAAAAATTTTAATGTAGGTTAGGTTAAACCACCAGATGTCTGTTTGAATAAAATAATTAATTAAAACACATTTAAGACAATTATTAACTAAACAACACAAAATAGTTTTACAAGCACAAACAGTTTAAAATTTTTTAAGGATATAATGTTAATTGCTGAAAGTAAAAAGTAAAAAAGTAAAAATTATCAGACTGTCAAGACATCTATCTAGATTTTTAACGAATCAATGCAGTAAACTGTAAATTTTAAATTAGCGGATAAATAGTGTACTAACGAAGGTGTTATTTACTGAAAGTGAGTATAGGTGGCGGTGGCAAAATTTATTGAAAGTAAAATATATTAAACTGCTTCCTGGATTATACGGTCTCTTAAAAATACATAAGTCGGATGTTTATGATGAAATGCCAATAAGGCATGTGGTGTCCTTCGTCAATTCCCCAACATATTACACCTCAAAATGGCTTAATGATATTCTTAAAGAACACAACAAGGATTATTTTGTTCATGCAGTAAAGAACAGTGTACAATTGATAGAAAAAATCAAAGATGTTCATGTCACTGACACAGATTACTTAGTTTCGTTAGATGTATCAAACCTTTTTACTAATGTACCTATCCCAGAGGTTTTAGAATACATCAAATCTTACTTGTCTTTATCTACCTTACCAGATGTAGAACTGTTGGAACTTATGAACTTATTAACAATTAGTCTTGAACAAAACTTCTTCCTCTTTAATAATGAAATTTTTACACAGACAACAGGATTAGCTATGGGTTCGCCTTTATCTCCTATACTTGCAGACATCTTTATGCATAATTTTGAGAATAACAATATATTAAACAACAATCCTTTTTGCTCAGCTATTAAATTCTATCATAGATATGTTGATGACATACTGATACTATGGACTGGTGATCTGGATAAGTTAAATAACTTCCTAAATTATATAAACACCATACATAGTAACATCAAATTTACATTAGAGATAGAAAACAACAAATCTATCAACTTCCTTGATTTAACTATATCCCATTGTACAGATCTTAAGTTGGAATTTAACATATTTAGAAAACCTACTCACACAGGGGTTGTTATTGATAATTTATCCAATCACCCAGTTACACATAAGTTAGCAGCTTTTAATTGTTACTTGGAACGTCTTCTGAAAGTACCACTATCAGTAGATAACTTTAATAAAGAAGTCAATGTTATCAAACAAATTGCTAATAGTCACAATTATGATCAGAACTTAATAGATAAAATGCTTCATAGAAAACAGAATAAACGTAATCAGAACAATAGTTACATAATTGACCCCCTTCCCAATATTGAAGCAGATAATCGTAAGTATGTTTCACTTACTTTTATTGGAAAATTCTCATATCGTATAGCCAACTTGTTCAAAGATTCCTTCAGAATTAGCTTTAGAACGTCCAACTCGATCAGTAACCTTTTTGTTAGGAATAAGGATAAGATTGATCCTATGGATCAGTCTGGTGTTTACAAACTAACTTGTTTGAACTGTCCATGCTCATATGTGGGAAGGACCTTTCGTAATTTTAAAATACGCCTGAAAGAGCACACACGCTGTCTTAACACTAACACTACTGGTTTTTCTCACTTTGCTGCTCATTTGTTAGACACTGGTCACGATTTTGATTCTAGCATTGGCTTCGACATTTTGCATATGACTTCTAATAAATTCCTTCTGAATAACTTTGAGAACCTGGAAATTTTAAAAAATATTAAATCTGTCCCCCCCCCTTCAGCTCTCTGAATGCACAAATTCAATTTATTAGTACCCCAACGTTCTCTGCGCTTATTTAAATTATTTTCAGACTTTTACCCCCACTCATTTGATCTTCAGTCAGTTACTTACCACAATTAACTCTCCCAATTTAGATTTTCTTTCCATTAATTTTTGCCCATTCGCATCTTATTAAAATTTTTTAGCTTATTCAAATTCTCCCACGTGGTTGTCATACGCCAAAATTTGACTTTTCTTTTTTGACATTCGTACTGTCAACCTAGTTTCCGTTTCCTGTAACAGTAATTTTTCTTTTGATTATCTGCTTCAAATTTCCCTTTTACATATGAATTTTCATATTTTCTTGTTTAGTGTTCTAATTTTCTTGTTAGTATAAAAAATTTTTTTGCTTTCTCATTCTCAGTTTAATATATTTTACTTTCAATAAATTTTGTCACCGCCACCTATACTCACTTTCAGTAAATAACACCTTCGTTAGTACACTATTTGTCCGCTAATTTAAAATTTACAGTTTACTGCATTGATTCGTTAAAAATCTAGATAGATGTCTTGACAGTCTGATAATTTTTACTTTTTTACTTTTTACTTTCAGTAATTAACATTATATCCTTAAAAATGTTTAAACTGTTTGTGCTTGTAAAACTATTTTGTGTTGTTTAGTTAATAATTGTCTTAAATGTGTTTTAATTATTTATTTTATTCAAACAGACATCTGGTGGTTTAACCTAACCTACATTAAAATTTTTTTAAAAAATACTTATTACACATGACTTTTTTAACTCGTTCTGTTAAACTTTTTGTAGCGCTTCCTTTATGGAATTAGTCAAGGTGAGTCAAGGTTATTGTTTAACTTTCTTTTGTGTTTTTTCTGTTATTTTGTATATGTTAAAGTCCGTTCATGCTTTTATAATTGTTTTTATTACAACTGACTCCTTGACATTCCATTTAGGTGTGCCTGATGATGAAGTGACAACTTCGAAACCGGTCGCCAATTAAATTGACTTGTGAGAAATAAAGGACCTTTTCTTTAACCCTTACACTTAATCCCTACTACTCACATATGGCTACCCTCACTCCAAATTAGAATAATACTTTGAAGCCAATAAACAGTGAAAAACAGCTGTTTTGTTAACACTTATAACTCAAGTTTATCGTATATTAAAAAAAAATTGTGACTCAGTTTTGCTCAAAGCAAGGTCATTCGCAGAGTTAATAGAACTGTTAGTATGTAACTACAAATAAGTGTCTTTCGAAAAAGAATCTCATTCAATAATTCAAGATAATTATTTGATAGAAATGGTAAATAACAAACACATTTAAAAAATCGGCCAATTCTTGATCATCTTTGTCAAAAGGCAGAAACCAAGTATTTGTCTGAATTGTACGAAATTGTTGCCCTCAGTAAAGAATTGGTTTTAAAAGACTCAGGGAAAGTGGAGGAGGTTAATAAAATTCAAAAAGTTTATAAAAAGGTTGATTAAAAAACAGTTACCAGTAAAATGATGGAGATTCAAAATACTTCCAGTTATTTCAATTGTTTTACCTACAACAAATCTGGTCATAGTTTGGAAAGGTGTAAGTTCAAGAAGTATATCCGTAGAACAACGAGCTATATTGTTGCGGTATGCAGAGTGTAATGAGTTAGAAAAGTTAAATATAATAGATATGTTCAGTTTACGACGCATGAACCAAGATCGTATATTTGCAAAGGTTTTTCTGAATTGGATACAGGAGATGGAGTGAGCTGTATGCCATATCAAAAGTATTTTAAAGGTAGGCAGTTGTCAGATAACACTATTAAATTGAAAACGTATAATGGATCTAATATTACACCTAGTGGTAAACTACAGGTAGGGGTAGACATTAACAGTTTAATAAAAATGTTATTTTTTTGTTGTAAAAAAGGATGTAGGTCGTTATTAGGAAAGGATTTGTTAAATATATTGATTTTAGATTTTTCAAAATTATTTGATTGTAAAGAAATTGATTGATTGTTTTACTATTCAAGTCAATTCCAAAGTGCATAATTTGTTAGAAGATTCCCTTGAAATTGACATAATACCAATCTTTTGCAAACCACGACCCATACCATATGCAAACAGAGATGAGGTAAAAAAAGGAAACTGATAGGCTAATAAAATTAGACGTTATTAAAAAAGTAGATAATTCTCAGTAGGGTACACCTTTAGCAGTAGCTATAAAACCTAATGTCAAAGACATTCCAGTATGTGCTAACTTTTCAGCAACAATTAACAATTATTTATCAGATGTAAATCACCCTTTATCGTACTATTTAAAATAAAGACATTAGCTAGATCCCATTTATAGCAGATGTTGAAAGTCTAGTAAAAAATATAATGTATGTGTTATACAAAGACCAGACCCACCGACAGGTATTCTGTGAATGCAGGAAACTATACCGTTGCAAAGAGTGCATGCTCATTTTCTGTGTTCATTCTTTGGTAAAATAATTTTAGTAATAATAGATTCGTTTTCTAAAAGGCCTGAACTTACATAATGTCAAGAGTTTCAGATACTAAAAAAACAATAGAAAAATTTAGACAATATATGGCAAGATTTGGACTAATTGTACTGTTGCATACTAAAAATGGTACTGAATTTAAATTCAAAGAATTTTCTCAATTTTTATCCAAAAATGTTATGCATTCAGTGCATCATCCGTTCAGTAATGGGCAGGTTAAAAAACAGAATCATTTAAGATTAAATTAGAAAAAAAAATGCAGGATGACCCCAATAGTAATGTTAGTTTTGATAAATCGTTTTTCTTTATTTATAGGAATATAAATTATATTTCAACAGGAGTTCCTTTGTACTTTGATTTTAAATTTTAACCTTAGATTAGATTTATTAAGACAAATAATTGTAAAAAATTACTACCCAGAAAACTAAGTATAAAGTTTAAGGTGGGGGATGTGGTATATTGCAGAGACTTCAGGAATCCCAATAAGAAAAATTGGGCCAAAGCCATAATTGGTGAAGTTGTAAGTGATCTTGTATTATTTGTGTAAATTGTATGATGTAAACTCCTGAAGCAGCTCTAAAGTGAGAAATTTTTAATATTGTTTCTAATATTATCTCTAATATTGTTTCTATTATTGTTTCTAATATTGTTTTTAATATTGTTTCTAATATTGTTTCTAATATTGTTTCTAATATTGTTTCTAATATTGTTTCTAATATTGTTTCTAATATTGTTTCTAATATTGTTTCTAATATTGTTTCTAATATTGTTTCCAACATTGTTTTTAATATTGTTTCTAATATTGTTTCTAATATTGTTTCTAATATTGTTTCAAATATTGTTTCTAATATTGCTTCTAATATTATTTATAATATTGTTTCTAATATTGTTTTTAACATTGTTTTTAATATTGTTTCTAATATTGTTTCTAATAGTGTTTCTAATATTGTTTCTAATATTGTTTCTAATATTGTTTCAAATATTGTTTCTATTATTGTTTCTAATATTGTTTCTAATATTGTTTCTAACATTGTTTTTAATATTGTTTCTAATATTGTTTCTAATACTGTTTCTAATATTGTTTCTAATATTGTTTCTAATATTGTTTCTAATATTGTTTCTAATATTGTTTATAATATTGTTTATAATATTTTTTCTAATATTTTTTCTAATATTTTTTTTAATATTATTTATGATATTGTTTCTAAGATTAATTATAATATTGTTTCTAATATTGTTTTTAACATTGTTTTTAATATTGTTTCTAATATTGTTTCTAATAGTGTTTCTAATATTGTTTCTAATATTGTTTCTAATATTGTTTCAAATATTGTTTCTATTATTGTTTCTAATATTGTTTCTAATATTGTTTCTAACATTGTTTTTAATATTGTTTCTAATATTGTTTCTAATACTCTTTCTAATATTGTTTCTATTATTGTTTCTAATATTGTTTCTAATATTGTTTCTAACATTGTTTTTAATATTGTTTCTAATATTGTTTCTAATACTGTTTCTAATATTGTTTCTAATATTGTTTCTAATATTGTTTCTAATATTGTTTCTAATATTGTTTATAATATTGTTTATAATATTTTTTCTAATATTTTTTCTAATATTTTTTTTAATATTATTTATGATATTGTTTCTAAGATTAATTATAATATTGTTTTTAATATTGTTTCTAATATTGTTTCCAATATTGTTTCTAATATTGTTTCTGATATTGTTTCTAATATTGTTTCTAATATTGTTTCTAATATTGTTTCTAATATTGTTTCTAATATTGTTTCAAATATTGTTTCTAATATTGCTTCTAATATTGTTTATAATATTGTTTCTAATATTGTTTTTAACATTGTTTTTAATATTGTTTCTAATATTGTTTCTAATAGTGTTTCTAATATTGTTTCTAATATTGTTTCTAATATTGTTTCAAATATTGTTTCTATTATTGTTTCTAATATTGTTTCTAATATTGTTTCTAACATTGTTTTTAATATTGTTTCTAATATTGTTTCTAATACTGTTTCTAATATTGTTTCTAATATTGTTTCTAATATTTTTTCTAATATTGTTTCTAATATTGTTTATAATATTTTTTCTAATATTTTTTCTAATATTTTTTCTAATATTTTTTCTAATATTATTTATGATATTGTTTCTAAGATTAATTATAATATTGTTTTTAATATTGTTTCTAATATTGTTTCCAATATTGTTTCTAATATTGTTTCTGATATTGTTTTTAATATTGTTTCTAATATTGTTTCTAATATTGTTTCTAATATTGTTTCTAATATTGTTTCTAATATTGTTTCTAATATTGTTTCTAATATTGTTTCTAATATTGTTTCTAATATTGTTTCTAATATTGTTTCTAATATTGTTTCTAATATTGTTTCTAATATTGTTTCTAATATTGTTTCTAATATTGTTTCTAATATTGTTTCTAATATTGTTTCTAATATTGTTTCTAATATTGTTTCTAATATTGTTTCTAATATTGTTTCTAATATTGTTTCTAATATTGTTTCTAATATTGTTTCTAATATTGTTTCTAATATTGTTTCTAATATTGTTTCTAATATTGTTTCTAATATTGTTTCTAATATTGTTTCTAATATTGTTTCTAATATTGTTTCTAATATTGTTTCTAATATTGTTTCTAATATTGTTTCTAATATTGTTTCTAATATTGTTTCTAATATTGTTTCTAATATTGTTTCTAATATTGTTTCTAATATTGTTTCTAATATTGTTTCTAATATTGTTTCTAATATTGTTTCTAATATTGTTTCTAATATTGTTTCTAATATTGTTTCTAATATTGTTTCTAATATTGTTTCTAATATTGTTTCTAATATTGTTTCTAATATTGTTTTTAATACTGTTTTTAATACTGTTTCTAATATTGTTTCTAATATTGTTTCTAATATTATTTCTAATATTGTTTCTAATATTGTTTCTAATATTGTTTTTAATATTGTTTCTAATATTGTTTCTAATATTATTTCTAATATTGTTTCTAATATTGTTTCTAATATTGTTTCTAATATTGTTTCTAATATTGTTTCTAATATTGTTTCTAATATTGTTTCTAATATAGTTTCTAATATTTTTTCTATTATTGTTTATGATATTGTTTTTAATATTGTTACAAATATTGTTACAAATATTGTTTCTAATATTGTTTCTAATATTTTTTCTAATATTGTTTATGATATTGTTTTTAATATTGTTACAAATATTGTTTCTAATATTGTTTCTAATATTGTTTCTAATATTGTTTCTAATATTGTTTCTAATATTGTTTCTAATATTGTTTCTAATATTGTTTCTAATATTGTTTCTAATATTGTTTCTAATATTGTTTCTAATATTGTTTCTAATATTGTTTCTAATATTGTTTCTAATATTGTTTCTAATATTGTTTCTAATATTGTTTCTAATATTGTTTCTAATATTGTTTCTAATATTGTTTCTAATATTGTTTCTAATATTGTTTCTAATATTGTTTCTAATATTGTTTCTAATATTGTTTCTTATATTGTTTCTAATATTGTTTCTGATATTGTTTCTAGTACTGTTCCTAATACGAATGGAATGAACCTGTGGCTGAAGCGCTACCTTCAACGATCCAAGTAACAAAAATTTAGTCAAAAGTTAGGTTAATAAACGAATAAACAAATAAACCTCCGAATAGGCTTAACTTATTAGGGGGTATTGTAGTATATAAACCGATTAAAATTAGGCCAACTGTTAGGAATAGAAAAGAAGAAGAAATATAACAGCCTGGTATAATTTGTATTGGCACAAGCCGCATGTATTTTGTTAAAATAAAGCTGTAAGTAGTTAAAGCAACATTTATAATTAGTTACTTGCTGCAAGACATCACAGTATGAGAATGACTGCGTGTTATTCTCGTTCTTCAAAGCGCCTTCCAAAAATTCTCGTTTCGCTCAATTTATAAAGTAAAAGTTGTTGGATCGTAAGAGAATGACTGCGTTGTTGCTATTACTATATTGTTGCGATGTTTAGGGTTTTAAATTACTCCATCAAAATCTTTGTTTCTTAAACCTTGTTTATAATGATCCGGTTGGAAAACGCTGCACAACACTATTGGATCTGCTTTCGCACATTATTCTGCTCTAGCAACAATAAAACACACTTAACTCGCTTTTTGTTTTAACTTTTTTAAAAATAAATAATTTTGACGTTCGGTGACTACGGCGTCAGATTAGTTTCACAAAAACAAAAAATCCCAATTTATTACTATAAATTGGATCGAAAAATATATAAGTATAGTACAACGCTTCCAATGCTTTAAACGTACATGGACTCCAACTCTCCGAGATATACCCATAACCATATAAAGTTATAACAAACAAATAGCCGGAAGTTGCAGGTACGATTCATAACTACACCGATAGTTCTAAAACAAAATAAAGCTCAGGATTTGGAATATACTCCAGATGCTTTAAATTAAACATAGAAAGGGTTGTGCGCAATAGTGCCAATGTAGTTCAAACCGAGCTTACAGAGATTCTTATTGCAAAGAAATTACCAGAAATAATAACACTGGAAGGAACATGCCCATCCATACAGATAGCAGACAAAGAATACTCATCCTGGACAGACCACGATTTTGTGGTAATATTAAGATGTATCAAAGGTCACACCACATCAGAAGGTAACCGTCTTGCTGATTTACTAACCAAATAGGCAGTCAACCAAATACTCTTTGTGCCTACCCTTCTATTGAAGTAATAACATCGATAGTGACAAGCCCAATTAAAAAACACTACCTTGTAAAATTCAAAGAAATATGGGATGAAACAAGAGTTTTCTAATTATCCTGACAATACTATAGCAAACAAATACTCGACTATGAATAGTCAGATTACTGGCATTTTGACTGGTCATTACATGGTCATTGCATGGGTCTGTCAGAATCTGCACTCTGCAGAGGATACGAACAAAAAGTTAAGATTACCGACCATATATGCTCTACGACTGCCCAAAGTTCTCATTTAATGGAAGATTTCTGTTCGGCGAAAATTGACTAAATCCAACCGATATAAGAAAATAAGAAAAGCAGACGTTGTCAACTAGTTAGGTTATACCTATAAGCTGGCTGACGAGTTAGTAGTTGCTCGTCAACCTATTCATCTTTCTTTCATTTGAAACCTATGTCCAGTGACACACATAAGGCGTGCAATGGTGTACAATGTTCATTGAATAACTCTCTTTCATTGAGATTCACCAACAAAAGATCTAAAGTTATATACTCCTCTGAAACCATATATTAATTTATAATTGTTTTTAAATTATTTATATACACTGCTATGAATGACATCTAGAATAGTAAATGTATCCAGTATGCTTGTGTTTCTTAAAAATAAATCGATCAAAGCCAAGCTAGGGACGCTTCACAACCATGCAATGAGCTTAAATTAAAATATCGAACATCGCCATCGAACAGCTTCAAATATCCTTTGGCACAAGTGCGTCTAAAAACTACAAAGAGCCTTCTCTAGGACAACTAAGAAAGGAACAATATCAGCTATAACAGTTTACATGGCCTGGCCAACATTTTAACGCGGTCGGTTCGTATAAATCACACCGTTAACACCATTCCCTGTCCGCTCGCTCCAATGCCAACACTATGTAGCTTTTAGTCGCTCTTGTTTTAGTGCGTATTGGAAAACGTTCAGTGGCGACACCGTATATTTAAAACTACTAAATATGTAAAATAATAAATATCAACAAGAACTTAAAGTAGATACTGGAGTAAATAATCAATAAATTTTGTTCTTGTTTTTTCCCGATCATAATTTTAGTCGTAACTGTGATATATGAAATAAAAGTGAACCACCCAGTTTTGTGTGAATTCATTAATACATTACGAAACAAATAATGGGAAAGGGTTTTGTTATGAAATGTATTACGATATTAATGGTAGATTATTTTTATTAGAATTCCCAATGGTGTTGAACAAACACACAGGTGTGGCGATATTTCATTTTTCACGCTCAAATTGCTATTCATTAAAAAAGGAGTGGAATAACCCTTCCGCTATTGTATAAATGTATACCTACTAAAATAAACAAGGGTAAAACAATATTTTCCTTTTTATATATATGCGGTTTGTTTGATAACAGTAAAATAAATGGTTCGTGTTTTTCTTTAATATGTAAATATTTATTAAGATTTATAACATTTTGTTATTTCAAATATTTTAGTTGAGCTTGGTTTGTAAATCAAAAATAAAACTTTGTATGATAATAATATTCAAAGAATAAAAATCCAATTTAGTTTAAAATATAAAATTAAGCTAAGTGTAGGCAATTTTATAAATTTATTAACAAATAATGAACAGTGAGACACAGATGATAAAAGTAAAAAAAGGGTGATAAAAAATGTATAATACAGTGTCCGCCAAAAAAAAAAACTTTCTGTTAATTTGTTGCGTTACTTTATCAAATAAAGTTAGCTCGGTCCTGTATAGATGTTCAATTTCTTATTGAAAAATACAGTAGTTAAAAATAAGTGAAGATGATACCTAATTTATATATACATATTTGATTTCAATATTGTAAATACTAATTTATAATATTGTAGTCGCCATTATAAAAATTTACTGTAAGAAAGTCAAGATGGTGTTATTAAATGTTATTACGTTATTTTATTTATTGATCTATGCACTATTTAAATATATAGTTATATTTATTAAAATCCGATATAGAGAGTGATATTCTAGCTAGGAAGAGCAATATAAAAACAAGAGTCCGATCCTAGATTTTTTTTAATTAAATAATGGCTTTAATTAACCAAAGACAGTGTAACCTTTGTACAAAATTTCATCAAAATATCTCTAGCCGTTCAAACAAAACGGCCGACTTAAATATTGGCAAAAAATCATAAAACACCCTATATCTCAGAAACGAGTAAGATTAAAGGCTAAGTATGGGTTTTTGTTTTAACTTAGCTAAGTGTACTTTACCTATGTCCGTTTAAATCTGAAACACCCTATATACAACATAAAAAAATACACAAGGCTGGACTCTGTATTGCTAGGGCTACTTATAATGGATAAAAATAGTGATGCCGCGAGACGAGAGATTCTCGTCTCTCGTCTCCTCTTGTCTCGTCTCGAACGAGACGAGAGATACATTTTCTCTCGAAAACAGATTCGAGACGAGACGAGAGAGTGTCATCTCTCGACGAGAATTTCTCGTTTCTCTCGAGCTCTCTCGGGCTCTCCTGAACAATTTTCTCTTTGCTTATTTGAAATATATATTAAATGGTAACAAATGATACTTGTTTTATTAGGACATTATAAATGGTGATTTATAAGAAAAAATATTTCTCATTTCATTTATAAAAAATGTATACAATTATTTCTTATATTTAATCCTTTCTGTTCTATTTTAACTTCTAAATGGAAAAGGATAATGACGAAACGAAAACGAGGTGAAACTAAAGAGATATAATTTTTTTGTTATATCGAGATGCACTTTACTTGAGACGCGTAAGATAGAGGGAGTTACTAGCTTTAAATTTTAAAATGGAAAGTAGGGTCATGTGATACCTCATTTAAAAGATATTTTCTATATTTTTACGTTCATGTAAACAGATTTAGGTTTTTATGTTTTTACAAAAATTACCATAAATAAATTCATAAAGTAGGTTAATTTTTTTTTTATTTACCGCTTCAACCTCAAAGGATCATTACCGGAAGTATAATACCTTATAAATGCTGTTTTTTTTAGAATAGTATACAATGGATAATTAACAGTTTAGCGATTACAGAGTAAATTTCAGTATCTTTTATAAATTTAAGTAATTTTTTACTATTAGAGGGATTTAACACTGCACAAATGGCAATAGTTCTTATAAAGACATATTCTGGGCCTTTACTAATAAGTTACATTCTTGATAACTCTCGTATTAACAATTATTGTTTATTACTAAGAAAACTCTTCTTTTATGTACTAAAATAAATAAATTAAGAATATTAAAGGTGATTTAAAAACCACTTGACGTATTAAATTTTTTATAATTTATTGGCAACAAAAAGCTTATTAAAAATTCTCTTCTAACATTATCTAATATTTCTAGGATTATTGCGGCACACGAGGATTATCAAAAATGTAATTTTTTAAAAACAAAAAAAAAATTAAAACTGTTTGCTTGGACGTAAATATATTTAAAATATCTTTCAAATGAGGTATTATATGACTTCTTTCCATTAGAAAATTTAAAGATAGTAACGCCCTCTATTTTACATCTCAAGTAAAGTGCATCTCATTATAACAAAAATATCATAATGTTTCTCTAATTTCATATTGTTTTTGTTTTATGTCTCTATCTTCTTGCATTTTGAAAACATACTACAAAATACTTTTATTTGACATCGCAGGATTGCATTAGAAAAATTCTAACTTCCAATTTAACCTCTTCTTCACTCCCCAACTGACTTACAAGACAAAGTATTTTCGTTTTTAGTTAACGCCTAATCTGGACCACTTATTATTTTAAATTTTAATTGTAAAACGACTGTGTTAGATGGACAGACAGAGAAACATAAGTGTTTCTTATTGCCAAATTTGGGTACTAATGCGCAAATTACTTAAAACATTCTTTGTTTTCTTCTTACAAATTTTACCGTTTTTTCATGTGTCGTCTTTTTCAAATTTAAATTTGATATTGTTTTATCACAAGAGAAACGAGACAAAACGAGACAAGACGAGAGAAAGGCTCTCTCGAGCGAGAGAGGCGCCATTTCGTCGAGACGAGAGAACAGTTTTCTCTCGCCCTACGAGACGAGACAAGAGAGGCCACTCACTATTTCTTGTCTCGTCTTGTCTCGCGGCATTATTAGATACAAAATGTTTTATTCGCAGTTATAAGTACTATAAAATAAAATTTCGAAATTAGTGACCGCATTCCACAAATTTGACTTTATTAGCAAATATAACCTGTGAAAATTAATTTACTAAAATGATTAGGCACTTGACGAATAAAAACCTATCGGTATGTAAACATGGTTGACAGTGTAAAATATAAACATAATTTTATTAATAAACAATATTAACTAAAATACATTGTAAGTACAACAGTTGTTATCATACAGGATGGCAGGACAAAAACTTATGCGAACCCGCATAAGTTTTGATTAAACAGGCACATATTTCTATTACATCATATATGTCATTCCCACCACTCCGTTACTCAACTCACTCTGCAGTTTTTTTCCTTAATACCGATTGAATTTAAAAAATTCAATTTATTACCATAAAAACATATAAATGATGTATTGGCAAAAATCGTTGAGGTGGTTAAAATATGTATTTTAAATACTAAAACAAAGCAAATATTATTTACCTACAAAAGTTCTTTTTACATTTTTAAATAGTCTTTTCAAATACCACACGAAATGAGCATTTTATTGAGAACATTTTACTGTTTTCTTATAAATTATGCAAAATTGAATCAAAAAAATTCTCTTTAAATAGCACTCGACTTGCTTCTTTGGGGTTTATTTAGTTTTTAGTGTTTTAGCTTTTATTAAAGGTATTCCGAGTACAATATTGGGAAACTTTAAAATAACTATTTTTTGGTTTTAATATCAATAATATACATCGTTATTATATGTCAAAGAAGGGCCGGATGACTTATAAAACTATAATTTAGTTAAACTAACAACATAGTAGTAATATTTTTTTGGTCCTTATTTTCCATTCTACATCAGCACAAATTACGACAAAATAACTCACTTTTTCGAAAACTAAATAACTTTAATATGTCATATAAACAAAAACTGTTGTTGAGAATAAATAATTAATATTATGTTCCATTTTTGTCAATAAAATGATGTATATGCAACTAACAATACCAAAAAGTAGTATTATATGTTGCCTAGATGGCAGTAATTTCTTATTACGAGACCTCGCTCTGCTCGTGTTGCAAATATTCATTCGTTACATAAAAAAAAAGAATTTTGTAACTGGTTTTATAAATAGCTATTATAACCTTTATACCAAATTAAACAGGATAATAAATAATAGTTTAAAAAAAAAAAACTAAGGACATTAATTACGATTTGCTGTTATAGTTCATTCGTGGAGTAAATTAGCACTATTCTGGTTTTTTAATTCACAAGAGAAAAATGTGAATAACTACGTATTCGTCGTATTATAAATGAAGCCTTGCATAGTTAAACTCTTTTCAAAAGGTATTTCTTTTTTACATAACAAAAAACTTAATATTACGCTAATAAAACTCGCTAATCTCGCTTTTTACACCGAGAAATTACACATTAATTAAAAAGCATGAAACATTTAGTAACAGAGCTTTTTCAGTCCCTGATGTATATTGAGTGGAATTCCCTAAATAGCGGAACAAAATTCTGAACAGAAAAAAAAAACGAAGAAGAGTTGATATTATGTAACACACGACAACAAACAACTTCATCATGCACACCCTGATGGTTTTCACACTACGTTTCGCAAATGGGATGGGATTTCAAAATAATCATTTGTTTAAGTCCGTCGCGTCTTTTTTATATTAAAACACACCGTGTGGCGTAATTATGGCCGGCCGGGACTGCCGAGTCATTAGTTTCCCGATTTTTTTTATCATTTTTAGTTGTTACTGCATTCTTGGTTTTAATGATATAGTGCAGTGAAAAAGGGGTTGGCAGTTAAATTTTATGATGTGCAATTTTTAATCCTAGGTGTTGATGTTTCTGCATGCCGGCTATGAAAACTGAATAAAACCGAATAGAATGCGAGAATACCGTAAACTGTGAGCCACAAAATTATTTTTCAGTTGGCCATGAAATAAAAAAGTAATATCGTAGTTTACATAAAGGACGTTACTTTCAATAGTAACAATCTGTGGAGTATTGAGGAAACTAGAACAATCCCTTATGGTAATTAATCTCAAAAAGTGTCCCCCAAAAGCAGTAAATAGGGTTTTAGAAAGTGACTACCAGAATAGCGCTCGTGTAGTAGACGGGAAAGGTACAATTATATATGTGTAAATCAGAGGACAAAAAGAATCATTCCCGTTTGCTTTCAAAATTTCTCTACGATTATAAGCTGTCGCTTTTCACGATGTAGTTTTTTGTTTTTAGGCTCTACACTTCAAGCATATATACCTTCTTATTAACATATGGGTGAGCTATCTATATAACTATAGACATCATTGGTGTCATTGTGTCATCTGATTCATCAACTATCACAACTTTAGGCGTCTTTCTTACGCCATCTTAGTTTTGTATATTTTGAGGGACACATTTTGTAAATAGACCTAATTCTCCTTACCTCACCACTCCATATAATAACCCAAGGATAGTTCTTATTGTTCGGAAAAAAATATAATAAATTTTTAAAGCATATTGCTTGGAAACAAAACCATGTCGTAGGCGAATATTTAAAAATGTTTAATCTTCCTGGGCGTAAAGTAAAGCGTAAAGTAAAGATACTTTGAATTAGATTAGGTACAATTTCTTTGATTTTCTTGACATGTGTTATATATGCCAGCATAGCACCTAATTAAACTTTTTGTAACAAAATCACTTCACTGTGCTCCATATACCTAGATATCCAATCGGCCCCGATATTATCAACTGACCTGGCGCTGTACGATCTAAACAGACCCTTTTCAACGTCAGTAGATGAAAAATAAATAGAAATAGCCACTTTCTTAGATATCGAAGGAGCTTTGAATAATGCCTGAACCAGATCAATAACGAAGGCTCTGTAACATAAAAACGTCCCAGACACAATATGCCAGTGGATCACTGCTGTAACTTCTTTAACAGATGTGGCCAACCCCTTTCAAATCAGAATTCCTTGACCAACACCTTCATTGCGCTGCGAAGGTTCCGCCATGACAGGCGTTGCCTTCTCTACAGTGTCTTGCAACCGCCTTACTCTTATGATTTCACTTCTTTCAGGTAACACCGTTCCTTCCTGTATAGCCACGCCACCGGCACGGTTTTTCGTTTCGTAGTGTTCTTTGGACGTTTGCGTGAACTGCTTACTTTTCCCATTTCACCGCAATTCCAGCACCGAATAGCCTTTGGTTGCTTCTCAATAAGGTTTTTTATCATGTGAAACAATTAGTCCAATTTACTTCCCGTTTCTTCTACAAATGCTTAAACAGATAAACATTCCATCATGTTTTCCGGAGCTGTCGGATAGGCAAATCGCACCAACCTGGCAATATCTACATCATATTCATGAAGAGTCTCGTCTAGTTTCTGTTTACGATTCTTCAACTGTGACTGGTATAAATGCTCCAAGTGTTCGTGGCCATATCGCATATTTAGTCTCTTTCTGAGTTGTTCAAAATCATCTGTCTCTTCCACGGATATAGTCTGAAGGTCATCAAAAGCGTCTTCTCGAAGGGCGATGGTCAAATTTATTGCCTTCTCTCGTTCAGACCACTCGTTTGCTCTGGCAACTGTTTCGAACTGCTTAAGGTAGTTTGTCCATGACATCTTCCGTCAAAAGTTGGGGCTTTATCACGAGGAGAGTTTACAGCTCCTTCCAATTTTAACTTCGACTCCACCTCATGGCACTTTATTTCACCGTTCTTGGTTTGGTCTACGTGTTCCATTTCTTCTATCTTCTTTTCCTTTTCTTTTATTTTCTGCTTAACGGAAGATATTATTTTTTCCTCAACAGAAGAAATTTCATTTCTTATAGAAGATATTTTGTTTTCCAAGTCGAAAGAAATTTCATCTTTTCAAGAAGAGATATCAGAGGAAACTTCAGTTTCTAAAAAAAATATTTCGTTTTTCACGGAAGACATATCAGAAGATACCTTTTCTTCTGAGGAAAAAAGTTTACTATCTAAAGAAGTAATGTCTGAAGAAATTTTAGTTTCTAATGGGGAAATGTCATTTTTTATGGAGGAAACTTTGAAGAAAAAATGTCAGAAAAAATATCGGTTTTCATTGAAGACATTTTACTTTCCAAAGAAGAAATTATAGAAGACGCATCATCAGAAAATAAATACGTTTCTGGATCCAAACCATCACTTTCCAGTGCTTCGTTAAGCCTCTCTGCCAGTTCTGCTTTCTTCTCTGTCGTTTCCAGATCACGATCTTTTAATTCGGAACGCAATTCAGCCACTTTTAATTCACACAGTTTTTTAGCCATTATTGTTCACTATTTATTTACACTATTCCACTTCTCGACACCAATGTGATATTTATTTATTTTAAAACAACAGTTTGTTTATTAATAATTTATTTAACATTTTTTTATTTTATAACACTACTATTCTAATTTATATATATTTCGAATGTCTTTGAATCGTTCACTATTTATATTCACCACTGTCCATCTACTAATGACTTTATGGTGGTATTTAATGTTGATTAATGTAATAATTTTATGTTTTATGTTGTCTAACTTTCTCAGTTTTTATGTGTTTTAAAATTGAAGATGATATAATGTAAACTGATTTAATTCATTGTCAACTGAGAAAATAAATTAAATTGTCGTTCACATCTTATTAGGCAGTACCTACATATTATCGAGAAAGTTAATGTATTAAAATTATTTTGTATTCAATAAATTATTTTGCTTCCTTTAAACACTACACCTCCACTTAAACATACCTTTACTGACTGAAGAACCTAATACGAACTTTTTGACTGTAATTTGAAATCTAACAGTCAAAATGTAAAGTTATTACTCTGTAAGTAATTATAGAAGTTTTAGAGTTTCCAAATTAACAGAGCGAGGTCATGAGAAGCGCGAAAAGTGCTTTCCTTTAAGCTTACTCGATTCTCCTAAAAAGACACTTCGTGTTGTCAAATGGGACTCAAATATTTCACGGGTTATTAATGAATTTTTCGTAAGACTGTTATTTAATATATTCCAAAAGTATGAAGGTTTTGAGCATAATTTTTGAAATTGTCTTCCTTATTTATTTTATACAGCTTCCCGGTCGCTGGACACTATATCAGACAATAGAGTTAATAAACTGATTTATTTATGAAGGATATTTGTAATATTAAGAGGAGTATTTACTTGGCTGTAGAGCGGAGCATGCAAGGGTTTCGTAGTACCCCACTTTTAAAGTTTATTTTTGACTTGTTCTGAAAGAAAAAAATATGAACCTGTAGGTAAAGGATAAATCTATGCTCCTCTGGAGACAATTTTTTAAAATTTGAAACTGTTTTTTTTTTTTAAAATACAAAACTCGACTTTTTTTACCCATTTTCTCAATTTTTTTTAGAAAAAACAAAATTGAATTTTGAAAAAGTGGTTCCAGAGGAGCATAGATTTAACCTTTACCTACACGTACATATTTTTTTCTTTTAAAAATAGTAAAAAATAAACTTTAAAAGTGGGGTACTACGAAACCCTTACATTGCAAGATTTTTCGTCTGGAAAGTGGCGCCTCTTTTAGAATTTTAAGAAATTAATATTTGTGAATGAAAACAATTTATAATATATTTTACTGATGTTTTACGAGGGATGAATAAATTTTACGTATTTGTACACTTTATTTTTTACGTAATTTATTTCTGTAATACTAAGATTGGTATATATATTATATGCAAGGGTTTCATAGTACACCAATTTTACGGATTATTTTTTAATTTTACTAAGAAATTTTTTGTAAGTATAGGTAAAGGCTTAGCCCATACCTCTCTGGAGTCACTTAAAAATATGAATCAGTCTCTTTTGAAAAAATCTAAGAAAAGAAACGAAAAGAAATAGAAATGTTAAAAAATGCTAGAAGGGAACAATATATTTAATTTTTGTCTACAGGAGCATTTATTTTTATTACAATAAAAATAGAAATACGTTAAAAGCTTTTTGGTCTAGATGGTGACACCAACAAAATATATATCTTTTTCTACTATTTAGTGATAAACAGTACATAAGTGATTTGAATTCATGTTGTTATTTTTTACATACAGTAATTTCGCTCAATTATATTAAATTAATTTTATCATTTATTTATTAAAAAAAATATATATCCGAAATTGCACAGAGATGTGATTTATAAATATGTTTTTGTTTAATGAATACTTCTTCGAGTCAACAATAATTATTAATTCCAGCATGTTAATATCTTTTCAATCCGTTAAAGTAATGAAAATATTTGTTCTTGCTTTCGCGCATGGCTTTGATCTGTCGCACCCTTTGAGGCGCGTTGCAAGAGAAAATTTTCTAAAAAGTTAGACAATGTCTATAAATGGGAAAAAAACGATTGTGACAAGCTGATTGTGCATTGTGGCATAATAAAAGACGGAAACGAATCACTGTTTTAAAATTTGGCAAAATTTGTAAAAATTCTCCTTAAAATCTTTTATTTATTTCTAAGGCCACCCGATATGGCATGGACCATAAATTCAGAGCAAAATAATATTTGGAAATTTATTTGCAAGTAAAAGTTTTTAAATGTGGACATTTTATTGAATTCGAATTTGATTATGTTGCTGCCAGTCTGGATGGATTAAAAAAAAAACAAAACTCTATGATGAGTTAAAATGTCCATATGGAACTAAAGTACTGACTGTAGAAGAAGAAATATGCAGTAGAGAAGTAACTTTTTGGAAAAAGGACAATACCATCAAGGAGAACCACTATTGGTATTTTCAAATTCAGGGCTAGCTGCACATAACACAAATGGATTTTTGCATTTTGTGCTTTTGGACTTCTGGAGGAATAACAGTGGAGAAAATATTTCATAATGACAGCTTTTGGGAAGAAAAGATACAAAATAAAATAAATTTTTTTTATATGCAATATGCCTTGCCGGAACTTGGCAGCGAAGCTAATAGAGACATGGAAGTACGGGACAGAATACTAAATAATTCGTGAGAAATTTTGTGTAATGTTTATTAACAAAACGCAAGGAATCTTAAATTATTTTGAATATTTTTATTAATTTAAGAATTACATTTTATTTATTTCTAAAACATGGTAGTAGGCGATCCATTTAAGATATGATTAATGTCTTATTATTGTAGTACACTATTTTAAATTTAGGATTTTACCAGTGGCAGTGGTAATTGATGATATATAATTATTATTATTATTATTATACCAACTAGTGGACCATGCTTTTAAGTCCCCAAATAATAGTTTCAAGATTTTGATTCGGATTAGAAGTTTTGTGTCAAATTCAAGTCATGTATTAATATTGTAATACGTAGATGAGCAACTATCATCAATAGAAATTGAAAATTCACAAATAAATATTTGTAACGACGTTATTTATAACTTTATTAACTTCATAAAGGTCAAACATTTTAGTTAACTTATTTAATTTTAAATATAAATTGATTTTCATTTTAACTTAGAAATTTTCGAAAAGTTTACTATATTTTTTAGTTGTTGCAACTTTACTGCGCTTAAGTAGCGTTCAGATTAAAATATAAATTGATTTATGGAGCTTAACTAAAAACAGGAACTAATGATTTCATTTCAAAAAAAAGTATTATGGTCAAAAAAAGAATTTGGAACTGTGATATCTGCAAATCCTTATTTAAAACCTTTAAATTTAATATTATTCATTATACAAGAGTTATCTTTACAAACTGATACAAATATCGAACATAAGTTTGTTGACATAAACATTATTTCCATAATACAAATAAATATATCTCTGTTTAAGAATACTTATAATTTATTTAATATATTCATTTAAACATATTTTTGTTTTTTGTCTGGATGATATTGAAAACTAACTTTTTCTATATAACTTCTTATCGAGACATTGTGAGATAAAAAAACAGACAATTAATTAAAAGCGTACTCACAATTTTTCAGGTATAGAAGTTTCAATGCTATACTGTTTCCCAAATTATGAAAATAATAAAGAATATTTAAAAATTAAAAGCCAATTAAACAATGTGTTAATATCTACAGAAGAACATCGTATTTCTTTTTTGGAAACAAAGAGTAGACGAAAATACATATACAAACATATACAATATTCTAAAAGATAAATCACATTTACGTAATTATACAAAAAATTTATTTTTCTAAAATAATTAGTATTGTCCTCTAAAATATATAAAGTGGCTCGCAAAAAATCTGCTTTTTATGTGTTATTTTTTTCAGAAAATGTTATTCCTGATAAAACTTGGTGTTTAATTAAACCTAAAACTTTATTTATTCAAAAAATTCTGTATCATAAATATTGTGGCTGCACAGTGAACTAGGTACTCTTCTAGGAACCGAACCCACATTTTTACATATAAGATTAATTTAAGAAGATATATTATATAACTCCACATAGTAGTTTTTTAGTTAATACAATTAATATAGATTATTATATCCTTTTTAACCTACTTCAAAAAGGAGGAGGTTCTCAATTCGTCTGTATATATTTTTTTATGTATGTTCAGCGATAATTCTTTAACACAATGTCCGATTTAAATGATTTTTTGCTGGAAAGAGGGTACTTTCGGGATGGTCCCATATAAATTTGGTCAAAATCTAATAATTGGGTCCATGAGAAAATCCTCAAACTTTTCATTTTTTATGTATGTTTAGCGATAATTCTTTACCACCTTGTCCAATTTCTATAATTCTTTTCGTTAGTAAGGGGGTACCTCAGGAGTGGTCCCATATAAATTTGGTTAAGATGTGGTGATTGCATCTGCACCATTTTAGAGTCGGCTTTTTAAAAATTCTTTTAATACTTGTTACGTATATTAAAAGTTTAATAATTTGGTTCTTTCTTGATGCGTCGTTTTATGATTTAACTTTGTATATGTTTAAGTACAGATAATTATTATTACTGGCAGTTTATTTTAAATCATTAAAATAATATTTTGTTAATCCAAAGAAGGCAAACAAAAAGCCATGTCACATTCAGTGTAATAATAAAAATTAGATATATAAATATAGTATATTATGTACCAACAGACTAAACTTTCACTTTCAATCCCGCCTTTTTGTCGTAAAAGACTTCTAAATTTTTTACCAGTGACGTCCGTACCGGGTTTGAACTGAATATTTTTGAACAAAAATATGGTACGCCACTGCTTTTTCTAAAAACCAAAATTATCTTTAAAATCCTTATTTACTTTGAAGCAAATTTGGTTTACAGACGTACTTTCGTACGACGCACCCTTTTCGCATAAGAAAATAAAAACCAGTTTATTGAAACTGCTTTTGATATTTTATTGAAATTTGGTAGGAACCCACCATGAGTGGAAACACTTTTTTTGGGGAAAAATTTCATAAAAATATCTAGAGTGATAAGAAACTTATGATAAAATAGTTATTTTTTCTTAAAACTTTAACACCCAGCGATTTACACACTTAAGTATCGGCACTCAATTAATAAATACTCTGTATTAATTGATATTACCTTATTCGAACCAATCGTCTATTTTTTCGTTATTTGTATTTATATTTCACAACTCTATACTCCTAAATGTAATTTAATCTAACTAAACCTATTCACTAAATTAAAATATAAAAATAATATAAAACCCTCTAAAAAATCGAACTGCGTTATAACAATATCTCGCAATGCACCGAGAAAAACAAATACGATTCTGGTTCCCCTAATTTTGGTAACTCTGACTTACTTATTGTATAAATATATCGTAGGTAGTTGGATTTTTCGGTTCCTTTGTCTTTACTTCGCGCGTTACAGTTTTGAATACGTATCCCTCGTATCTACATGCAATTGTTAAAATTATGAATGAATGCGGATTTTGTTTAATCTCGGAAGTAATTTTGTAGTATTTAGGCTCCACCCTTAAGTTGTAATTTTTATACCTACTAAACTACCGTTGCCCCGCAGGTCTTTCAGTTTGTAATGTAAATTTTCCTCTTCTTAGTCCAACTAAATAGTTTATTAGCCATCAATATTAAAATATTAGGAAATATACTTGAATATTAGAAAATAATGTAATATTTAATTCTAAAACTTCCTAAAAAAATAATATCAAAGCAAAATACTTAAAGTCAATAAATTAATAAATTGTATAATCTGATATCTTTAATAGTAAAAAATCATAATTATTGATTATTAGACATTTGTTTTATTTACTATTAAGAAATTATTATTTATTGCTTCTTTTTCTGTCTTGAACATCATGCACTTTTAGACCTTTTTTGATGAGGAAGTTACATGGTTAGCTTCGCTTCGTTATGAAAAAGACTGATATTGCTGTGTATTTTATGGGGTGTAGTTAAGTGATTACCTACTGTGATTTTGTGATTGTGGATACGTACCTACTTTTTCATAATAGAAAATGTATTATGTCAATTACCTAAGTCTTTTTACATATGTACCTTTATTTGAGGTCAAACCATAGATACATATATAAACTAATAAATTTTGCATCGATCATTGCCTGAACTGTTTTATTTTATATAGATAGGTAACTATATCCAAAGAATTTTAGCTGTATCATTCCAAAATTTTTAAAATTTAGGCATATGCGTTCGAGGTTATGTTGGGTTTTAATTATATTCATTTTCTATACCATTTAATTTCAATAATATGAATATGTTTTCACACAATTTAGTTCAAATAATTCTCTAATAAACAAATTTAACGGAAAGCAGTGGCGTAGCTATTATAGGGCAATTCGACGTAAAGCACCAGAGCCCTAGAGATATTTGTGGCCCCACAGGGACTCGCTGATAATTATATAATTATTTTATTGGATTGAAATTCGTAATAATTTTAAAAACTCATGTTTCTAAATGTCTAAAAATTATAGCAAAAATTAAAAAACGTTTTAAATTGATATTGTTAGATTGTTGATTTTATGATTTCTACAAACATGTGCTCCTTAAAAAATGAATAGAGGAAACTGGTATATTGTAGAACATGGTATATCTCTAGTGAGGCAAAGGCATCCAACGCCTTGCATTAAAGAATAGATGAATTATTTGTCCGATACAGTGTATCTTTTAACAAATTATGACCAAATGTATTAATCACAGATTTCATATTTTTCCACACCGCAATATGGCGAAATTTTGTGGTGATTTGGTGTGTGATATTTTTTTCTTCTGTGCCTTTATAAAACTGTCTAAAGGTGTTTAAAATTAAAATTAAGACTAATAATAATACCTGGTGATTAAGTTTAAGCTGTTTTAAAGATATGTATATGTTACGGTTAAAGTGTTTACTTGGCTAGTTTATAGACTAGCTGGATAGCATACAAACTATCCAAATGTCCTGCTATTTTGATGGAAAATCATATTTATACTAAAATAGCTATGAATGTTGGTTAGTTTGTATATTATCCGGCTAGTTTACAAACTATACAAGATTTATCGTTAAAGTAAAAACCACAAGAAAATTATACACAAATTAACCGATTTTTGGCTAGTTTACAAACTATCCACAGTATTTGGATAAAGTGTGAACTTAATATTCGTAGTAATACATAATAACCAGCTCGTCGGTTAGTATGTAAACTCACCAATCCTCTTTGGTTAACTTAGTTTATCGACTATTTAATTGAATAATTTTTTTCCAACAAAAATAAATATACTGGCATTTAAACTCAAAAAAGAAAAAAGAAATGGATGGGCTGTGAATTGATTGGCCGCCCGCATGGCAAGTGACCACTGAAGCACCTATTCGATTTTGCCTTAGGTACTTCATTCATATCAGTTATATTTAAATACAGATTATTGATTGTTTAAAAATTACATTTTAGGAATTTGGAATATATTTTATTTGTTATTTGGCCACTCTGTACCTACATATTAAAAAAATACCTACCTCGTTTGAAAATTCTCGGCCGTTGACGCTCTTCAACACGCAAGGACTTCTTAGGTCTGCAAATACTTTAAATAAGGTGTTCAGCTACTTCTCTAGCCTTCTTTGTTTTTAGCGCTCTCAACCTGACATATTTGATTAGGTGGTCTTAATAGGCAAAAATAAACTTGAAGTCACCATTTGGTCTAGTTTGTGGATGAGATCGATTTGGCACCGACAGTTTAAATGATTTGATACAATTATTGGTTTCACAACAATACCTTTTTAAGTTTTGTTCCGTTTGAGCTGACAGGTTTTGCAAGTTTTAATAAATAACTTTTCCGTTTCCTGTGTTAAGATATAATACTTTTCATTTAATAATTTTATAGTTGCTTGACGACCTCCATGCCCAGTTCTCTGGTGGGCAGCTTTAATCGCATCATAACATTCACTCAAACGTAAAATAATCTTTCCATATTTTTTATGTAAAATTTTATAAGATGGTTCGATTCTCTATAAACCGCAACTCACCACACACTATTTTATATTATTAATAATTTATTTATTTTTTTCGAAACCCGCTATACACCATTTATTAATTTTTTTATTATTCAAAATCACTTAACCTAAGCAGGTATTGAACTCACGACACGTCCATTGTCATTCTAGGCTTTCAAGACTAGGCGCCCTCGACCAAGGAACCACTTGCAAAAATTCTTACTACATACGGTATTAATTGAATAAGATTTCAAACTTCCGCTGATAGAATGAAATGTAATAGATTCAATTTGCCAATTTTTAATGAGCAATTCTATTTAAAAAAAAGGCAGTGTATATAGATGGTATTATCTGGTAGGATAAATAAATAATGACCTAAGATGGACGTCCACTGGACGTCAAAATAATACTAAACTTAAAATTAAATCGAAAAACAGACGTCTTTGGGTATCGTCAAATTAATGATCATAAATAGATGTATACTGGATGTCTGAATACGGATATGGATGTTTTGGCCCTCAAATGGATCTAAAGTGGTCGTCCATTGGACGAAGTGTGCTGTCTGGGTAGAATCACTGTCATTCATTAATTTTGAATTTTGCGACTTTTGCTCGTAAATTTCCAAAAGTAGGTTTTCAAATTATTGCTGTTGATTTATTTTTAATAACCAGATACCTCTTCTTAAACCAATTTTATAAGACACCACAGTAAGAGTAAACAATAATAACACACACTTGCCATAACTATAAACTAACTTTTCTAATAAATTAACCAAAGAAGATTGGTCAGTTTACATACTAACCGACGAGCTGGTTATTATGTATTACTACGAATAATAAGTTTACACTTTATCCAGATACTCTGGATAATTTGTAAACTAGCCAAAAATACCGGTTAGTTTGTGTACTTTTCTTGTGGTTTGTACTTCGGCGATAAATATTGTATAGTTTGTAAACTAGCTGGTTAGTATACAAACCAACCAATATTCATAGCTATTTTAGTAGAAATATAATTTTCCATTAAAATAGCAGGACTTTTGGATAGTTTGTATCCTATCCATCTAGTCTATAAACTAGCCAAGTAAACACTTTAACCGTAACATATATAATAAAAAAATATCTTGCAACAGGTTTTGGACTGAAACATTGTTGTATATTTCGAGACACTCTGTGCCAGTATAATAATGGGACTACAGTGGTGTAGGTGTCTACGGCGCGGCATTCATTTTTCAGCCAATTTTCTGGTAAACGAAACACGGTTTCAGATCCTACGAAAGACCATGTGAAATTTACATGGTTCTCTATAGGATTTGATGGATGTCATATTAGCAGAAATTTAATTATTAAAATAAAAATCACCATGCATAACCGTTTTCGATGATGGTGGGTGGGGTTTTCCGGGTGGTTTTCCTCACCTTTAAGACAAATGGCACCATCAATCATCTTTAAGTCGCCCCGGAGCGCCACGGCAAATAATAATAACCGTCCCTTTATATTATTATTATCATTATTATTACTATTAAAAGGAGAAAAAGATTAGAACAAGAAGATACAAGCTTGTAAGCTACCAAAACCAAACTACCATGGTGAAGCAGAGGGCTATAACTTTTTTTATTTGGATTTTAGTAAATATAATATTTAGGTATTTTGAGGTGTTTTGAACGAATTACTTAGAATTTTTCTATTTGCAAAATTGTTTCATCTTTCGTTTGTAATTAAAATTTTATAAAATATTTATGGTTTAGATAAAAACAAAATAATTTGACAAGAATTAAATTGCCGTTCCATGGTGTACCATGCCTTGTGCCAGTAAGTACCACTGGGTGGTTCTTATTGAGACAAAGGGCGTATACTAATACACTTAATATTTTCATTTACCTAACTTTAAAGATAATTTGTTGGTAAAAACCAAATGGTTAGGGTTCGGCTTTTGGGGGTAGAGCAGTTCGTGCCGATATATTGAGACCAAAACTTGGTTTATGGCTGTATTATCCCTTTAGTATGAAAATTGCATAAAATATATCCTTAATCTCCTAGTTGATATGAAGGAGATGTGACCCGCAATAAAAAAATTTTCGTTTCAATAAAAGCAGGTAGAATCTACGATTTGTTCTACATACAAAAACAAAATTCAATTTTTTTTGTTTTTTTTAGAAAATTGTTCCCAATGTATTTGATCTATATTGTCATATTTTGGATGTGGGAGGATGCTGGCATTTAAAATGAGGGGTCGGCGGGGGTCAGTTTTCATAGAGAAACGTTGTGAATCAGGTTTATTATAAATGTGCCAAATATGAGACTTCAATTTTCTCTGTAACTATTTTGAAATACCAGCCTCCACATCCAAACTATGACAGTTTAGGTTCAAACAGATTTTTAGAAAAATATCAATATTTTATGCGATTTTTATATTTATGAGATAATACAACCATAATATGCCAAGTTTGGTGTCAATATCTCGAACCGAACTGCCATAGCTTCAATAGCCAAAACACAACCAAATTACAATTTTAAGAAAAAATGTCCCAAAATATACCACGCTCTCCCAATTTATTTTTTATTTTTGTTTCAATTTTTAGGTCTATTTTATTTTAGTATTAATTTTAAATTTTCATTAAAATTACGAATATGTTCCTATTATTTATTTTAAGTCTCTAGAAAATATTTTGTTTTTATTTTTCCATATATTATTTATGTGCATTATTTCTTTTTGACCCAAGGGGACCCAAAAAATATCTTGCACTGAGGCCCTCTACGCTAATGACGGAAAGCTTTCTTGCGTGGTATGCAACCAGGTTTACTATAGCAGTAGTGTATAACCAGAGTAGTACTGGCTTTTTTAAGCGAAACTTTTGTTCCTGATTAATAAGTAAAAGGTAAAAATAAATGCATAATATAAGTGCTATTATAAATTCAATATAAATAAAGCAAACTGTATATGAAATAATAATAAATTAACTACTCAATATTACAATAAACCACCGAAATATTATGTATTAATAGTAAAGGAAGCATTTTTGCAATTGTTAATATTCAAGAAATATTTCTTATTATTAAAATTACGATAAGTAGTAAGAAAATATTTTGTAGAATATTAATAGTTAAGAAAGCATTATTAATTTTTATTAAAAATATAATTTATTAATATTTAAAAAATATTTATTTAAGAAAAAACAATAGATGGTTTGTTAACATCAGAACTACATCTGTATCTATAACGTGTGGAGGGTAGGTTACACCACGGCACTTAGTCCTCACTAGGTCAATTGTGCATCCTCCTAAGTTGATAGGCACCGTCGCTAAGAGGTGCTTCTCTTATATCGGCCGATACTCGTTGAACACAAATCTTCTAATCAATGAGAGCGTCGGGCAATCGTAGAGAATATGCTCGATGGTCTCATCTCCTGAAGAGTGCGTATTTTGACAACTTTATGGTATGGAGGCTCTTTCATACTTAGCAATAACCAGTTAAAATGCCTGTGACGAAGCGCTGATTTTGTCTAGTTATAGTCAAGTATTTCGAAGTCTGCAGCTTCTTGCTTCATCCTATCTTTTCATGAATTTCAGAAGGGAATATTATTAAATAGGTTTATCACTACTGATGTTGTCAGTCCAATAGAAGGGCCAAGTCTAGAAAGTATTTGATTGGCCTTCTTGGCTAGTGAATTAGAAGGACGGTTGCCTTTCTATGTGGTGTGACTTTTGATCCATCTTAAGTTGACTACATTATTAAAGGATACTTAGGCCAGAGTTTTGTGACATTATGTATGCCATCTGTACAAATGAGCTTGTCCTTTTTAGTGATTTATTTTGCTGCTATGAGATTCCCAGTGAGCTTAGTTTGAACTACACTGGCACTACTACTGATAATAGTCCATTTTAAGTTTCGGTTTAAGGATATGTATTATATGCCATATCCTTTGCCTTGTTTTGTTTTAGAATCCTCGGTGCAGGTTTGAATTGTACATGCCACTTCTTGCTCTTCTGTTTGTTCTGTTATACCTTTATATGGATTATAGAAGATATATTTCGGTGGGATGGAGTCCATGTTCGCTTGAAGTAGTGGGAGTGTATCGAGCGCCTTCTGCCTCACCAGATCCTACATCAGGTTCTATTCCAACCGTGCGGATGCGTTTCAACATGTACTTTGCCGATAACAGTTGTTAATAATGCAACATATCAACTTTATTTGCCAGTGTGTAAAAATAATAATTATTATTATCTTTGCCCTATTTTCGGTAGCATTAAGAAATAAACAATAAAAGAAAACAAATATATAAAACAAATTGGTATTATTTATTTACTAGCTTGCGTTTTTTTCGAAATTGTATGGAGTTTGATTAATGTGTCATTATGACGAAAAACACGCTTTAACACTGGAGTGCAGTACTAGACTAATGTTTACTTTACTTTTGTGGAAGCAATTAAAAATAAATCTGACCTATACTATAATTAACAAAGTCAGTAGCTTAATACAATGACTTTAATATAAAGCAATCATCAATATTACATTTGTATTGATTAAATCAAGGCATTAGTAAAATTATTTTTACGTCACTTTTTCGTAGGTGATACTTCTAAATGGATATTATTTAGTTTTTTGGGTTTTATTCCCAAAGTATATAGCAGAATACTCCTCATAATAAATCAGTGGTCGATAACTTCCTGTCTTTCAGCGTAATACTATTTTGCGTGATGGTAAATGGACGAATTTACATAAGGAAAACCTCGACCTCGGAAAATTATGAAACATACCTCCACATAATGATACGCCGCGGCTTCCAACTGGAAAATTCACGTAACGAAGTAGTGTCGCAAAAACTGAATTATTACAAGAATTCCACGGTGCATGCCGTTTCTGATTACAATAGTTGCAGCCCCCAACATGTTTTTACCTTTTTTAAATTTATTAGTTTAACTCTAAATGTAGTGTTGACTATTTCAAATAAAGTTTCTTAATACCATTAGACACAGAAGAAAGATGCTGTGCGTTTAGACTTCACACAAGAATAAAATATTTAGTTTTAAGAATAATCTTTTATGTCGAAAAGATAATATTTAGTCAAAAATTTAAATTACAACTTTACAAATCAGTTTATGTGCAAGAATGACTTTGTTATTGGAAGCATAAACAAACAATGTACGCTTGCCTTTCTGTATGTAATCGTAGTTGGAATCCGACTTCACCACAGCATATCTGCAATGGCGTCGGTTTCTCGGACTGTGATCGGTGGATAAAATTTTCTGCATAGGAAATTTGTAATTTATCTTAATTTCTTTAACCCTATGTTATTTTATATTAATAATAATAATAATGTTTATTCTCAAAAAAGGATTATAAATTTTCATCTCATAATATTAATTTTAACGTTTCTTTTTTTGAATAAACGGAGAGGCCCATTTATGTCCGAATAGATGAGAATGCCGATCACCGTTTAAAATAAAAATATACACACCAACATTACAATATAGATACACAAAAACAATAAAACAAAATACTTTAACATTGCAATACATGTGATATAAAAACATAGTTTATTAACATTAAAGCAATAAATTACTTAAAGATATATAGATTAGACAAGGATGATAATACTATAAAAAATTAAACAAAAATAAGGGTATAAAAAGCAGTGAATCCTATTATATTAAGTACTTGTACTGTCTCACTTAAACCACACATTTGGCTTGTAAAATTTTAGTCAAAAATTGCATGAATAGAGTTCCTCTCCGAATTTATTAAAAATTATTTTCCTAAAAAGATCCGTTGAATTAATTATTAGTAAATAAGTCTTACACAACAGGAAGAAAGTTGTAAATTTTACTCAATAGAAAGACCAAAATGTCTTTGACCTATGGATTTGTTTGCATGGTAAGTTTCCACATTTCCTTTCTGTTTATTTCTAGTATAATACATTGTTCAATTTTTTTAGAATATTTTTATTTTTGATAGTGGATGAGAGTTTTTTATATTCTTCGGTGGTATATTCCCAAACTTTGGAAATGTTTCTGCTTCTGCTAATATTTCTTGTTATTGTTTATATTTTAAGTTTTAAATTTAATTTGAATTGGACGATTTATTTCTGTATTTTCTTTTCCAATCCTATAACAATCTCATATTATTTAATTTATATGTCTATACTTTACCATTAAATATTGAAAGTACTTCTTCCTCGGTTTCTCTACCATATTCTGAAATTCCATGTAATACATTACTGTATTTTTTACTTTTTTTTTCCAGTTAATTTATAGTATTTTTTTAAAATTGTAACAGTATAGTGTAGCTACTTTTAGGTTCGCTATTAAAAATTGGTTTTTTAAAAAATATCAAAAACTTTACAAAAAGCGGAACTTTATTTTAGGTCTTAATGATACAAAAGTTAAAATGTAAAAGCTAGAAAATGCCGGCAACGAACTAGTTTTGTTGCCGCTAGATCTTGGTGGGGCCTTATCTTGGACTTGCCGCGTCTGCATATTTCTACTTGTGTACCCTATGATTGTGTTATCATAACTCTTCCACCCTTAGAGGAGAATCCGGGGGCTGGCCTCTGGATTTTCTTCCTTGGAGCTCTTCTTCGATGAATTCTTCCTATATTTTCTATATGAATAAATGCAAAATAACAAACAAAATGCAATAAAAATATAAATCAATATAGTCCAAACACTAATATTGTTAAAATGGATTGGATTATCAAAAATACGTTTTATTTTTTGTTTTTGAAAATTTAGAGAGTCTTTTAGAGTGGTTAATTGTTCCAAATCAATACTGTTCAATTTAATAGGTTTTAGGTAAATAGGATTTGTATCATCAGAGTTTTTAATATTAAGTTTAGGAAGTTCTATTATTTTAAATTCACTTTTTGGCAGTTCGTTACTACGTAGAACTATTTTACCTATTCTAACACTACACTTATTAATTAATTCTAACAAAAATGTTCCTTCTAATGGGACATTGTCACTGTCTTGTCCGCAGATTCTTTGGGCCACTGTGTTTTGAGGTGAGATGATCATCCATTTATTTTCACGAATTTTTTGAATTTTTAAGTCCACAATGTCGAGAGGGATGGTTTGGCAGTTGGTGAGGTTCTTGGAAAACCTCAACAATGAAACTTCGCAGGGGGCGTCTTCTTCTACTGGAGTTGGTACTGATTCGTGACAGATAAACTCTTGGTTACTAATTTCTTGACATTCTGAGTCAAATGACATGAAATTTTGCTCGTTTAGGATAAGGAATTTCGAATTTGGAATAATCATTTGGAAAAGGTTGCTTTTAGGAGTAGGTAAAGGGAAAAGTTGATATAAATCGTAATTTTCTCTCTCCACAATTGGGATTTCTATGATAAAAATAATTTTATTGTTTTTACTATAACTTTTAATTTGCATTATTTTTTCGAATTTAAGTATATTGTTTAAAATTGGTTCAAATGGTAATTTGTTGTTTAATAAATTGTTATTGATTAATTTAATATGGTTGATCAAATCTTTAGGATCTATTATCGAATTATGAAAAACATTTATTTTGGAAAATGTGATAGCAGTTTCAATTTTTTCTAGTAAATCGTAAATATTTTGATATAAAATTGATATTTGATTTGTGACTTCTTGAATATAGACACTTTCAAAAGTTTGTTTATTTTGGATTTGAGCGGTTTCTAAAATGTGTTCTATTTTGTTTATTTGAGATTTTAATTTTAGTTGATTGTGAGCTAAGACTTGACTACTTTTATTAAATATGTCTAAAGAATTTTCAACTAAGGTAATTTGTTCATTAATTAAAGATTTCATCTTATTTTGATTTTTCGAAAGATTTTCTATGGCTTTGTCATATTTTTCTGCGTCGTTTTGATCTAAATTTCCAGATATTGATTTAATTATTGTACCTAAACCATTAAGAAGTCCACGTTTTTTCCTATGGGTTTGTTCAAGTGATGGGTTTAATTGATTAATTTGGGTAATAATTTTATTTTCTAATATGGTTACTATTTGAAATGTAACAAAGATGTCCTCAGAATCTGACTTGGTCTGGTTTATAAGTTTATTTTTTGTTATCGTTTGTAGGTCGGAAAATTTGGCTTGTAGTGACTTAAATTCGTCTATTACTTTGGAAATGTCGAAAATTCTTACAAATGACCAGTAGTCAATTATGTTTTGAGTCTTTCCTAATTTAAGAGTTAAAAGTCCAGGATTGTCGGTAATATTATGGAATGTTGGTTGAGTCAGTTTGCAGTTTGTGAAGTTGATGGTTGCGAGGAACCTGTAACGAAAGGTTTTTTAAGTTCTTTAATGTGAATTATTTCTGATTTATTGTTCTGTTGATTAGTAATTTCGACTCTATTTTTATCTAATAATTTTGTTAATGTATAAGGACCTAAAAATTTATTGTCTTTTTTATTTCTATATTGAGAATTTTGTTTGTAAACAGTTAAGCCTACTTGGAATTCTTCGTTCGAATCTCCTTGGCTATTGAGTTTAGAAACTAACTTTTCCTTTTTTGATTCAAGTTTTTCTTTAACATTTTTATAAACATATTCCAATTTTAGTTTATGATTTTCGGCATAATCTGAATAAAATGTAGCAGGCAAAAATATTTCATTTGGATTTCTCGAATGTGTATGGCCAAAGGTTAATTCGAATGGCGTAAAATTTGTAGCACTATGAATACTACTATTATATCCTAATATAGCATAGTTCATAATATTTTCGATATCATTTGGGTACATTGATTTAAGTATTCTTAGGTGTTCTATTATTGATGAATGAAATCGTTCCACAATAGCGTTACTTTCATGGTGACCAACTGTTGTGAAATGTATTTTAATTTTATGTAATTTTAAAATTTCCTGTATAACTTCATTATTAAATTCTGTTCCATTGTCTATAATTAATTTTTCTGGAACACCAAAAGATGCAAAATATTTAATTAGACCGTTACTTATGTGAATCGCGGTTTTACCTATTACTTCTTGAGCCTGCGCGAATTTAGTAAAAGAATCAACAATAGTCAAATATATTTTTTTATCAAAAAAGAATAAGTCGACATGTACAATTTGAAATGGTTTTGATGCCGTTTCTGTTATCATTAGAGGTGAATAAGGATTTTTCCTAGCGTATTTAGTTTTTTGACAAATATCACATGAATTAATAAAATTTGTAACAGAATCTTTGATTCCTATCCAATAATAATTTTTCTTTAGTCGTTCTATAGTCTCGGAAATTCCCCTATGATTTGTCTTGCTTTCATGGTGATTTTTTATGAGTAAAATTTGGTCTTCTTTATCAGTTACGGTATTAACTAATTTAGTACATTTAATTAGTTTTGGACCTTTTTCTGAGAAGTGTTTTAAATATACTTCATTGAAACATTTGTATAGCTTATCAGTGTGAAAATACATGCAATAGGTTTTATTATGAGTAGTGTAATCTTTTAGAAATTCAAGAATTAATTCTTCGTTATTTTCTGAAGGAATTTCGACAGTAATAATTTTATGGTTTTCGTAATTCTCTTGTTTGATAGTTAATTTATGATAAATTTGGCCAAAAACTAGGATTTGATTAATTTTGTTATTTATTATTTCATCGAGTATTTTTATTCCGTCGTTGGTAGTTTCGTTAGCTGTCGTATGCTGGGTTGATTGAAAACTGTCATTTCCTGATGGTTCGTCAGGAGGTTTAACTTGTACGTCTGATAATATTTTAATTTTAGATTGGTTAGAGGTACTATTGTCGAGATTGTCGTCTTCTACTGGGTTTTCAGATAAACGTCTAAGAAATCGTAGGGTTTCATTGTCAATGTCTCCAGGGTTATTAATAAGTGATTCGTTTTCTAGAGCATTTATAGAAATTCTTGATAGAGCGTCAGCATTAGTATTTGCCTTGCCTTTTTTATATATAACGTCATAATCAAACTCTTCGAGTTTGAGCCGCCACCTAACTAATTTTGAATTTGGCTCGCGCAATTTAAAAAGCCAAACAAGACTGCGGTGATCTGTTACAACAGAAAATTTTCTTCCGAATAAATAAGATCGGAACATCTTGCATGCCCATACAATCGCTAATAACTCTTTCTCTATTGTGCTATAACGTTGCTCTGAATCATTGAGTGTTCGAGAGGCATACGCAATTGGCTTATCAGAGCCTATAGGCCCTTGAGATAAAATAGCACCTAAAGCTACATTTGAAGCATCTGTAGTTAAAATAAATTTTTTTGAAAAGTCTGGATATTGAAGAATCGGTGCGTTAGTTAATAAGTTTTTACAAGTTTCAAAAGCGTTTATAAAATCTTGATCATGAATAATTTGAGCACCCTTTTTTAGGCACTTAGTCAGAGGTTTTGTAATTTTTGCGAAATCTTGAATAAATTTACGATAATATCCGACTAACCCTAGGAAACCCTTTATTTCCTTAGTAGTTTTAGGTATCGGAAATTTTTTTACTGCAGATATCTTTTCTGGGTTTGGTTTCACACCTAATGGGGTTATGACATGTCCTAAATAGTTTACTTCCTTACGTAAAAATTCTGATTTGTCCAGCTGTAGTTTAAAGTTAGCATCCCTAAGTCTATCAAAAATTTGTCTAAGTCGTAACATATGTTCTTGAAGAGATGTACTGAATATTACAATATCGTCGAGGTATACCAAACAAGTTTCATTTTGTAAGCCCCTAAGAATGTTGTCCATAACTCTTTGAAAAGTGCTTGGAGCATTCTTAAGCCCAAAAGGCATTCTCGTAAACTCGTAATGACCGTGTTCGGTAGAGAAAGCTGTCTTTTGAATGTCATTTTCGTCCATTTGTATTTGGTGGAATCCATTAGCTAAGTCGAGTGTACTAAAATATTGACTTTTGCCCAATTTGTCCAAAATGTCATTTATGTTAGGTAGGGGGTATTTGTCGTCTACTGTCTTTTCATTTAATTTTCGATAGTCTAAGACTAAACGGTATTTACGTTTTTTAGAGGCGTCTTGACGTTTCTCAACTACCCAGAGGGGGCTACTAAATGGGGACGATGAAGGCTGTATGATGCCCTGAGAAAGCATTTTTTCAATTTGTGATTTTACTTCGTCTTTGTAAATTTGCGGATATCGATATTGTCTAGTGTAAATGGGGCTTTCGTCTGTAAGGTTTATTTTGTGTTTAATTGTATTTGAAAAAGTCAAAGGAATGTTTTCACAATAGAAAATATCTCTGTATTCGAGGCAGAGGTTTTTTATTGCATCACTTTCTTCCTGGTTGCAATGATCTAGCCTAATTTGTTTTAAATTTTCTTTTAAAATTCTATCATGATTATCTGTAAATATTTCATCAGTTTCCATTTTTTCTATAAAATTTATTTCATTAATATTCAATTGTTCTATGTCAAAGGGTCTCGATATTGTAATTATTTTTGGCTCAGTACTGGAATTAGTTACTGACGTAATTATAAAATAATCTTCTATATTTACTAAAGATTGTGGGGATTCCAACTGATTATCAAATTTAATATAATCCATGCATCCTATTCCTGATTTAATATTTACTGGTAACTTAACTATTTTTGTCGTCCTTTCGGGGACTACTATTTTATAATTTTCTAATTTTAGTTTGTTTTTGAAATTGGTTAAATCTTCAGATTCATAAATAATTGGTATTTGCACTGTTGGGGTAATAATTAGTTTTTGGTGTAAATTGACTGATGCGTTTAATTGTTTAAGAAGGTCGATTCCTATGAGACCATCGTATTTTTTACTAAAATCAAAAAGATAAAATTTGTGCTTAGCATTTACGTTAAAAATTTTAAAAACAGGAATTTCTATTACTTCGTTATGAAAACTTATACTATGCGCTGTTTGTATGTTAAAATCTTCATTAAAAATATAGTTCTTATAAAATATGTAACCTAATCTAGGGTTCATTAAACTTCTACTGCTGCCAGTGTCAATTAAAAAGCATGCGTTTATTTCTGGTATAAAAATATAAGGTAAATTTGATCTTACTAAGTTCAGATTAATTACGTTTCTCTTTGTGTTAGAGCTCCCACGCGAAAATTTGAAACTTGGTTATCAAAAGTATCATAAGACGGACCTTGAGAGGGTTCATGGAAATATGTCAGCTGTGTTGGATTCGTTTTAATGTCTTGTTTTTGATAAGGACTGTTATTGTCGTAAGTTGTGTTAAATGTTGATAAATCATTATTTTCTTGGAACTGGTATTCACCGTTATTATTTTGATTATTGAATGAATTTTCGAATTGATTTTCTATTTGATCAGAATTTTGCAAGTAAAGGTTATGATTATTTATACGCGTATTTCCAGATGACGTATCCATTGGCTCTGGGATACTATTTGATCTATTATTAAAATTCGTATTTCTTGAAATTTGACTATTTCGGTTGAAATTAGTCGAATATTGACCAAAATTTGGATTTTTGAAATTATTTGAATTTCGATTGAAATTTTGATTATTGAAATTATTTGATTGGTTAAACTGGGGTCTCTGAACGAATTGATTTTGATTCTGAAAGTTCTGATTATTTTGTCTTGGAAAATTATTAAAGTTTGAATGAAATCTGTTAAAATTATTAGAATAAAAAGGTTTTTGTAATGGCTGTGATGGTTGCCTTTGCTGCTGGGGTTTTGAATAGTTATTTCTGTTATTTACAGGTCTATAATTTTGAGAATCTGAAAAATTTGATTTTTGTGAACTATAAAGAAAATTTTCTTCTTCGACTACAAATGCCATTGCTTGTTCTAAACTATCTGGGTTTCGTAAACGAACATTATTTTGTAATTGACCTGTGAGGCCGTGAATAAATGTTTTAAGAGCTAAATCGTTATAATTTTGAAGTCTAATACGTTTTTCTTCAGGCGAAAAATTTGACGCATTTATTTTAGATACAATTAAACTTCTAGAGTCTTGGCAACGCATACCAAAACGACATGGGGGTTCATTTTTAAAAGGATGTAAAGCAATCAAGTCTTGTACATGACAATCTAAATTTCTCTGATCACCAAAGCTTAATATTAATAAATTTTTTATATCTATCCAAACAGTTAATTCACTACGGGAGCCTATTAAACTCAAAGCTCTCCCGGTTAATTTGCCAATAATAGCTCTTAAAATATAAGCATTAATTGTAGCGGCATTATTTTGCCGATCAGAAAATTGTCCAATCAAACTTTCACAAGCATCTAAAAATACAGTTAATATATGGGGGTTCCCATCAAAATTTGGAATAGTGTCTACATATAATTGCAAAAGTGGATAATTAGTTTTATCTACCATATTTGAATCTGAACTTTCTGAATCTGAACTTTCTGAATCTGAACTTTCTGAATCTGATTCTTTTATAGGAGGTAAATTATCTAAATTTAATGAGGAATCTGTCCTTAGAGTACTATTAAAAATATTCACTAATTCGTCTATTTCAGACATAAAATGTAATAAATTCTCTCAATGATTTATTTTATCCCAAAAATGAAAATTAAAAATCACTAATATATTCAACTCAAGATATGAAATGTTTAAAATAAAAGGAGAGCAAAATTTCTTACGCAATTCCTAGGATTATTTTCGTCATATCAACGGGGTCAAGCGATGCTGTCTGTTCTCCCTGATTTTCTTAAAACTAGCTGGATTTGGCGATGTGGTCCTCGTCCAGGTTCTTAAACTAGCTGGATTTGGCGATATGGTCCTCGTCCAGGTTCTCCAAACTTCGGCAATGTTGGTCCTATGCTTGGCTGTACACTTTTTGCTCAGTTTATTTTACCAATTTTCGCGAATTCGATTTGCCGTTAAACTATTAAAATAGACCGATTTGACACGATTTTTGTTGTCACACCGTTAGGCAATCCTACTGACTGCGCCACTTTTAGGTTCGCTATTAAAAATTGGTTTTTTAAAAAATATCAAAAACTTTACAAAAAGCGGAACTTTATTTTAGGTCTTAATGATACAAAAGTTAAAATGTAAAAGCTAGAAAATGCCGGCAACGAACTAGTTTTGTTGCCGCTAGATCTTGGTGGGGCCTTATCTTGGACTTGCCGCGTCTGCATATTTCTACTTGTGTTCCCTATGATTGTGTTATCATAACTAGCTTATATCCCTATATAACTCTTGTATGCAATTGACGTTGAATTAAATCGATAATTGGTAATAAAATATCTTTTTGTAATTATAGATCAAAATTTGTCACATGTTGTTTCAAAAATCCAAAAAATGGAAGCAACCATTCTAACAAACTCAATGCCTATCAACTATAAAATTTGCTACTAGATTTTCTATTTTTCCATCATAGAGTTAGTAATACTTGATTTGATTTTGATTTGTGCTAAGAGCATATATTGTTGTTAGTTGATTTAAACTATTTTTTATGATATATTTTAAATATTTTTCCAAAATTTGCATTATTTAAATGTCATATTTAGATTATTCAGATAATAATTGTATCAAGTTATGTCATTCACTTTAATCTCAGAATTTACATTAGTATAATTCAAAGTGGACGCATGGGACAGTTATAAAGGTAATAAAAGAGGGATTTAATCTCTAACTAGAACTGCAAAAACGGTATGTGGGTTAAATAGACTATTCTTTATAAGTTTGGTTTTTCAGACGACATTTATTTATTATTTTATCAGACACGTGGGAAAAGTTAGAATGTTGATTTTAATATTGCATTGATTTTAAAGCCAAAAAAGGTTTATTTTTAGTTGATTTCTTTTCATAACTGGTAAAATAATGAACGTTTTTAAGGTGGCGCAAAATACAACAACTTGGTTTGAGCACAGAATAAAAAGATCTCATTTGTTGAAGATTTAATGGCCGAGAAGGCAAATCATGAAAGACACAATATATAAATACTAACTTTATGTTTCCAATCAAAATATGGGCAGCTAAAACTTCTTCTACTCATAGAAATACCAATCCATCCGAGTCATTTAACTCCAAATTTGGTGCCTATTTTCCCTCTCCACATCCAAATATTAATATTTTTTAAAATCGGTAACTAATATGCAGACCGACACCTATATAAGAATTAACTCACATGAGAAGAGGTTACAGAGAAGCGAAGTTTGAAATAAACAAAAATATATTGAATCTAAAATTTTGCAATAATAATCAAATAAATAGGTATGACTTCCTAAAGTGTATCTCTTACAAATTTGGTAGTATTGTTTCACTCTAATGTACTGTTTACATATTTCATTATTAAATAAAATTGATTTTCAGATTGTATCTGGTCGTTTTTTTCTTTCCATACGCTACCATTATTTCGCAGACTAGTTTCCACAGTTCAGGTGTTTTAGATTATACAGACCAGGTCAAACTATTTTGTTTCCGCAGTTCGAGTGTCGGATTATAGAACCAGATTATCTTTTCCGCAGTTCAGGTGCACCGTTCAAGGTAAAGATATTGTTTCTTTATTCGGCACAACAAAGGAACTGGTATATAAAAACCAACAACAGCAACCCAGGAATGGACCTTATTAATTTGAGATTGTCTATTGTCTATTTCAAGAAGAATACGTATTTAAATATTATCAAATTTTTCGCATAATTTCCTTCTTCGAGTATTTAATAAATGTAAACGAAATTGATCCGAAATAAATATATAATCAAAATCGCCATGAAACTATATTATTTCATCTACTATTTTATTTAATTAAAATATTTAAATATTACATTTAATATCTGTATATTTCATGATTATCTCTGATTTTTTCTAAAAATCCTAGACTATAATATCCTGCTATTCCTTCCTGCCACAAAGCTCGACATAACCTTTTCCTTCCTTTTCGTTTTGTCAACTAGCAATGCGTGAGAACACCCTTATATTCCCTCAATAATGCATACGGTTCCCTCGGGATAACTTTGTCAGTCGTACGGAAAATAATTATACGAGCTTCGCGATTTCTGTTTAGAGAATAGGCAACGTCTTGAGACATACGGTGAATTTTCAAGTGAGTTAACGTCTTCTGGCATCTCAACCGATTTAGTTTCCGCTCGTACTGTTCATTTAGATATATCAAAGATGAAGAATTATAAAGTGTTTGATGAAATTGGGATAAAACGAACACTCACTGGAAAAGTATTTAACGCCTCTTTTAATAAAACAATAAGAAGCCTTATAAGATATACAGGGTGAAACAGTAACCTTGATTAACCCTTCTCCTGACCTTGATCCCAAGTTTAAATTTCTCCATGAATGATACCAATTTTGCACCATTCTGTAAGTAGGATTTTTACTTCCACTGGCTAAAATCAATACCATATGCTCATCAAATTTATAAACTTTCTTTGCTTCTGTTATTGTCATACTCACGATCTTACTATCATTAAAATATTCATAAACAAATCATTAACATATGGCTTGGCTTGAAGAAATCGAAGTGTCTCAGCTGTTTCAAGAGTATGATTATGTTTAGTATGTATCGTAATTATAAATTGCAATCATTTTTGAAATAATAGCAAATTTCAAAATTTCAAACTGAGAAATTAATTACTTATACCAAAAACAAGACTAATATGTAAAATTTGATTTTAATATTAAACATTAGGTATATTTAAAGTTCTATCCTATTATTTACCTTAATAAATGGATATTTTAATCTTGTTGGTTTAGAAGTCCTAAAATCCACTGAATATTTATTTGTTTGTTTGTCATCCATAGTTTAAAGGTTACTTCGAATGTATCATTTTTGAAAATCACGTTTTCAAATTCAGTTAGCAGATATCTCAAAAGGTTCACAAAATATCAAAATCACAGTAACCTTAAAACAATCAAATGCGTACCGATTCGATTAACCAGAAAAAATTATATTATTAATAATAATATAATAATATAATGTTTATTTACATCAATAAATTTACAATAAAAAAAAACAGTTTCAAAATACAGTGTGTCAATAAACATGTGACGACCACATAAGCAAATGTGGCATGGATATTTTTTTTAAAGAATATTAACGCCTCCTTAGATATCTTACACTCCACAAGGAAAGCCCTGTACGTGAAAGGTAAGAATCTATTTATGGCTGGCTGATTAGTTGTTTATTTTAATTGCATGCATTATTAAATAATAAAATACAATTATTTCTTATATACTAAAAAGGAAAAAAAATGTTAAGGGTTGAACTGGAAGTTGTGGATACAAACAATAGCACATTAACAAAAAAAAATATACATATACATATTATACTTAATCCTAAAAAGAAATACAAATATTTTTGTTTGTTACAGGTTAAGCAGAAAGCTAGGGATATAAGTAATAGTTTTCAATCATTTGGTGTATATCGTTCCTTGACTGTGAATGAATCCAATTTTTAACTAATTTTTTGAACAAGTATTTCGAGTTCACGTTTTTTATTTCACCAGGGAATCTTTTATAGATTTTTGGGCCGATATACCAAAAACTGCGTTGAGTATTTGATTTTTTCACCTTAGGTAGGTACGTTTGATTTATTTTTAACCGAGTATTATACTTATGTTCAATTTGTTTTAGTTCAGCTTTATTTTGGAATTGTCTGAGTAATAGACATTCACAGAACAGCTGACGGATGTCATATATCTGAGTTTCTGCAAATAGTTCTTCAGTAGAGTAGGTAAAATGTTTTTTATAAATAATTTTTATTAAAGTTTTTTGTGTTATTTCTAGACTATGCATATGTGCTTTTAGTGATCCACCCCAAGCAACAATTCCAAATCTGAGATGTGATTCAATTAGTGAGTAATATAATATCATCATCTGCTTAACAGAAAGAATTCGAGACAAGTATCTAAATTTATAAAGTAACATTCTGAGTTTTTTTGTAACGTAATTTATATGTACGTCCCACTTAATGTTTTGGTCTATATATACTCCCAGATACTTTATGTGAGATGTGTATGATATCTTTGTTGTACTGTTATTATCCATTTTAATAATTATTTGTTTAAAACTAGGAAGACTGTAAGAATCAGAAGAAAATGGGACGAAGAAAGTTTTTTCAAAATTTACAGTTAATAATTTTTCTTGAAACCAGCTAAATATTAGGGGCAAGTCCTCTTCTACTTTATTTTGTAGTATACGCCAGGTTGGTGCATCATAAAAGATAACTGTGTCGTCAGCAAAGCTAATTATGTGTCCATTAGTAGGAACTTCAAATAAATTATTTAAATATATATTGAAGAGTATAGGTCCAAGCACTGTGCTTTATGGCACTCCATACTCTATGGTTCTCACTTTGCTGACAGCTCCGTTTATTACAACAAATTGCTTTCTTTGGCACAGATAGGAACGCAAGAGATTGATTGATTTTCCTCTAAATCCTATATTTTCTAAATTAGCTAACAATTTTTCATGGCTGACCGTGTCGAATGCCTTCGCTAGGTCGATGAAGACACACAACGATGCATTTCCGCTGTCTACCGATTCCGATATTTTTTTAGTTAAAGTAGTTATAGCATTTTGTGTTGATACGCCTTCTTTAAATCCAAATTGTTGTTTAGAAATAATGTTATTTGTATTTAGGTAATTATCGATTCTATTTTTCAATATTTTTTCATATATTTTAGCAAAGTTTGAAATTAAGGAGATAGGTCTATAGTTGGTTAAAGAAAGTTTATCGCCTTTTTTATAAATGGGTTTTACATGCGCTAACAAACGAATTTGGAAATATTTCATCATTAAATGATTTATTTATAATAAATTTCAGAGGTTGTGATATTTTGTCAGCAATAATCTTAAGGACTTCAGCTCTTATTCCATCCGGGCCGGCTGATTTATTGTTTTTTAAAGTTTTAATGGTTTTAATGATTTCATTATCATCGGTATCTGCCAGAAAAAAAGAAATGCTTATAAGTCCTACGTCCGAGAAAAAGTCGCAAAATTCATTAGATATTTTTTTTTTACATTATCAATTGCATTTTCATCACTATCATTTATTTTTTATATATCATCAGATTTGTTACTATTGCAGGTTATTGCATTAACAACTTTCCATAAATTTTTGTTATCATTTTGATTTTCATTAATAATCTTTTGATAGTAATTTTGTTTTGTTGACTGAATCAGTTCTTTAAATCTATTACGGTATTGTTTAAAATTATTTATATTTTCAAAAGTTGGCTTGTGTATTTATTTTTAAATTATGCTTATTCTTTCCTTGTGATACTATGTTATGAATGGGGTGTCAATACACTGTGACCTAGAATATCTATTCTGCCATTTGATACCTCGTTTATCCTTTATCCCGTTATTAATCTCGGAACCCAAGTAAGAGTAACTGTATGTTCCTCGTCTAGCTCATTCAATTTTGTGTTTTAATGCTGCTTGTCTATCGGACGTAATGATAATTTCTTATCTATAATATTTTCTTGGGATCTTAAACTGGATACACTCCTCAATGGTATGAATTTTTGCTTGGAAGATGCTTGAGTATTTATCCAAAGTTTCACAGTGGGCCCATACACTCCTATTCCAATTTCTTATATGGTATTGAAATAGCCTATTTTTCGGTTGTTATTACGATAGATTTTTGGTTCTATTCTTTCTTGTAGCCCAGGTCTGTTATTTTAAAGGTTTTCACAAAAGTGTAGTTCTTTCTTATTTAATTGTGGGACATATCCCAAGTATATTCGATCTAGAAGCTAAAAGACGAGTCTGAATACTTCAATTTTTATCATTCTATATTGTCCATTTTTCCATGATCATTTACATTAAATGTAGAGAGATAAGGTTTATTACTACCCCCATTGCGGGTGTAGGACAGCTTCTCATTGCAGCATTGTTTTAAAATATTTGCTCTCATAGTAGCTAAACTTGTTCGGTTACTACAGCCTATAGCCCAGTGTGGGTTACATCCACATCTTTTACCCGCAATGCTTCTACATACCATTAGGGCTTTTGTTGCTTTATTTACTACTTCCATTTCATGTATCAAAATAGAAACATGAAAAATGTTATTTAATTACAAGTAATGATTCATAATCTGCTGACGAAATGTAAAAAATATCCCATTTAATTTTTTTAAAGGGGACAAAACGCAACTGCCCTCAATGTTGCACACACCTGATTAAATTTATCTATAGAAAACATACGAATAAAAGAAGAAGTACAATGTCACCCATGACCCTACAGTACGAATAAAAGAAGATGAGAGAAAAATATAGAAATGTCATTTTGTGTCAAGAAACATCTGGAAGGTTCGAGAAGGTTTCACATAAATTGATGATTTTGACGAGACAGTTTAGTTTGATAATAGACGTTGTACGTTAATGTTTATATATGTATATTGTAACAGTTTGCAAATAAATTGAGTTTTTCAAAAACTATCGTATCAATATTATTGCAAGCTCAAAGGTAGGCAACTGTTTTAGCAAGAGGTATACCTAGCAAAAAATGTGCTATTTCTAGAAGGTTAATAAATAATTTCTTCCTTGCTTTTCACCGATTAATTTAGAATAGAAAAGCAACAGAGTTATTCGTGGTGTGGATGGTTAATATCTTTTATTAATTAAGATTAATTTGTGCCATCAATTTATGTACGTAAAACCTATTTATGGTACTCTTATATTTATTGTATTCTTATTTCTATATTATTATTGTCTTTGTTGCATTTATATTACCACTGTTTACAACTTTTGGTATTCATGTTTTATTACTGTCAATGGTTCATTTCTAATAGCGATTATATATTTTAGTCAAACTTTGGAATGAAATAAATGCTTTAGGCTCTATAGGGTATTTTAATCAACGAGTCCCTACATTCCTTTGTGAGTTTCACTACAAGCCGGTCCTGTCCAAGTTGGTACCGTTATACGCATATGATCTGACATATTATTTGCCCCTTATTGTTTTTCTGTTAATATAGGCAATTGGCTTTCTATACTATTTCTATGCTTTCTCCAGCATAAATCTGTTGATCAAATTCAAATAAATGGCGCAACAACAACGTATTTCTTTCTCCAACCTTTATTTTCTGAAGTTGCGTGAGAGCAAATCTTTTGCATATTTCAAGTCTTCGAAATATTACCTCCCGGACTACAGAAAACCTGACTAAACCTTGACGGCGTTTAGTGGCATACTAGGGGTCTACGGATTGTCCTCTCGGCTCTTTTTACTGCTCCCAGTATCCGCATATCCAGATCTCGCGCCAGCTCTGGGAAATCTTTTGAATAATACAACACCGACGTGCGCTTATCAGGGCCTCGTTTATCATTTTGCTTTATTTCGCGAAAAGGGTAGGTCGTGATTTTTATAATAACATTTCATAGACTTTTGTCGTTCTGCAGTATATGAAAAAGATACAATGTTTTGCTGCAATGAGTTTTTTCAGTTGGAATAAAAGCTGCTTTTATACTGGATGCGGTTTACAAAGAATCAAAAACTTTTAGATAATTAGATTTTGATATTTTGTTGCATAACAAATATATACTACGTTAAATTTAATAGAAATATAGACAATGTAGGGACCCTGGAAAATACATAGAGCCCAGTGCCCCCAGACATAACTTATTTTCTAAAGGACAAAATGTGGGGCATCAAGTAGTGTTTATATATGTATTGAATGCCTTCATACCTGCTAAGTTGGTTAGTAGGCCAATTCACAGGTACCAGGTGAGAAAGGTAACTATAAATAAGGTTATATTTACTTATTTTCTAAAGGCTGATTTTTATATATATTCCATAAAATATTAGATAATAATATTGAACATTGCCAGACACTTTCCGTGGGCCATAACTTCCGCTAGACGCTTTAAAGATCCCAATTTTTTTTTGTAACTTTACTTATATTCTAATGTCTGGATTTTATATATGTTATTTAAAGAACTATTTTAAACATATATTTATTTAGCCAGACTAATTGTAAGGGCCAAACACCCCCCAGATACCAAAAACATTCAGCCGTGAGTAAACGCGACTGTACTATGCTCATGCTTTGGAGAAAGTGAGATTCCTATACAAAGTTAAAAGTAGGAACTATTTAAATAATTATTACTTAAAAATATTAAAAGAAAATGTTTGTGCATAAAAATTTTGTGAAAAACGTCTTTTTAAAAAGTAACTTAGGTGTATAAAAATTTCATTTAAAAATATGTAAATGTATCTCAATCGTCCTGGTCATCATTGTTGGCGTCATTAGATTCTTCATCATCAAACCAATCATAATCGTCTACATTGAAGTATTCATCACCATCATCGTCTTCCATCTCGTTATCGTTATTGTCGCTAGCAGCTTCTTCTATAAAAACAAATCAACAAATTAGAAAACTTAGTTGTTTAAATTTAGAAATTGAAGTCAATGTAAAATACCTGTATTTTGCTGAAGCGATTCACTAACAAAACCCGGTGATTGGTCACCATCAAACCAGTGAAACTGGTACTGGTTGCTTTTCAATGTCCACCCGTTGTTTTCTGGAGTAAAATGGTCGGTTGTTTTTTATGGGCATTATTCCAAATACTTGATATATAATTTGCCCGAAGAAATTGTTGAAAAAGCTCAGTTTTGCATGGTGGTAGATTGCTCGCATCAAAGTTTTTCAAGTTATTATTGTTAAATTTCTCATTTACATCCGAAACTTTGTAATTATTTACGAACAGCTGAAGTCGGGCAGCATTCACTTTTTTTTTATAACTTTTTTTTATAATTATAGGTATTCATTTAATGTAATTCACAATACAAACTTATATTGAAATTGATCTGTAAAATATAAAAATAAAGACCTTTATTGTTATTATATTATTATTTATTTAAAATGAAGTTTACATATTTATCAGAGTTGTGTTATTACATACTTAAAAGATAATCCCATTAGTTACACCTAGGAACTGGAGTATCGTACAAACTTTGACACAAGGCTAAATTTAAATTATATTTGATAGCGATTTCTGGTATGTTTCAATTTATTGATCCATAGTCAATATTATAACTTAATATTAAATGGACCTTCTCATTTCAACATTATTAAACATCTATGAAACTAAATTTTATAATTATTATGTCCAATTTAAAATTTTTTTAAATAAACTTACTATTGTTTATTTTATATCATATCAATATAAATCTTTAAAGTTTTATAAAACTAAAGAAAAACCTATTTCTCAGAAAGCAATGATGTATTATTTTTAGCCAGCAATTCGTCAATGTTTCTATTTGATATCAAGATTCCCTATGAGAAAATCTTGGATGGCCAGTTTGTTGGCAAAACTTTACTTTTAAGTCTGTTGCCTCTCCTGCTTCTATAAATTGAATCTCGCAAAAGGATTGAATTCGATATTTGCTCTTTGAAAAACATTTCCTGAAAGATTTTCGTTTTTGTTAGGTATTTGAGCGAGCTTTGATCACAAATGTTTAAAATTAATGCAAAGACTAAAAATATACTGTAGCTGAAACGGACTTTTCTCTTTATGTGTCCTGGCTTCTTACACTCAAACATAATATGTACCTTTGTTTTTGAGTTGTAGTTAAATTAGAGAGAGGCGAAAAATACAAAATGTCTGCGATATAAAGGATTTGAAGACAACAATTAAATTTAATTATGGAGAACCTCGAATAAGTCTTATACATTTGAACCTCACGTTGGGCGCCAAATGTTACCGATGTTCTTTATTTAGAATAAACTATTGAATTGAACGAAAACGATTAAACACAATAACGTTATCTATCACCCTAGTACGCCTTGGGAACAAATGTTACCGACTTCGTTTATTCAGAATAAACTATTGAATGGAACGAAAATACCTAAACACAAAAACGTTATTTATCACCCTACGAGTAGTACGCCTTAAAAATACACCTGCTAGCTCAGGAGCTAGTGTTCTAATATTTATACTGCGCCAATCATTTATAGGGCTAATCCAAATCGCTAGATCCCTCGTTATTGTGAGCATAAACATTTTGTAATCATGACAATCATTAAATAAATGTTATTTATTATTTACTAAGAACTGATGGACTAATAATTTTTTTCTACAATACCCTTTGAACTATATTAGGCAAGTTGCACCGTTACAAAAAAAAGAAAAAGACAAAAAATTATATGAAGTTAAAATACTACTTTGAATTTTTTCTGTTTCAGATTATATGGATGGTTCTCCTTCATGTGTTTTGTTACGTACCCAAGTTTACAGAAAGTTTAAGCTGTTTAATTAAAATATTGTTTATTTAGAAAAATTTTTATAAATTAGTTTTAATGATATAATAGATAATACAATTATTTTATATTACATTATTTTACCCTTCCTAAAATTATGGGTCATACAATTTAACATTTTGATTGGCATTTTGTTACATCTTGCACCTTGTCTGTGTTGTAAAAAATGCCAATAAAAATGCAAAATTCTAGTTATAATAATTAAAGTAGAGCTACAAACAAAATCCCGCTATTTTTTAAATTAAATAAAATATGCATATCTATATTACCGACTGAGAAATAGTTGGACAAATCCCTCCCATTTGGCGCTGATAGCAAACATGTTGCCACATTTATACAAAGAAACGGCAATTCTTAATTATCCTTCCTCCATGGCAGGAGAGCTCTTCAGTTCGTTTTGCCATGGCTTCGATTGAAGGCGACTATGCACTGGCATTAGTAAGCCTTGCGATAATTTGGAAAAATGATACAAAAATAGAACATGAAAAAAGAAGCAAACAAAGTGGTGTAAAAATTAGTTATTGAAAGGGAAAACTAATTATGTTAACTTAAAGAACGAAATAAAATTAAACCAATAGATTTTAAGAACTATCTCCGAATGGACAAGAAAATATGTCTAAAATTACTTGCAATGGTTACTCCTATGATATGGCCTTCATCAAAAGGTGTGGCTTGTACGGTAAACTAAAAGTTAGTAATGAGCCACAATAAACCCATCTGGGACGTAGTGGAAGGCGATGAGATCATTCCACTCATTTTCAACCTAACCTTATCTAACCTACTCCTATGATAGTAAAAAAAGATACAGTATGAAAAACAATACTTCTCGAGAAACGGCATTTCTCCGCAACTGGCAGACGTTATAAGGGCCAGAATTTCAGCAATTATTTCACCTGAAGTACTGAGTTCTATATATTTTTATAAAATGTTCAAATACTTTTCTAATTAAATCTAATAGCGCCATTTTTTCATGCGTATCACGCTACTATCATAAAATGGGACTCGAAAACAACTTGTGTGATCTGCGCAGGCGACCGAAAGATACAAACACTCAGAGGTTCATTGTACGATATCACTAAAAAGAATTTTCGATTTCGCTCTGGTCGCCTGTGTAGGTTTAAAACACTGCAGAGGTCGATTCCAATATACGCTCCGGTCTAGGTACACTTGGAAAAGCTGACCTCTCCGGTAGACCAAAGCATATATGCTCGCCTTAAAGGTAAATGCGAATTGGTGTTAGGCAGGAAGGCCTCTGACGATGTTCCACTGCAAGACGGTAACTTGGACGGTAGACTAAGAGGCGATAAGGCCCCTGACATACAGTTGCAAGGGGGTGCTTCTAACGACCAACAGAGAGGCGCGAATTATGGCCCTGAAGATAAAAGGAGCCAACAGGATGGCTATGTGAATCATCTGACCATGGACTCGGCTTGCCGGAGAGGCTAGCTGTGAGCTTAGTGTGCATCCACATACTCGCAACAGTTAAGAAGTGATTTCTCCGGTCACGTCATAGATGAGTGACCGCTGGGAGGTTCCACCATGCGCCGTGTCACTATGGGACTCATCCGACTAGCGGTTAACCACCGACGACGTGGAATGAATGACGATGAATCAGGGAGTGAATTGTTGAATAAATGAGAAAGTAGTAGGACCTTTAAATGGTGGTACAATAAGCCGCAGGCGGCAGTGCCGCCAGGCTGTAGACGGATTAGGGTGTAGCACGAAATACGAAACCTTTTAAGGTTGTCAAATACTTTTTCACCCTTACTTGGTAACCAAATCACTTAAAACAAAACTCGACAACCTTTTTGGCTCGGCGACATTCTTTCAAAAGAAAGCACTTTCCCATAGACCTCAATCAACTTGCTTTTTGCACCTTTTAATGTTGACCTATTTAGCCCATCATACTTTATCAGTTGCGGGTGTTAATAACAACTCCTACTTTCTAAAAAAATTATAATAACCCTAATACATATAATATTTACATAATATTATTTCTGTTTGCCCCTAATCATTAAAAAAAAAAACAAAACCCAACAAAAATTTGTCTGCATGTGTTACTCAGACTAATAAATTTCGAGCAAAGACAATACCTAGCGATTATCTACCGGAGTGGCTAACCGAGCGATTCCGAGCAGAGATCGAGCGGACCGCACAAGACAGTGCCTAGAAACAATTAATCTGACAATTAACCTGACAAGTGGCAATAATTCGAACACATGATCACAAAAACAATGCAATTAATTATGGGATATATACTTAACTATATTTAAAATAATAATGTAATTTAAATGTGAATAACATAAAATTAAATGTTAGGAATAAAGAGATGCACCAATTATAACCAAAACAAGAATGATATTATATACAAGGTATGTTTCAAAACTATTACCTAAATTTAATTGTAAATAATACTTAAAAATAAAAACGCAGTGTAACAATCAATGTTTCCCAATGAGCACACGTACGAAAAAATACGTTGAAAACTGGTTGATAACCAAACCTATAACAAATATTCTATACGTCTCGAAATAAGTTATTTGCAACCAAACATAGCATTTAACGAATGTTTTTGGGGTGGTAGTTCGTATAATTTGAAAGCGATTGGAAGATTTCATTTTTCTAAAAAAATTATAAAATAAACAAAATAGAGCCATTATAAAAAAAATCAAAGAGCGGGTCCTACCCTAAGCGCGTAGCGCAATAGTCGCCTGATCGGTTACTCATCGGGATTTACAACTCAAAAACAGATGCGATTTGCAATTTTGTCGATTCTAAGCAAACTTACGGAGAACTTGATCGTAGCGCGCGCGAGTTAAGGTGATCCCATCGCTGTGCAGGACCGTACCTGTTTAAAATTTTTAATTAATTTTTAGCTATTTTTATTTTAAATATTTTGCAAAAATGAAATCTGCGAATCGGTCTCAAATTATGCGAACTACCACCCCTACAAATTTGCATGCCAAGTTCGGAAACACCCTGTATGTTACTATATGCTAATATTAAAATCAAACATTGAATTTTTCGTACTTTCTAACATGAAAAAGAAACAAATATTAGTTTTTTTTATTGTTATTTGGAATAACAAATTGTATTATAATTATACGTAATATTGTAACTGTTTGGTTTTCCCGTTTTCTTGCCATTACTGTTATTACGTATTTTAAAGTGATTTACTAAAAGTTTATTATATGCCCACCAAATAATCTTGTATTAGGTATTAATTAAACGTGTATTTTTAAATAAGAAATTAACGTGTTTTATATGAAATAATGAGACACATATTATGTGCAAAAATCATTAGTCAATAATTAAATGTGCATTGTATGAAATAATGGGTGTAAAAAAATAATGGTGTAGCAGTATAACGCGCTTATATTCATTTATAGGCAATTTTATGGTCCGAGACTGCCGGGCTTCAAATTCCAGACCAGACCATGTGAATTTTTAATTAAATTGCATGGTTCGGTATAGGATTTGATGTGTGCCGTATTAATAGAAATTCAATTTCTGTTAATATGACATGCAAATTATAAAATCTCCATGCATTACCGTCTTAATGATGGTTTTCTGAGTTTTCCTCACCTGTAAGTCAAATGGCACCATCAATCATATTTAAGTCACCCCGAAGCGCCACGGCAAATAATAATAATAATAATATCCGTCCCTTTCCCGCAAAAGCTCAGCTTTTGGGGTTAAAATTCACTCGTAAGGGGGTGAATTAGGGAGAGTATTATTATTATTTATTAAACGTAACAATTAATCCTATAGAAAACCATGCAAATAAATTCACATGGTGTTCTGTAGGATTCAAAGCCCGGTTTGTCTCTAACACAAAATTGTCTCGCAAATGATGTACGTGCCGTAGACATCTACCGGAGGCATAATACAGTTGTTTACAGCAAGGCCAACCCCAATAAATAATGCAAAATGTAAGAAATCTAATCCATGACAATTTTTCATATATAACTTTTATTATAGGATTTAAAACAGAAGCTCAAGTTTTTTACTAACAAAGTGTAGCAACTCACGATAACTTAACAAAATATGCTTTAGTAATTTTAAGCAAAATAAATTTTACGAATTTTATTAATTTTCTTAAATTTAAGATATAGGTACTTTCAGCCATTTTGATTTAAAATAGTTAAAAATGTTAAGGTGATTACAGCACCCCCTTATAATTTTCGGACAAAGATATCTCAAAAAGTAATTTTTTTAGAAAATTTAAATTTGTGCCAAATAAATTAGGCAACAATATCTAGAATATGCATATTTTTTAAAGTTTTAATTTCTTCCAGTTTCCGAGAAAAAAAATCAAAGGGCTTTAAATTTTGAAATATCATAATGAAAATAAATGTATTCCTCAACAGCAGTATTCTTATTATAATCCCCAAATTTAAGCTCTTAATCTATTGTTATTGATTTTTTAAAATTCGCCGAAATTAGTGGCTAAAACGCCTCATTAAGTGCCTTTTTCTAGTGTAACGCGTCTGTAACTATCGTATCGTACATTCTGAGTCATCATTCGTTCCTTGCAACGATTTACACCAGTTTACACCAGTTTAAACCAGAAAATAGCACTTAACAAGGCGTTTTAGCCACTCATTTCGGCGAATTTTAAAAAATCATTAATAAAAGATTAAGAGCTTAAATTTAGGAATTATATTAAGAATAGTGCTGTTGAGGAATGCATTTATTTTTATTATGATACTTCAAAATTTAACGCCCTTTATATTTTTTTCTCGGAAACTGGAAGGAATTAAAACTTTAACCTATATGCATATTCTAGGTATTATTGCCTAATATATTTTGCCAAATTTTTAATTTTTTAAAAAAATTAGTTTTTGAGATATCCCTGTCCGAAAATTATAAGGGAGTGCTGTAATCACCTTAATACTAAACAATTAGCAATCAAACAAATATGAGAGGCCTTGGCAATTTTATTATTTATAAAATTTTAATCCAAGACTTTTTATTGGTAACCTATCCTAATCAAATGTTAAAGGTTCGAAAACAATAATGTTCTCCATACGACTTGTATTTTATTTAAACTAACGTTAATCCAAGTATATTTCACAAAATATTCATATTTTGGTTAAATAACAACGTTTCAAAAATAATAAAATGTAATTAAATAATTTGTGTATAAAATAACTAATTTTTAGATTAAAATATAAACAGAAGGTTAAAGTGTTTAGATAGAATAAAATTTTTATACGAATTTTATATTATTATACTAACATTAATAGTATACATTTTTAATTGTCGGTAGAATCATAAATAAAAAACAACGTAATATTAAAATATAATTTAAATGTTTAAAGTTTATGATGCAATGACGTTTCTATTAGGACTTTTATGTATTTTAAACAAATGTTCATATTATACGGTTCTCTAACAAAATGTTCAACTTTCCATTACATAAAAATAATTAAAAATGTTATTAAAAAAACGTTAAATAATTAATATTGAAACATCTATTATCTTTATTTAAAAATATTAACCAAACATTAAAGTAATCGGATACAATAACGGTTATATTACTTATTGAAACAATATTTATGTATATTGAAAGAATTTTCAACTTTCTGTAGATCTATAATTACATAAAAACTTTTAAATATAATTTTAATATGAAGTTAAGTAGATAATATTGAAATAACGTAGATATTTAGTTTACATTATTAACTAATCGTTAAAAAGGTTCCAATACAAAATTTTTTTCTATAAGAATTGTATTTAAATTAATACTAGAATAACGATATTAATGCTTTGGCATTCTTTATTATACTCTTCACAGTTTAACAGACCCCCTTAACCTCTTATTTTTATTCAGATTTTTTTTTAGAATCAATAGGCCTTATTTACTTATAAAGCTTGATTATTCCTGAAAATTTTTTTAGTGTCGTTTTTTGTTTCAGATTCAGCATGTTTTTCAATATTTCAAGCTCCCTTGTCCCTTTTTTAGTTAGATTTTTTTTAGAATTAATAGGCTTCATTCCCTTATATAGCCTAATTTTTACAAAAATTTAATGTTGATATGGCTTTTGGTGTTTGATTTTTTAAATATTTATAATAAATTAATATCAAAGTAGTAACATGATCACAAAACGTTAAAAAGTACCATATAACTACCCTACAGATTATTTCTCATGAAAAGGCAGAAACTTAATTATTTGTCAGATAGTAACTCTCAGATAATATACCCGTTATTATATTAAGTTGAACTTTTTCTGAAGGTGAAAAGACAGACCCTTGTAGTATTATAGATTAGAAAAATAGACAATTATTTTACTCACACCTATAAGGTGTTTGATTCTAATAACAGTAGATTAAAATTCCGAAAACTTGTGGGCTTCTACTCGTATTTCATTCTCTAAACTTTACAAGAACAAATAATACAGTGAACGGCTATACGTTATAACACTAAACGGAAATAACTCGTTATCTGACTGCGAACATCTTGTTAATTTTTAGAAGCAACGCGGGCTCTAACTCTCTGCAAGCCGGAGAATAAAACGTGCATCTAAAGTCGAAAATGCTAGAAACTGGGACGACCTGCAACAAAATGAAGTAATTTCAGACATTTCTCACGGAATTATAATAACTCAGCAGTCAAGGCAAAGTATTTTTCTCGAGCAGACGCTGCGCCATATTCAACAAATCATCCTGGGTATCATCAAGAAAAGCTGTGACTGCGAATCTCGGCAAGCACCCGTATTATAAACAATTTTTCTTTGGAGTAAGAAAAACCCGAATGCGGAAAATAAAAGATACAACTGAGAATGTAAGCATTATAGTGGGGTGGATTATGATTTTCCATTTTGCTAAAGAAAGATCGGTCAGTTGGTGTCTTTATTTTTTATCTTTTACGACATAACAAAGCAGGCTAGGAAAACAATAAAAAAAGTATTAATTGGAAAGTTAAGACATTAATTTTATCAATTTAATAGTGTTTTTAAATGAATATATTTGCTTGAATTCACTAAGGGCCGATATCACAAAAAACAACATTTTCAGGAAACAAGATAAATATTCAGGTCCGCCCTGAGTTTACAGACTTCAGTCAATTGTTTAGTATTCTTTTTACTTTGATAAATAAATAAAATTAAAGATAAGTAACGGGCGCCGCGCCGTTTAACATAGGTTTCGTACGAAGCCAGTATAATACGGACGGTTGACAGTTGTGATTTCCATGGGCGGATCAAATAATAAGATGCGACAATGGAAAGAGGAAAATCGTCGATCTACTTGACAAGAAGTATCTAATCTCTCTCTAGTACTATTTAGCTCAGTGTAACTCTTTTATACTGGAAGATGGCTTACTAAAGCGAGTACTTAAAAATGATGATGGTTCCGAGAACAGAAGACAGTTGTTCATTCCAAATAGTAGAGTAGCTGAAGTACTTCGTCAGTTACACGACAGTCCATCAGGAGGACATCTCGGTGTTAGGAAAACCCTTCAGAAAGTTCGGGAAAGGTTTTACTGGATGTAAAGGACTGGTGTAAGAAATGTAGCACTTGTGCTATGAGTAACGGACCTCTACGAAAAAGGAAGACTCCTATGAAGCAATACAACGTTGGTAGCCCATTTGAGAGGATCACCTTAGATATTTCTGGACTATTTCCCGTAACCGAAGATGGTAATAAATACATTTTGGTGGTTGTGAATTATTTTACAAAGTGGGTGGAAGTCTATGCCATTCCAAATCAGGAGGCAGAACTGTTGCAGATGTGTTAATAAAAGAGTTTATCTGTCGATTTGGAGTGCCCTTGGAGATCCACAGTGACCAAGGCAGAAATTTTAAAAGTCAACTTTTCCGTGGAATCTGTTACAGACTAGGCATGAATAGAGAACCACAGCATTGCACCCACAATCCGATGGAATGGTAGAGCGAATGAATAAGACCATTGGCAAATATCTGTCAAAAGTGGTTTCAAACCATCAACGAGATTGGAAGCAGTATTTTTCGCTCTTTGCAATAGCTTATAGATCCGCTTATAATGAATCAACAGGCCAAACACCAGCAAAGGTCCTGTTTGGGCGTGAGATGAGACTACCGTGCGACCTCGAGTTTGGATGCCGATCTGGAGAATATGTAGCTGGTGAAGATTATGTAATTCAGTTACGAAGAAGAATGGACGATATGCATGAATTGGTCCGCTCGCATCTTGAAATCGCCCGCGACAGGATGAAGAAACGGTACGATACCCAAGCTACAGAAGGATATTTCAAGGAAGGCGACAAAGTCTGGCTCTATAACCCAAACAGACAAAAGGGTTATTCTCCGAAGCTTCAAAGGTCTTGGGAAGGTCCGTACTTCATCAAGAATAAAATAAAAGATGTAATCTACCGTATAAGTAAGATTCCGAACGGTAAACCGAAGGTAGTGCATCAAAACTGGCTGGCGTCATTTAAGGGTGACCATGATGAGAAAGAAGAAGTAAACCGCTTCCAAGAAACACCAGACCTTGTCTTTAAAGAATTTATGGGCCCCTATGGAGGTACTGGAAAAGCCAGATATGGTGTTACGATCGAGCAACAACAAGATCTGCTCTCGCTTCTAAAATACTACTCGCTGGTCCATAGTACTTCCGCCAGCATCAACGACGTGCGAGGACTGGCATATGTGTTCCGTAAGAAGTTTGGTCAACTGCTAGAACTTCAACGTCAGTAACCAGCCCCTGAAAAAGCCTTGAAACTTCAAGACGAATCGCGCTACCTATTTAATTTGATAACGAAGAACACCTTCCCGGATCGATCCATTATCATTATGTATAAGAAGGATTATTTAGTTTAAGGGAACACGTACTGGAGTCTAATGTTCAGAAACTAGCCATGCCGAAGATAGAAGGAAATCAGCTGGATTCGAGAATTATTAGGAACATGGTAGAAGTAATCTTTCAAGATACCGGAGTCCAAATACTGGTCTGCAGCCATTCGCCCAGTGTCCAGGTTACAGCGAGGACAGTCCCTTGTTACTTCCATGCAACTGGAAATTGTAAAAGAGGGTTCAGTTGCAGATACAACCATTCCATTTTAGTTTCGTAAGAGTTCCATGAAGAACTATCTCTTAAGGAGGGGGTAATTTCATGTGAGCCATTTCATTATTCAGTCATGCTCTAATCCTCCAAGTCCCTCTCTGTCTTATTTGGCCTTTGAGGCTAAACTTATCCGATTATTATTCATAATTAAACCCCTTAAGACCAAACATATGTTATGACTATGGCGGAGGCACTTTCGCGTACATTCCTGAGTCAATTTGATAATGTTTCTGGTATATTCCAGATATAAAGAGATGTTTCTATTTTGGCGGATAAGCATTCTGGAATACACCAGAACTTTAAATTTGTATACAATCATTAGTATACAAACAGCTTTAAAGAAAAATAGTGAACAATTTAGAGACTTCGAAATATATAAAAATTAGAATAGTAGTGTTATAAATAAATAAATAAATAAATAAATGAGTGTTTAAATAAATTATTAATAAATAAACTGTTGTTTAAAATAAACAAACATCACAATATTGTATCAATATAATTTTACTCGTGGCGCATTATTTTTTTATACAGTATGTCGCTAATGTATGGAATAAATTCATTATAATGGAAGTAGCTGGTTTTTCGAAAAAATGCTCGGACAGGTCAATTTTGTTTACTTAAAGCGCAATTTTTTAAATAAAATTAAATTTTCCCCCACTTCCCACTTTTGGGCAGTGATGTCATTGACATTTTTTTTAAATAGCAACCCCAATTTTTTTTTCTTGATTTTGATAGATCTTGCAATTTCCTACTTGGAAACGTAATATTTGAAATATCTGACATAACAATTTTTTTTGAAAAAAAGTCATTTCAAGATCAGATGCATAAATTTTATGTTATTTTGAAACACAATAAATTAATAAAAGATAATTATTTGTAATTAAGTGCTTAATTTAAAAAAATAATAATAATAATAATAATAAAACGAATTTAATGACAATTTCACAAATTCTTTTTATTATTATTTTTTTTATTATTATTTTGTTAGATTAAGCATTTAATTACAAATAATTATCTGTTATTAATTTATTGTGTTTCAAAATAACATAAAATATATGTATCTGATCTTGAAATGACTTTTTTTCAAAAAAAATTGTTACGTCAGATATTTCAAATATCATGTTTCCGAGTAGGAAATTGCAAGATCTATCAAAATCAAGAAAAAAAAATTGGGGTTGCTATTTAAAAAAATTGTCAATGACGTCACTGCCCAAAAATGGGAAGTGGGGGAAAATTGAATTTTATTTAAAAAATTGCGCTTTAAGTAAACAAAATTGACCTGTCCGAGCATTTTTTCGAAAAACCAGCTACTTCCATTATAATGAATTTATTCCATACATTAGCGACATACTGTATATTTAATAGGTATTAATAGCAAATAAATTTAATCGAAATTCCTGTTTTAAAAATCAGACAGGGTTTCCCAAATTGAATATAAGAAAACTGATGCAGGTGATAGATCTCATAATTTTAATCAAAAAGGTTCGTATTAATAATGGTCCTATCTTGGTATAAGTTACAGGGGATTCAAAATTTACATAAATAATAAATTTTCAGTTACACGATACTAGTGAATTTATTTTTGCTTTTTTAAGTAGTCGTCCAACTTTTACATTTCTCGACTTTTGATCAAAATTTGATAATTGTTTCCATAAATTAAAGAAACACTTTAATCATCGGTAACCCTGCTACTGATCGAGATCGAACTCTTGTTCTAATAAAGTTCTTGTTCTAATGAAGTTTTTTATTAAAAATTATTAGATCTATGAACTGTTTTAGTTAGATTCATACAATTTAGTACACATTGTATAAAATATCAGAACAAAGTTTATCTGTGAAAATTAAGACCGAAATAATATGGACTTGACTAGGTATCATAGTGCGATAGAGATAGATACATATTTCAAATCATATGTAAAACTGAGATTAAATATACGAAGCGGTGAGAAGCCGTACACCGATAGCCGATAGTAAATCAACGAGCGGGAATCGTTTGTACTGATTTTTTGTTATCATGCTGATTGTTAATCAACGGAAAAATATGGTAGATGTTTGTTTTGTTATGAACTACACACATTTTAGAAACTTAGAGTCACTTTTTTGTTTTGGAAGTCTATTTAGCTAATATTGTAGTGTAATCATAAACAGAAGAACATCTTTCGCAATTCTTGATTAAGATAAAACCAGGAAGAACGCATTTTTAGTTTTTTTTTTGAGCTGTAAGCTCCATTGGTTTTCAAAATGTTTAAAATAATATTTATCTACGTTACTTATAAAGGGAATTTTTGGATTTTGGATTCATATTTAGTACACGTTATGCTTTACGCAGTGGTACCAAAGTGGTAGTACCACAGTGGCGGCTCGTGATAATACGAGATGGTAGTGCCAGATTTTTAACAAATGTGAAAACCCCGCCGAATGCGCCCTGTCGGAGGCCTCCCGCCAGAGGCAAAAAACTTTTTGGGGTGCCACGCCCAAATTTTTAGCCAAAAGTTGTTTAAAAAAACTGGCTTTGGGCAAAAATTTATCACGGTATTGTCAAAATAGATAAATTTTATTTAAAAAAATAAATGAAGGACGGATACTTTTATATCTATTATATGACTACTATTTATAGGGATTTAACACAAGTTTTACCACGAAACAGGCTGTCAGGGTTAGTTTTATCCTAACCTCTGCCAATAAATTACTCAAAACTTATTAAAGAACTTTGTAAAATTAATTAAAAATTATAAATTAACTTACCTCCAGTAATTATTGATGGAAGTCCTTGCAGTTTGTTATTACCATAAAGAGTCTTCAGGTCCATATATTAAAAAAATCACAAAAATAACATAACGAAAAACTTAAAAGCGCGTAAAGAAATTCGGTTAATTCAGTCAACTATCGACATTATCGAGAAACCGCGATTATCTGAACCGCAATCGGCGCTGTGTCTGGCACGAACATTCCTTGATTTTACCGTTTAAATACACATCTCTGATGCTCACATAGGCTGCTGGTAAAATCTCTCTCTCTACCCTAGTGCCAGCTGATAAATGGCTCCGGTACGGGCCAAAGCTTAGAGATTTATTCAGTGCGAGGTTGACACATTTCAAATAATTTTTAAATGTAAAAATAAATGCATAAAATAAAATAAAAATATGATAAGACGTTTTAAAAATAAAAAATATATTATTTAATAAAAAATAAGGTAGTGCCATGGCACAGTGGCACTGCTACACGAGTCGCCATTGGTACCAATAGCTCGTTTTTTAAAAATATTGCCCTTTAAATTGAAAGTCTAATTTTATATTACCTCCAAAATATTAGTTTTCAATACAATAACAATGTAACTTTTGACACTTGGCATAATTCTGATTAAGTAGCACTACACTACATGGTCCTGCAAAATCTCAATAATTCAGGACGGCTGGTAATATCAAACGTCTTCGTAAAATTAATGAACACGCGCTCAGATTTGCATCACTATTATTGTTTAAATTTTGATATGTAAATTTCCCCAGACAGTAAAACAATTGCAACTTCCATATACCGTTTCTCATTGAATCCAAATTGTATACCACAACTTTCTGTAAGTAGTGTATCTCTAGTAGCGAATGAAATGAATGTACATAGGTTTTGTGGTAATCAGAGGCGGTTTCTCCACTAGTTTATTTGTGCAGGGAAGATCCAGTTGAATTTCATAAAAACACATTATTTTTAAATTACTTAATAAAACATAAAAATATAAATTCCGTTTAAATATTTTTATTTTTTTAATTCATGTTAATATCTATTTTTTTGGTCCGCCTCTGCGCTCTAGCTCGTCACGTTTCTGTCGGTGCATTATCCTGATTAGGCACCAGAAGTTTCCGCAAATGCCTGTAGTTAAAAAAGAGAGGTTAACCGACCCGTAAAACAACGTTACTGTTTTAAACAACGCTATTTTGTGCATAGCATATAAACAAGGCGTGACGTTACAAAGTAGAGCAGGATATATTAACCTTTTCAATTATTAAGATAGAATAAATGGGAGGTGCTGTGACAATACTAAAAGTGTCCGCACTTTTGTATCACATTTTTATGTCATATATGTCATTTATTTAATATTAAGATGATTTGTAATTTTTATTTATTTCCTATCATAAATATTTGAACAACTAATTTTATATTAATGTATTTTTTTTTAATTATGTCTCGATGATGATGAGTTATTAAAACAAAGTACATAAAATAATAACAGCGCGTTATACAATATTCCTGATTCAAAATCTCGAAAATATTTCGTATTTTAAACAATTTTTCTTTTCACTGAGAAAAGACTAGGTAGATAAATGAAAGCTGCAACTGAAAACTATTTTAATAATGGAGTAGGTCATGGAAACCAAATTTCCACAAAAGTCATATCACGTGCACGTGATGGCAGCCATTCTACATTACCGTACGCCTGAAATGAGCATTTGTATTATTAGTCTTTTATTTGAAATAAAGGCGAGCATTCGTATATACCTTCATTATTCTTTCTGCTGATGCTGATTCTTTCAAAGTGCGTTAATTATAAAAAGTAACTATACGTTATCGTACATTTACTTTTTTGATGAGTAATTTAAAACATTCAGTAATATTAATACAAGAAAACTTAAAAGGGAATTCAACTTTTCAAATGAGAAACTGACTATTTACAAACGATGTCTGAATTAACAACCGTAGATTACAGTTCAGTAATCTATAATGAATATCTAGTTAACAGGGTTGGGCGCTATTTTATAAACTGTCATTTAATTAAAGAGGGAAAATAATTGCAACTCAAATGTTAACAATATGTATCTAATTATTGATAATTAAATTTACTAATAATTACTGATATTTAAAAATTTCTGTAACATAAGATTCTTTACATGTTCTTCTATAAATTTTATTATTGTTAAAAAAAACCTGTATGAATTTATAATTCGTCATTGATTTGAGGATTTAAAGGTCACTAAATATTTACACAATATCACTGTAAGGAACATGCTCATCTAATAGATAGCAGAAAAATACTACTTTTCCTCAAAAGACCGCGAACTTACTCAGGGTTAGTATTAGAATATCACGAAGCTTTGTCCGAAGTATTCATCAACAAAATGGTTACCTTAAGATGAGCCAAAGGTCACGCCACATTGAAAGAAAACCGTCTTGCTGAATTAATGGCCAAGAAGACAGCCAACTTAATTCTTTTTGGATCAAATTAAATAATATTCCCTTGTTAAATTCAAGGAAAGATGGGATGAAACAATAAACTGCAGAGTTGCCAGGAAGCTTTTAAGTTATTCTGAGAACACTACAGCAAACTTTACTACAACTAAATAGAGAATCTACGCCTGGTCACAGGTATTCTAATTGGTCATTGCCAAGTACAGAGGCATCTCCATATCATAAGGCTGTCAGAATCCGCACTCTTCAGAGGGTGCAAACACAAAGATGAGACCATCGAGCATATCTGATTGTCCCATGCTCTCATTTATTAGAAGATTTGAGTTCGGCGAATATTGGCTAACACCGGCCGGTATAACAGAAGAACCTCTTGGCAACGTTTTCAACTACAATAAATCTAAAGGTTGGCTCAAGAGCAAGCAGAAGTCTATCATCTTAGGAGGATGCACAATGGTCCTAGTGAAGCCTTGGTACCGTGGGGTAACCCACCTTTTACACGTTACATATACAGAGAAAAGGGTTGTATTAACTGTTATTTAATTAAAGAAGAAAAATAATTGCAACTCAAATGTGACCAAGATGTATCTAATTAAGTACTGATAATTAAATTTATTATTAGTCACTGATATTTAAAATTTCGATAATATGAGATTCGGTTCATGTTCTTCTACAGATTTTAATTGATATTAAAAAAAAACTGTATGAATAACTTATAATTTGCTAATGATTTGATGTTTTAAAGGCCACTGAATATTTAAAAATGCTTTGGAATTAAGGCTATGAAAATTCGTTTCATTTTTAGAACGTGAACGTAAACTTTGATTATTATAGTTAACAATAATTAAATGTATCAAAGTTTCCAGAATATTAAAATTTTTATACAGGGTGTCCCATTAATGCGTAATTGTCCAATGTTTAAGTTTGTATTATAGACACACAAACAAGTTTTAAATAAAATTTATATAGATTTAAAAAATACCAACGTTAACAATATTTTTAGATATACAGGGTGTTGCGTTTATTCCTGGCAATTTATAGTTTTTAAATACAGCAGAACAATGTATTTTATTTCATTTTAAGAATGACTTGGTAATACTGTATACAGGGTGGACCGGATTTAATTTGCATGTACAGAGATCTCGTAAACCGTAAGATATACATAGTCGGTTAAATGGGGAAAAAGTTTCGTATTTTGACGTATAATACAATGGTCCATAGAAGTTCCAGATTTTCCGACTGGTTCCGGAGATATTCGATAAAATCCGAATAACCTCATTTTCGATTTTTAAATCGTGCGTTGTTATTATAAAAGATACAAAAAAAAATTATAGGAAGTTTTTATTATAAATCAAGTTCCCTATAATCTGACATGTTAAAATTTTTATTACGACGTTTCGTATTTCCAGGGCCACCTTCAACTTATTTTTTTTTAAATACGGACCTGGATTTTTAACTGTAATTTTTTATAGCTTTTGTATAGCTAAATACAACGATATGTTACACCTTACAATTTTACTACGTTTCGTCTATGAAAATATCATCAGCTCTGTAGCTTCTGATGATACCGTTTCTTACTTGATTAAAACAAAGTAGCTAATTAAATAATAATTACAAAACAAAAAATGCTTAAAATGTGAAATTTTAAATATTATTTAAAACATAATACAAGAATTATTTAATTACAAAATGAATTACAATTTTTTATCAAACATGATTAAGTACAACCAGCAAACAGGACTAATGAAGAACGAATTATGGTTGTACACATTCTACAAATAACATATTCTACAAATAATAAAGCTAATAACAAAAACATAAAATGAAAAACAAAACGGTCAAGCAATCTATACATTCATATCACCTGATTTTCTTTAAAATCTTTCGCTTAGGTTTCTCACACCGTCATTTTTCTATCTTTAATGTTTTCATTTTTGCATGCATAAGATCTTAACAAAATCATATTTGCCATGCATGTCAATTGTAACTTGTCACCAATATTTCTGTTTTAATCTGTAACATCTAATACAACATTACTTTTTTAGCTTTAAATAATTTAAAATTAAATAAATATTATGGTTCGTTATACTGAAAACGAGAAGAAAGATATGTATGATGTGTACATAAGATACTATAGGAATGAAACCCGGTCAGCTCCGACTTATTAAGATTTATATCCTGATAGACAACAGCCATCTAAGAGGATGTTTTCTTATATTTCAAAAAATATGGCAGAGCATAGCAGTATGAAAAAAAGGAGAACTAGATATCAGGTTCGACATACTGATAACGAAATTAATGTTCTTGCTCAAATACATATTAACCCTAAAAATTCTACTAGGCGAATAGCTAAAGAATGTCTAGTAGGAACCTCCATGGTTAAAAGAATTTTAAAGAAACATAAATACCACGGGTACAAATTTCAAAAAGTGCAGAAATTACACGCTGGAGACTCTGATAGAAGACTGATGTTTTGTCGTTGGTATAGTAGAAAACTGCGCAATGACCGTTCTTTCAACAAAAAGATATTATGGACGGATGAATGCTCCTTTACTAATAGTGGAATATTTAATCCCAGGAACAAGCATTTGTATGCTACTTCTAATCCCCATTTAATCAGAGAAGTTAGACCACAGTTCCGTTTTACCCAAAATGTGTGGTGTGGACTAATCAATAATCAGATTATTGGGCCGATTTTTTTGGATGGTAATTTAAATCAGTTCCGATACCTACATTTATTGGAGGAAGTACTCGATGAGATGCCCTTACAGACAAGACAAAATCTTCAATACTTTATGCAAGACGGTTGTGGTGCATACAATGCGAGGAGGGTTGCAGAGTATCTCGATCAATATTTTAGAGGTAATTGGATTGGTACCAATGGACCAATAAGATGGCCTCCTCGATCTCCGTGTCTTAACCCCATGGATTATTTTGTATGGGGCTTCGTAAAGAACCAAATCTACGACAAAAATATTCCAAATAATCTACAAGAACTTCGTCAACGAATAGTAGATGCATTTGAAAAAATTACACCAGAAATGGTTGATAAAACTACATCCCAAATGTCTAGGAGAATTGCACTCTGTATCCAACAGAATGGACTACATTTTGAGCAACTATTGTGACTGTTTTTGTTTTTGAATTTTGTTTTTGTTATTAGCTTTATTATTTGTAGAATGTGTACAACCATAATTCGTTCTTCATTAGTCTTGTTTGCTGGTTGTACCTAATCATGTTTGATAAAAAATTCTAACCCATTTTGTAATTAAATAATTCTTGTATTATGTTTCAAATAATATTTAAAATTTCACATTTTAAGCATTTTTTGTTTTTTAATTAATATTTAATTAGCTATCTTGTTTTAATCAAGTAAGAAACGGTATCATCAGAAGCTACAGAGCTGATGATATGTTTATAGACGAAACGTAGTAAAATGGTAAAGTGTAACATATCGTTGTATTTAGCTATACAAAAGCTATAAAAAATTTAATTTAAAAATCCAGGTCCGTATTTAAAAAAAATAAGTTTAAGGTGGCCCTGGAAATACGAAACGTCGTAATAAAAGTTTTAACATGGCAGATTATAGGGAACTTGATTTATAACAAAAACTTCTTATAATTTTTTTATATATTTTTTATATATAACGCACGACTTAAAAAACCAAAGTGAGGTTTTTCGGATTTTATCGAATATCTCCGGAACCAGTCAGAAAATCTGAAACTTCTATGGACCAATGTATTATCCGTCAAAATACGAAACTTTTTCCCCATTTAACCGACAATGTATATCTTACGGTTTACGAGATCTCTGTATACGAAAATTAAATCCGGTCCACCCTGTATAACCCTAAAATTTTTTTAAAATATATTACAGGGTTGCCAAGCAGGTTTACATTGATTTCAAAATTGTTTAAAATATAAGATATAGAGCTTGAACTTTGTGAACTCAACGACATTGTGTGTCCTTGGCTTATAGTCAACAATTTGTAATGACATATTAAAACATACTTGTATTTAGTGCCATTCGATAGGGAAAATTATACTAGATACTGTGGGTACATTATTTATTAGAAATTGCATATTCGTGAGAAATTAATGCCGTGTAAAATAAATCTACTTTAACAAAAGCGACCATTTAATATGTATCATGATAAAGAAAAACAACGTTTATAGTTCAGTTACACAAAATTTATTTTAATTATGACGTTAATCAGGAACAACAATCATTTAGAAAATATTAGGTCCATAAAAAATAACATACAAAATAACAAACCGATAAAGAAAATCTACTACCGAAGGCTACAAACTATGAACAAAATATTTTCTACTAGTATTTCTGAAAAGAATATCAATAATATTCACAGTATCGGAAGCAAAAACATCATCATCTTAGAGTTCGTATCTTTTCTGACAAAACAAATAATACTCCAAAACCTGCGAAAATTAAAAGGAACTGTTATCTCGATTACAGACGACTTACGTCCCAAAGACTAGCAACAAAAAAATACTTGTTCCCAACCTTAAGAAGGCCAAATAAGAAAATTAGGCACGTACAGCATTATAAGAAATTACAAATTACATATTAACGGTGATGGATATACAGCAGAAGACTTGGAGAAATATAGTGAATTCATCATCTCACAAAATACTAAGGCAAACAGTATCCCACCAACCCCAAACACCAGAGAAGATTTATTCGCAAATCTAAGCCCGATGTCTTGGAAATAGAATACTCAAATCCAGGCGACAAATAAAAATACAGCTCCTTTAAGGGTAACAGCAATACCCGCAAAAAGCATTGGAAGTACTAGCAGTAATCCTCATAATACGCCAAAATTAGGAAGAAAACCAGTAGATGGAAATATTAACGATTTTACGGATAGATTTTTTAGAAGCAGAACCAATAAAAAGTAGAGAATCCTTATTTTATTAAATAGATTCTATTTGTTATTTGCTTTTTAAAACTAGGTAGGCGGATATAAATTATACATATTTTTCTGGATTATAATACTCATTTTAACATTTTAGTATATTGTTACTCTGCTCTTTGGAACTCAATTTATTTTAACTCGACTTTTACAAATCATCCACTGATAACATAAACGAACAACGTCTATCATAAAACTGCTTCCCTGGTGTCAGGATCTATGGACTTATATAGCTCGATTTAACCTTTTAGAACCTTCCCGAACGTCCAGATGTTTATTGACGAGGAATGACATTTCCAGATATTTGTCGAATATTCCCTCTTCTTTTACTCGCACCTTCACTTATGACGACAGGCTGATGGGTAACAATATTTTGAATTTTTATCTATTAATATAGTATCCAGTAGGAAGTTTTAAATTTTACCATTTTATTTATTCAGAGTACACAACTAAAATTTTAATTATTTTACGAATGGATAATACATTCAAGATTTTGAGGCGAAAAAGGTTAAAACCTATTACAACAAAAGATTGTAAACACATTTTGAAGGTAAATAATAATGAAAGCTTTAAATTTATGGAGTGTGGAGTATGGCCTACAGATTTCAAAGAGTTTATTGTTACAACTCTTTACAAGAAAGGAGATAAAATGTGTGTAGAAAACTATAGACCAATATTCCTTAATACTCACTTGTCCTAATTGTTTAAAAAAATCGTCCAAACTCGTCTAACATTTTATTTAACAAAATATTGTATTCTTTCAAACCGGCAGTTCGGCTTGTGCGAGAAAAAATCCACTTAACATGCTATTCTTACCCTCTTATCTAAAACGTACTCCTAACTAAATGTCTTAAACCCATGCTTATGAATATTTAGAGATTTCTCGAAAGCATTAAATACTGTCAGCCACCCACACTTACTCAATTCTGTCGAAGACATAGGGATAAGAAGTACTTCTTTAAACATTTTCGGCAGCTTTCTATCAAATAGACAGCAGATAGTAAAAAAAATGGAGTATTAAATAATCATTTAATCCAGAATGGTGTTCCACAAGATACCGTACTAGGGCCTACACTTTTCAATGCATACATAAAATATTTATTCTCTTTAGCTAGTGCGGGACGAATTACAGGTTTCGCAGGCATACGGTTGTTTTCTACGAGGCAAAAGACTGGTACCAACTGAAAATTAAAGCAAAAACTGACTTTTCAAATGTAAAAAATTGAATGTATTATAAGCTTTTAACAATTAATATAGATAAAACTAACTACTTAGTCATAAGTCCTAGTCCATCTTTTAACCTTGAAATCCCATGTTAGGAAACGTATGTAGGCTGCAAAAACAGTAACATAATTAGGAGTTACGATCGACTCCAACCTTAAATGGACAAATCATGTAAAACAATTTATTAAAAAAGTTCACATAAAATCAGTGGAAATCCTACAAAAACAAATTCTAAAACTAATAGTAGGCAAAAATTCAAGATACCCAACTGAAAAATTTTCGAAGATACAAAAATATTCAACATACTTAAGACAATTACATTATTACAATGTATGTATCAGATACCACAAAACCGCTAATATTGTAGAGCTAATACACAATTACGACACTCGAAGGAAAAATTGTAGTAGGGTTTGTCAAATGCAAATGACAATCACACAGAAGTCATATGTCTTCTTGGCTCCGACTAAATTAAAGAAATTAGTAGTGTTTCCATATTCAAAAACGCTAATAAAATTTATTAACTTGCCAAGAAAACTTTTACACTGTTTATAGACGATTAAGAATCTATAAATTTTTCTTTCGCATATTTTACTTTTCATTTATTTAATTATTTAATTTTGAAAATTATATAATTTGTATTCTGTATTATTATATTTTTAATTTTAGGATAATTATTATTACTTTAATATATTATATTAACCCAAATATATGTATCAAGTATTTCATACACTTTCAGAGTTTCTATAAACTTTATTTATTACAAATTATTTTATGTATATAATCAGCCTCTCGTTTATGAACCACCCTGTATATTTTGGAATAGTTGAATATGTTGATTCATAAGTTATTTTATGCTAAAATAATATACAAGATCTTGCATTGGAAAAAATTGAGTAAATTGAATTTAATATTAGCCATATTTAAGACATGTTTTATTACACTCTCTATAAAATAATTTAGTTCTTGTGCTACTATTCGTTAGTCTGTATTTTAAAAAAATTTATAATCATTGTAAACCTTTCCTAAATTATGATAATTTAATTTGGGGCCAGCATTATTCTTTAATTTCATAAGAAAATTAATTGCTTGGCAATCCTGTTATATTTTTTAAAAATGTTTTAGGGTTGAGTATTACCAAACCATTCTAAAAATTAAATAAAATACGTGTTATTTTGTTCTATTTAAAAAATATACATTTTCATTTGCTACGCAAAAACGCAACACCCTATATATCCAAAAATATTTTTAAAATCCGTATCACTTAAATCCATATAACTTTTAATTATAACTTGTTTGTGTGTCTATAACACAAATTGAATTATTGAACAATTACGCACTAATGGGACGCCCTGTATATTTTTATTTTCTTTCGCACAGTTTTATCTATTTTTAACGATTCTGGATTTTTACCAGACATTAAAATTTCTATTCTGTATGATTTCTTTGGTTTATTTAACTCATCAACAATTGCCGAATAATACCAGTTTGCCAGGCTTTTCAGCGAGCACTGTATATATCTAGCACTGTTTCTACAAAATTCACTAAATTCTTTAAAACTTTGGACTAAACTCATTTAAATATTAAAACGATATCTACGACTCGATTACATACCAGTTCTCATAACAGGTACGATAAACTCTTGGCCATAAAACTATCACAAACACGGAACCATTCTTAAAATAATAACGATCAGGAAGATTATCCCCATAACCCAAGCACAAAATAACAAAATAAGAAATATAAAATAAACATAGCCCAATACTTTTGCGGGTTTCATGTATATTTTATGACGGCAAAACAAGGATTTGGCCACAGCGGCATCCGAAGTTTCCCTAATTTGAATTGCAAAACGTATAAACGGCAACCTTAAAGACGTTCCGAAAGTCCGTACACCGTTTTCCCGGCCTTTCCAGTATCCGACTTTTTTATTTTGTAAGAATATCTAAGAATTTGTTTTGCATTAGCGTCGTTTGAATCCAATTAGAAAAGCTGGAGTTAGAAAGGTTTATATTTAAAAAACTGACGGTATAAGCGAAAATGTGACTCAGCCAAAATATAATTTCAAAAGAAAATAGACCTACATATTTTAATAAAAAGAGAGTCTGGTTAAGTTTTAAAGCTGAATTAAGTAATAGAATTGAACTAAGTGCACTACTAAGAACAAAAGAACAACTAGTATACGAGCTGGAAAAATTTGTTATTGACATTCAACAATCGTCATGGATCAATACACGAGAAATTACAAATAATTTTGACATACAATACCTACTAAAAGTTACATTGTAGTGCTTGTATTCACACTCTTTATTTTCAATATTTTTAAATAACTTCTTCAGCCCTCTATTGACCCTTTTAACCAATGTTTAATCATTTTGTCTTTAAAAGATAAGGTAAAAAATATTTTTAACAACAAATGAATATTACAGAATTAAAACTAAAAAAACATTTATTTAAAAAATGGTAAAAAGTAACAAAAGAAATTAAACATAAATAACTGAAACATACAAATCTCTTGATTCTGGACCAAATACTAAAGAATATGCCCGTGTAACTAATTTTACGCATCTCTCCACGGATTGAGTATGGCAAGGGAACTTCGAAAAATCAAAGTCTGAAATCTCGGTTTCGTTTATAAGATCCCTAATATTATACTCAGTAAAATCCCTTAATATAGGAGGCGGTGTCACATCGCACTAATTCCAGTAAATTAACTCAAAGTAGTCTGTAGCACTGAAATTATTTTTTGCTACCACAAAGTGTCTTACTTCAATGGTTTCTCGACTGATTTTTCTAGCTTTGAAGATTCTTCGTAGAGATAGTTCCCGAACCCATTCACGAGTGTCTGTTACCATACACAAAAGAATGTTTTCGGGTTGTATAAAATCCGCGTTTTTTTGGATTACCTTATCCAATATACTTTTTGAATCATTTCTTTAATATCGTGACAGTTCAATCGTTTTAAATACTTGCATAATACCACTAGTGGAATTGAAATTTACTTTAAAATTAAACCACATTGGGGCATATATTTTAATTATGAATTGGACCATACCCGTTAGGTCAAATGTTGGCTTTTCCGTGTCAACATATAGCCGAAGAATATAATTTGCAATTGTGAGTCATCTAGAATGGCCCTAATTTCCGAGGATTACGGTGTGTAAAATTTGATGGAAAATTGCCGCTTGATATTGCATTGCAAATATCATATAAATATGATTGATCAGAACTTAAATCTTTAGACATTACAGTTATTATTGGCCACTCACATTTTATTGGGGTAAAATTTACAATTTTTATAAATTTATATTTTATATTTGTCTAATGACTTTCACCAGAATATAGACGGGGTCTTACTATGCTACCATCTAAATATTGGAATAAATATCTTATTGGCAATTCGTTAGCGTGTATTTAGCAAATATACCAATACAGTCTCAATATACCTAATAGCTCCATTTTTATTACCAGTGTAACAACAGTACAATCGTAACTCACAGCCGCCAAATTGTTTTTAGCAAAAAATTCCAATATTACTTTTCCAATTGTTTTGCCTCCCTGTAGTTGGAGTTATGAGGTCAATATAGATAGATTCAGGTTCCTCGATAAGCGATATATGTTCTTCGACAATAGTTTTCTTGTATAGTCTACCATTTTTGTTCTCTTTGAGTAAAATTTTAACCTTTCTTCCATCAAAATTTAGACTTCTTTTCATCTGTTATCACTCCTTCCTTGCAATATTTCTAGATTTCTTTCGATCTCTTCTCACCCTATTTTTGTCAAATATTTTTAAAGAATCTTGTGTGGTAATTATTCCTACATCTTTTGATAATGCACTAACAATTGCAGCAACTGATCGATTCAATCATCTTTAGCGCATACAAGACATTACTTAGATAACATTGTTTTCATTTTAAGTGTACTTTTTTAGATAGAGGGTAAGTTTGGATTGATAAAGTTGTCATCTAAAGAGGATTGATACTTTGAGGGATCAGGTTCTGCTGACCCTGACAATAATGCAATAGTTTAAGAGAAATAGCTGGGTCTTAATAATTTGCAGGATTTCAATTCAAATTTTTTTTGGCTTTCGATTTCTCTGGATTGCCTTTGTTTATTCGACACTATTCTCTTCGTTTCTTCATGATCTACATTTACTATGCTCAATTTTCGGACAGATCTTTGATCAGAAAGAAAATATTGTTCCTTAGTAGGTTTTTTCCGGGTCTTGTTCGTAGCGTATAAATAAATAATATCGCAGCATTTGTTCAATTGTCAACATACTAGGGTTCAAATCGTTTGGGTTCTCAAATATACGACATTTCACTTTACTTCTAGTTAAAGTACAATTTAAAATACTTATTTTTGTTTATTATTGTTTATTATAACGCTTCACTTCTTAATAAAAAAAAGTTACGCAGATGTTTGCTGTGCGACGATTAGGCACATAATACCGCCCGAATCTAGGAAATAGCGTAATTATAATTAACCTCGAAAACTTTTAAATCTTGCAAGGACAACTGCAAATGGTAAATTCTAATAATTAACAGGTCTTGTTTTGTCTCTACCTATTTAAATAGATTACAGTTTTAGGTGGTTTGACGTTGAGAAGATATATTGTTTAAAAAGTAGGTACTATTTTTGTGTAGGGGTGGGAGTGGGATTTTAAAAAGAGTGTTAATTAAAGGGCGCTTTTATAGTGGAAAATAGTTGGGTTACAATTCTACTAAAAACTTTCTAAGAGGGTGTTAGAGAAATTAAAACAAATTTTCTAAAATTTCAGAAAAATTACAAGTGTATATGTATAAACACAGATTTTAATAGGAATAGCTAATTAAAATTTTAATTTAATTTTAATTTTATTTTTCGCTATTTTGGGGGCTGGTAGAAGACTAAAAATATTGTTTTAAAATTGTGAAAAAAATTACAAGCAAATTTTATAATAAAACGCAGCTTTCAAATGCTATAGCAAATTAAAATTTTAACTTTCATTTTTTCGGCCCATCCTAATAACTCGTCAATATTGAAGTTTAGTAATTCCTGAAAAACCGATACCTAATAACAAAGCTTAGAAGGACCAAACCATTTGAACTAGTAATAAGAAAGTAAGATAAAACAGTTCACGAAAAGGTTCATATTAACAGTGGTCCGATTTCAGTCAGTAGCAAAGTTACAGGTGCTTCCAAAATTTAAAATTTTCAGTCGCACGCCACTGGTGACATTTAATTTTTGTTTTTTTTTTTTCATTATTTATCTAACGTTTACATCTTTTGTCTTTTGATCGAATTTTGGTCAATGTTTACGTGAATTAAAATTAAAGAAACATTTTATCCACCTGTAATCCCGTTACTGATCGAGATTGGACCCTTGTTAATATGAACTTTATTACCTAAAATTACTAAATCCATAGACACAATTATTTTTCTTTATTGTACCAACCATTGTTACTTTGTCTTTTAAAAGATCATTGGCCAATGGGTAACTTGTGTACCAATTATCACACGTCAAATTTCGGTTTTTCCCTTTCCAGTCTTGAAGTAAACGATGTACAATATTAGCAGGTTTATTTGATTTGTTGTACGGTCCTTGTGGCTGATAACCACAATATACCTCTAAATTTGTAACACAAAATGTCTGGGCATCACACAATACAAATACTTTTAAGCCATACTTTGCAGGCTGGCTGAGTATATATTGAATAAAGCTGCACCTACCTCTGAAAGATATTAACATTTCATCAATTGTGACTTCTTCTTCCAAGCAGTAGTTGCTGTTGCAGTTCTCCACAAAACGATCCACTGTAACACGAATAGCAGCAAGCTTATCAGTTTCCTTGCGAATCGCTCTAGTATTGTTGTCGTCAAATCTTAGAGCAGCAAGCAAAAATAAAAATCGATCAGCACTCATGCACGCTCTAAATATTTCTGAGCCGGTTCCATCTTTAGTCCACAATTCAAGAAAATGTGTATGGTTTTGCTTCTTAATTCCTAGATTAGATTAGATTAGATTAGGAGTTGGACGTTATTTGTCCTTGTCCACCGCGACCTTTTCAGATCTATTGTGGGACTCCTTTTGTTTTAGAGTATGTCGTCTAGCCTGGTCTTTTTTATTAGACTTAGTAGCTTTGACAGTGGCTCCCGCATGTAGTTGCATGCAATTAGCTTTTCTTCGCCCAATGTTAGAAACCTCATTCCAGCCAAGCCTTCACATTGGCACAGGACGTGGAATGATATTTCCTTCTTAATTCCTATAAGAAGTAGTTATCCGATAAATGCCATAACTTCTGATTTTGGTGCGTCTTTAGCCCATCTCGGCCGGTTATACTTTATTCATATCTTTGCAATTTTTACTCATTCATATAAGAAATAGTATTTTCATGTTATTGGTTTCAAATATTTAACATAAGTCGAGCAGACATATTATTGTAATTTAATTTTCACGAAACATTTGATATGAATATAGGGTAATAAAATATTCGTAATTTTCGAATAACCTGCCTGTTTTTATATTTTCATTATGCAAAGGCATGCAAGTCGGTTTGTTAAGTATTTAATGATTTAAACTTGGAAATATAGATAATCTTTAACATCCTGTAACTCCGTAATTTTTCACTTCAGACGTTAAGCTTGTTGTAATCGACACAACCAAGGCATTTTAAATCGACTTGGGTCTGATACCGTGTTAATATTCACCCTGTATACTCGTAATGATAAAATATAAAGCTAAAGACTGTCTAAATGCCTGAAGTTTTGCTTTTTTATATCTACTATGATAATACATAATTTTTCCGAAGATTTTCACAAAAATTGATTACCCTGTATATTTTGTAACCTATGAGTTTTAGACGATTGATAAATTTTATTAGTAAGTTCTAAATAGTGGTGAATATGCCAACAACCTTATAGGATATATAAACATGCTTACACTTGATTTATATATATTGATCTAGAAGGCTATGATTAAATATTTCCCGAATAATTGAACATATTGTTGACTTTTATAATAAATGACGTTTGTATTACTTTAAGCGAGCATTAGACCGTTCTGTATTAGTGTTTTAAATAAATATTGTTGCAAATATGGCGTTTTCAAATAGGATTAGCTGTTATGTTTGCAATAGACACTTTCAACTTCGACTCACTATTCGTTTAGACGAGGACAATAATATAGATGTGCTTAACATTGCCAATTTTAGAAGACAAGCTGCCGGACATCCTGCAGTCGATAATCTACAAGAAGTAAGATTATGTTTAAACTGTTATCACGCAATTACACAGGAACTTAGAAATATTGAAAATGATCCAAATTGCCTAAGACTTAATGTTTTAACACCCCACTCAGTTCGTGGTTGTATAATTTGTAACGCACCAGTAAATGTAAGAAAACTATCGGCAGTATGCAGAGCAAATATTTTTTTAGTTTCAAATATTTATGTACCCGAATATCTGAAGATTTGTGACATTCATCTAAATTATTCGGGTTTACTAATGATTAATTTACATGCTGGTTTGCGTTTTGTTTATAGACCATTCCTCCACGTTAATATTCAGCAATTTTTGTCTAGTTTAAGAGCGGCTGCTAATGCTAATAATAATTTAAAAAATTGGAAAGACATAAATACTTTTAGTTTAGAAGAATTTAAATATTTAACTTCAATTTCTAAAGAGAATTTTCAAGAATTATATGAATTTTGTGAACCAATAGAACAATATGGTAACTTAAGAAGCATTGCTCAAAAATATTTACTTGCTTTCCTTGTTAAACTAAGACATGGACTGTCAGATGAGTTCATAAAATTACTTTTTAATTATTCATCCCGACAAGTCACTAGTATAGTCATATCTAATGTTCGTACATCCCTGCTTCAAAGATTTGTACCTAGTAATATTGGATTTAGATCAATAACCAGAGAAAACTATATCATAAATCATGTCCCTGAATTCGTAAACGCGCTTTACAACCCTATAGCAAATATTCGAAAGGCCATATTTTATGTCGATTGTACATATAACTCAATTGAAAAAAGTAGTAATTTTAGAATATTACGTCAGTCCTATTGCTATTTTAACAAAGAACATTTAGTTATGCCAGAAATTACAGTAGCTCCTGACGGATATATTTTATCAATCAATGTTCCCTATTTTTCTGATGCATTTAATAATGATGCAGCAATCTTACGGCAATAATTGGTTAATGATAATAATGAATTTAGAAACTGGATTACAGAAGGAGGGGATCCGGAAAATTGATCGCCCGCAATTGACCGCCAGCAATTGACCACCAGCAATTGATCGCTAGCAATTTACCGCCTTAGCAATTGATCGCCTAAGCAATTTATAGCCTGCAATTGAGCGCCAGCACATTTACCGCCGTATAATACATATACTTATTTATAAACATTTATTGGTCATTTTAAATTAAAAATATGGTTTTTTTTAAGGTGTTGAAAAATTGAGTAGTTATAGCTAAAAATGGAAGTTACTTATATGCTTAGTGGCTTGGATGGGTCTAAATAAAGTTAAATTTTACTGCCGTATGGTGAAAAAATCACACGTAAAAAATTCCGTTTGTGCAAGATTCAAATAGCAAAACAATTATCACGGTTTTATTGTTTTTAATCACGATACACAGACTAACGGTATGTTCCTGCGCATGCAGCTGATTAACGGTAACCTCACGCGGGACATAGAATTATAAGCATTAAATGGGATATTTTGCCAATTTTGGATTTTATACAGTTACTTTAAGCTTTATTGGTTATTTTGTGACAAAATCCATAACCTGGCCATAAGATAAGTAAAAGATATAGACTAAAAATACAAGTTTGACTTAAATTTGTACTTTCTAGGCGTGGTAGTTCTCTTGAAATCTCTTTTTAATTCGTCGCAATATTTTTTTTTATTTTTTTATATATGTTCAGCTATAATTCTTTAACACGGTGTCCGATTTCAATGATTCTTTTTTTGTTAGCAAGGGGGTACTTCAGGGATGGTCCCATATAAATTTGGTCAAAATCTAATAATTGGGTCCATGAGAAACTCCTCAAACTCTTAATTTTTTATGTATGTTTAGCGATAATGCTTTACCACCTTGTCCGATTTATATGATTCTTTTTTTGTTAGTAACGGGATACCTCAGGGGTGGCCCCATATAAATTTGGTTAGGATGTGTTGATGGCATCTGCACGTTTTTGAAGTCGTTTTTTTTTTTTTAATTTTTAATTTCTAATACTTGTCTTATTATGTGAAATAAAAATAAGTGTGTAGAAACAAATTATTTATTTATAAAAAGTAAGTACACAAAAAATTACATTTTATTTGGTAAATTTAAACATTTTTTGTCAAGTTTACTTTGAAAATACTCAAAACCAATTTTTCTGTTCATTTATCTTATTCTTATATGTTATTGTCCTGCTCATGTATGGCATTACTTCAGAAGGACCGTTGTATTAGGACAGGAAACTACTGTTTTATCTGCTAAAATTTTTAAATACCGATTTATTTTGTTAGCTTAATGAGGCCCTAATGGAATTTAGTTTTCTTTTCTTGCGTATGTTTAAGAGGAATCTCACAACTACTTTCCTCAAAGTGGATAGAGTAACTTCAATTAGGCTTGTTCTTTCTTCGATAAGAATTTACACATATTTTGTGGCATTTGGAAATATCTCCACCGCGCAGCCCGGCATTTTAAACATTAATTTACTTCTTCCCTGTTATATATGGGAAATTCTAGTCACTACTAACACAAAAACAAATAAATTAATTAATAAATTATTTTACACTATTCAATCGAAAAGTGTCAAAATAACTTGAAAGTTCGTCCCGCATTACGTCTTGCGCGGTTTGGACGAATTTTAAATCGAAAGTCAGCATACCGTTAGTTTTTAATTTAATTTACTCTGTCCTGAAGACCACATAAAAGGCTTCTATAAAAAAATATAAAAATAATGTAAAGGGTTAGGTATGAGGAAAAAAATTGAAAAAAGGGGGATACAGGAAAAAAGCTGAAAACGCAACTTCAAAAAGATTCACTTTACATACATTTTTTAATTCGAATAATAGAGAAAAATACAAAAATGCGATAATATACAAGGTGTTCCATTGTAAAAAACATTGGGGTGGTTATGGGGGGACAGAGTAGAAGTTACAACGAGTATACATAAGCAGAAAGACGTTTCCTTCTAAATGATTTTTACTTATTTTCTTATAAGAGTCTCAATTAAAAAAAAAATATTTAGAGTTTTCCTTAGAATTTTCTGTAAAATTACCAAATTTGAGATCCTGTTTTTGCTATATTGCTATTATACAAGCAGTGCACTATTCCTACAGGGGCTAGCACTTTACGCGGAAAGGAGATCCCAATCTGATATAAATATACAATATAAAGAGGCAATGCTCCAGTCAAAATAAACATTTAATCCGATCATTATTCATTTCCCTAGACCCTACTTATACCTAACGTTTAATGAACTTTTTTTGTAATGCAATAATGTATGACCCAGTATGTAAACTAATAAGATTTTTTTAATAAACAACTCGCAAGTTAAAAGGCAATTATTTTCTATTTTTTGCCAACAATTTCAGCATTCTGTTGATTTTTTCCTTTTACATATTAAACCTCAATCACCCTGTAAGTACGATTTTTTTGTCTCTTTGAAAATAGTACAAGGGGTATATTCTTAATATTTAATATAAGATATTTCTCTTGAAAATATCTATTTTGTCAGTATATATTTATTGTTTAAAATTCATATATTTGGTACATATTGAGTTATATTTAGAAAACTAGTCATAGGATCTAATTTTACCAATAAAAATTTTGAACGAGTACATCGAGTACTATACGATATAAAATATTGAGAGACTTTGACGGTGATATTTTTTTTTTTCGGTATTTTAGCTATTTTTGTTCGGTGGGAATACCTACTTTGACCAAAAAAGATTTGCCGAATCATTATTCACCCTGTAAGGTACAGTAATTTAATTATAATAGTTAAGTATGTATTTTGACTACACAGAATGAGCAAAAAACTTCCAAAAATATTTAAGGGTGATTTATGGTGTCCATTTTAAAGAATTAGGGATTTCTAACTTCAACACCCTGTATCTCAAAATCTAGTCATAGGATACGATTGGGCCCATGGACACTTTTGATGAGGACATCAAGTTATTTAACATATCAAAAATTCAGACATTTTGACGGTACTCCCGTTTGCATAAGAAAAATGCGTGGTCCTTTACTCACATAACTCATACAAAAATGACATAAATTATAATTGAATTAGCTGCTTCAGTTTGTTTACTTTAGTTTATAGTACTTCAGTTTATAGAACTTTATAGTACTTTAGTTTATAAAACTTTATAGTACTTTAGTTTATAGTACTTTTATTAGTGTTTTTTTTTTAATTAAAATAAAAAGTTTTTACCCTTTCATTTATAATCAAAAATTTAGTCCTCTGAGCAGCATAAAAGTGTTTATTATTGAACAAAAATAAGGAAATATTTATAAAAAAAATTCCGTTTTTAACAAGGTAATTAAACTAGTACTTTAGTTCGTTACATTTTTCTCATTTTTCTTGTCACCTTGAAAGTTATGGTGAATACTGAATTAGCGAAAACGCATGCAACGGGAAGCTGTTTAGTATGTAAGCAACAACAATTTTAACTAGAAAGTAGTAAATAACAAGGTATACAGACGTATTTGATAAATAGGTTTCATAAAATAAGATTCTATCTCGAATAAGTGTGATACATGTTTGTTCATTAATAAACAAAGCTGCATGTTGTTTAACGATTTTGTTTTCATGGAATTATGCAAAATAAGTAGTTTTTTTAAAATTGAGCTTCAGATTAACTAACAATATTATTATGTAAACTTCACAACCAACGTAGGTTTATATTTAAAAAGTTAATTCAATGCTAATTTTAATCACAGTGAGTAAACTATAATTAATGTTCTTTTACACGTATTTAACATTTTGTATGAAAAATATCCAACAGTTAACATTGCACTGCAAAAGATCTGATGATTTAGTTTTCTTGAATTTATTTTATAAACTTTAAAAATATTAAAGTTAACAATATTACCTTTAGTGGAATTGATAATGTTCATTACATAGTAAATAGTGTAAAAGGTAAATAATAACATAGTAAATAATACCATGTTAATATTTACATGATAATTTATTACACAGTAATTACATTAATTACTTTATAAATATTTACATAGTAAATAATTACTAAGTAAATAATTACAAAATAAATATTCACAAAGCAAATAAATAATACCTAAAAAATAATACTTAATAAATAAGTACATAGCAATTGACTATAAATCCATTAATTACGTAGCAATTGATTACATAGTAATTAATTTCATATTCATTAAATACATGGTAGATATTTACATATTATTAATTATAAAGAAAATAATAACATACTAAAAATTACCTAATAAATAATTAAATAGTAATTATTTATTATGTAATTATTTATATGGTTAGTAATTACATGGCAAATATTTAACCAATAAATATTTATATTAACATTGTATATTTATAGTATCATAGTAAATATTTATATTAACATAGTAAATAATTACAAAGTTAATCATTTTATAATAAATAATTACATAGTCAGTAAATAAATAAAAAATCAATACATATAAAATAAAGACTATTTGATTTCACAAACCTCTACTAAAATTTATTAACTATCAAAATTTGACAAAGATATAGAATATTATGATATGTCTTTAAATTGTTCACAGGTTAACCATATTTTGTTAAATGTCATCAAATTTAAGGTTGGTCTCATTTTATTCTAATGAAATATTTATCATTTTTTATTTTAGTAATTTTACTGTGGTTTGTGTTTATGGTATTTTATTTAAAGTAACTCAATTCAGAAGTATACTATTCATTGATAACCAATCATCGACTTTATGTACAAATTGAGTATGCTCCTATTATAATATATACGTTACGTTACCTTACCATAGGTCTTATTGACCAACCTGAGTATGTAATCAAACAAACAATTAGCAAGTGGGGCTAAATAACAAGAAACATCTCAATCATTTAGTACATTAACTATTAGATTCCCCAACTATTAACAAAAATCCAGTATCACAGGGAGTAATATTCACAACTAAAACGCTATATTAGGCTTAAAAATATTTAAATGGGACTAGGGGTAATCTTAAAAATATAACACATGAGGTGTGTACTATATTTATCAAAATAAATAAATAATCGTGATCTATTTACGGTCGCTAGGGGTAAAAACGAGTAAAACTCTGTTATTTATTAAAATCAATAATTACCCATAAGTAATATACCCCACGAAGAGCTCTTGGTAACGTTTTTGGGTTTGTTAAAATGTAGTGTAATTTATACACTCCTAAACCTGGTTTACATTAGGTTTAGGTAGAGTTATGTACTAATAACCCCCCAATAAAATAGATTAAAATAGTAATATAAAAATAAGTAAGCAAAAACTTGCGGTACACCGTGACTTCTTTCCAGCTGGGAAAACTCTAGTAGACGGTTGATGTCCTACTATCTCTGCTTCGGCATACAAATCAATCTGCCTATCATAAAAGTATCTTCTAGCTCATCACAAGGATACTAGCCTGTCAAACGAATACTAGCCGGTTACAAGAAGTACTAGCTGGTTACAAGATATGCTAGTCTGCCAAAAGCCTACTAAATCGTCACAAGATCTACTGGCCCGTCACAAGAAGTGTCAGTCCGTCACAAGAACCCTAAAGAAAACGAGTAAAATAAAACACAGCAATAACTATTTATCCTTGGTTAATAAAGAAGTTAAAATTAAATAACCAGGTACCTACATAGCCTTCTCGTGAAGCGAGGTCTATAAATAGGTAGTAACTACTTAAAATTTGCTAGTTAAATTAAGTTCGGCTTATTAATTTATGTAGGTGATCTTCAGATTTACAAAGCAAAAAGATAGACGGCTCGTGAAGCAAGTTCTACCTAACAATTACATTTAGTAGGCAAATTACACCCTTAAATTTCAAAATACTACCCCTCAATAGTCAATCCCATGTACTGAAAATATATGCAACGAAAAGAAACATAACTTAGGGTTAATAATCGTCTAGGTAAGCATGCTAACTAAAATCAAACTATATTTACCCCTTTAACAGCAAAAGGGGGAACACGAACAAATCGCACTGCAAATTTGTGAACAGCTTATCCAGAAAAGATTACATATATATGTGGGCACTGAAATAAAAGACGAAGGCCTTACAAAAAGAATTACTACGTCGTAATCTAAATGCTAAACAAAAAACTCACCTATGAGATTCAAAAACGTAGTTGAATATATCCTCCTTAAAGAGCTCCTACAACATGTGGTCACCAAAAATACAACCAAATCACACTGTTGTAACTTTAAACAATAAGTTGTTTCGCAATATCCCAATTATGGTTTGAAAATTAATTCCAATAAATTTCGAAACTACCTGTTACCATCCACGTGTCAAGCGAATCTCCAAATTCCAAGAAGAAGGAAGCCAACGTCACTTCAAAAAAACAATAATACCAACATACCTTAGTGGCAAATAGGTGTCATATCAGCGCCGTCTATTACGAAATAAATTCTAGACAGAAAGGGCTAAAATAACCAAACAAGCCTCTAAAACCAAATAAATAGACTAACTAAACTCAAATAGAAGTCCTATCTACCCCAAACTGATCATATACCCACAATTACCGTAAACGCTAGACCGACATCTTGAATATAGGGCAGTTACCTACTCGCCCAGAGCATCGCAGAAAAACCCCTACATCTATAGAAAAAGGCTCGCGAAGGAACGCCTTCGACAGTGACGACTAAAGGCATTTTTTTATAAGCTTACCATAACTTACTAGAACATACTTATGTAACCAAAGCAATTCTTTACACGGTTTGGTTACTTCCATGACGTCATACGTTACCAAAATACGAAACTACTACTAACCATGATGTTTTTAGTGGTAAGGTGTTATATAAGGTCAGTAAGGTCCACATTTGAACATATCGAGCATGCGCAAAGTATTGTAAAGAGATTAAATTAGATACATTTTTCTGTGGTTACGGGTTATATGGTTCATTTTGTATATTTGGGTTGGGCGTTTTTGTATTTACCAAAGAAAACTCTATTTACTATGAAAGAAATTATATTTGAAATACAGGGCACTGAAATAACTCTTCAGGAGAGCGATGTTGATGTCCACTGGATACTGTTATTTATATTGAAATATAAAGATGGAAATATGAGACTACTGGCACAAGTATTTATATTTCATCACAAATAACACTTATTATTTTTTTTCTTTTTGTTGGAGGAGACATATTTAAACAAATAACAAAAGAACGAAAACCAAATGACTTCTGTGACAAAAACACTTTTAATCATCTGAACAAAAACAAAGTAAACAAATCCCAAGTTTGACATGTGACAACGACAAGTTACCACAGTATGTGTGACGTCATCAGAGTAACCACAACGGTGTTACCAAGTATGTCGTGGTCAGCTTATAAAGAAATGCCTAAAATCAGCCGTTCAAATATCGATCCAAAAGCACAGTGGTTTAAATGCGTATGTAGAAAGACCCGTTTAATAAATACTGAGCCGCAGGAACTGCTGGACAAAACAGGCGCATCTCTATTTTAATGAAAAACCGCTATAAGGCAAAATGCCCAATAAACTTTAACAATCGTCTCCATTCGGTTTCCCTCGGACATAGCGCATGACGTTCTTTACATATTTTAATCTAATCATTGACTCTAAAAATTGTACAAGCCCAAATTTATTGAATATTTATTTACAAAGTTGTATTTCACAGGGTTGGTACAAAAAATATTGTTGGATGTTTGCCGAACGTATACTATATTCGAGTTATGAAAAAGGAACGTTTAATATAACGTTAGAATTATTTTGCTTGGGTCCGGTCCTGAATAATTCGTGAAATAGTGAATTAAATTCAGCTCCTGATAAATTTCATTTTATGTGTGGTAAATAGTTAGTTAATAATTGTGTTTACCTATACATCAAACCTTTATAGTATACTACATCATATACTGTAAGTATAACTTAATTATCAAGCAGCGACTTTCTACAGCAATTATTGTTAACCTGCATGGTATCGGAATCGAAGGGAAAAAAAACTGGCAAATTACTCTGCTTATCAAATTAATCGCAAAGTCTATCTGCGATATGGTCGAGTGCAGGTCCGTACTTAGGTTTAAGTCAGTGTTCCGAATATTAAAACTATGTTAAGCACTCCATCTGGGTCTTCTGACTACAGGAGATCCCTGAACGAAAACACTATTAAGTCTTACTCTTCTGCGCTTACTCAACATCATTATCCAACCAAAGAACAGGCAATCATATTTCCAGCTATCGATAATACAAAAATTCAAGAATATTTAGTTCCACTTGGAGCTATTATTGAACCTAAAAACATCCTATTCTCCTCACGACTATCTAATAATAGAGTATGTATGTACCTAGCAAGCAAAGATATTGTCGAAAAATTTATCAATGATCATCGGGGCGTTATTATAATAAATAACGAGACAATTCAAGCTCGCAAATTAATAATACCATCAACACGCCTCGTTTTATCTAACGTATGCCCAACTATCCCTCACACAGTATTGACCGAACAGTTAGAAAAAATGGGTCTAAAATTGCATTCCCCAATGACATTTTTACGAATTGGCGCATCTCTGCCTGAATTTAGCCACATTTTTAGTTTTAGACGCCAAATTTTTATAAATCCCCCAGAAGGTTCAATCCCAGAGTCATTTGTGGTTGATTACGAGAACACCACCTACCGTATATTCTTATCCCAAGATTCACTAGTCTGCTACTCATGCAAACAAGAGGATCATACAGCGGCTAACTGCAAAACTTCACCGCAATCACAATCACTTGGTAACCCTGACCCAAACCATTTATCCAACAAACAGACCTCTTCCTCGCAATCCATTACCGCATGCCACTCACCAGCACAAAACACATCAACAGAAATACATTCAGAGCAAACAACATCGCAGTCACTTGGCAATTCTAACCCAACCGAAATATCCAACAATCAAACCATTTCTTCTCCGCCCTCCCAAAATGTATTAACAGCTCCAAACTCAGATCAAGCAACTCTAATCTTGCAACAGCAAGCCATAATGGAAACCGCTAATATACAACAGGAACAAAAACAAGATAATTCAGGCAAACGTACATTCGAGGAAATAGCTACCCCTCCTCCCGACATATCAGATAATACAGCAGGCACATTAGTGGATCCTTTTATTAAACCCCTTCAAACCGTACCATCCAAGAAACCAAAGAATAAACAAGACACACCAACCATGGTTCTTATGGAACCACTCAGAACTGTGATTTCAGAACAGAGTCCTCCATTTGTACTTGACTTTGAACAAATATCCGACCTTTTTGAGAACACCTACGGATCAACAGAACCTGTCAGCATAACACTGAACTACACCAAAGATCTTGTTGCTCTAGTAGACATGTTAACAAAAATCCATCCTTATTTCAAACACAGAAGTATTAAAACTAGATGCACAAACCTGAGAAAGAAAATACTCAAGCACCTTCAGACGACTATGCCTGACCTGGAAAGCTCCGAAGCAGAGAGCGACTGTTCTCAAGAATCCTCCTACTAACTCTTTTCTTTTTTTCTTATCTTTTTCTTTTTATAGTAGAAGTCTATTTTAGTCAAAGTTTCAACTCACATCTACTCTCACAAACAATGACATCTTCGTCCATATTACAATGGAACATTAACGGTTTCTTCAACAACCTTCCAATGCTCCAATCTATTCTGTCCAATTATCAATCAGACATTATATGTCTCCAGGAAACCAATTTTAAAATCAATAATATTCAAGCCTTAAAACAGTATTATAGTTTCTGCAAAAATCGTAACAATCTTATTAAAGCTAGTGGTGGTGTAGCTATTTTCGTCAAAAATACCCTTGACGCTGAAGAATTTCCGCTACAAACTAACCTCGAAGCTATTGCGATTAAAACTACCGGATCGGACAATCAATCAAACCTTTATATTTGCAATATATACCTTTCACCAGGAATGGATCTTGAAAAACAAGAGCTAGTCGATCTACTAGAGCAATTACCTCAGCCTAGAGTTATCCTTGGAGACTTTAATGGACACAATTTTTTGTGGGGCTCCACTAGTGTAAATCGCAAAGGTCGAATTCTAGAAGAAGTAACAAACGATTTCAACCTTTCCATTCTAAACGATGGTAGACCTACTAGATTTAATATACAGACTGGTGAATCATCTTGTATTGACCTTACAATCTGTGATCCTTCGCTGATTCCATCATTTACCTGGGATGTGTTAGATTATAATTATAACAGTGACCATCACCCTATTATCCTAACCAATAACAAAAGGAACCAAAACAACATTTTTTTCTGCCCAAAGTGGAACATAAAAAAGGCCGACTGGAACCTATTTCACAAAATAGTTGAAGATAAGATGATCTACTGCAAACTATCAGCCGATATAGATGTCTCACTTGAGATTTTTGAAAATGTCATTAAACAAGCTGCCGAAATATCAATTGGGAAAACTTCATATCCCAAGAAACATAACCCTGTTCCATGGTGGACACATGAATGCAAATCAGCTACAGAAGCTAGTAAAAAAGCCTTTAACAGATATAAACGCCATAAAACTGTGGAAAATTAAATAGAATTCTCAAGACTACGTGCAAAAGCTCGATACACCACAAAATGCGCCAAACGAAGTTCGTGGATTGAGTATGTATCAACTTTAAACTCTGATACCCCTATGACAGAAGTGTGGCAGAAGGTTCGACGAATATTTGGTGTGAATACCAACATCAATATAAAAAGACTTGTAGTAGATGGAAATACTTTCACTACCAATGCGGAAATAGTCTCGACATTAGCGCAAACTTATCAAATACGTTCCAGCATCAATAGTTCTAATGAATATTTTATGCAGTATAAACAATTGGAAGAGAATAAGATTATTCCAATTACTTCTATCGATGACAACCCATTAAATCTACCTCTTTCATCAGCAGAATATGAAGAAGTACTATTTAGTTTACGTGATACATCCCCTGGACCAGACGATATACC